>CM061043.1:118902551-119502551 GCA_030762985.1 Adelphocoris suturalis | reverse complement strand
CGTACTCTCGCATTTTTTTAACGCATTTCCCGATACTTTTTTCGCGATCCGATCGCGCCGTCGTCTTCCTCGTAGGAAAACCTACGAAACCCGTATTTTTCCGGAATTGTCAACGGCCGTTTAGAGGGGTAGGGGAAGCGGGGAAGTCCAAAAAGCGCACATTAATTATTACTTCGACCCCCCTCCCGCCCTACGGCCCATGGTTCGGGTGGGATTAGAAAATTTTAAATTCGCTTATACACCCTATCGGAAAATCCCAAAAAGATCCCCCCACTCGTAGATCCGGCCCACTCAGCCGTTTGGCCGTGCATAGGCACGACGACAGACAGACAAACGGAGTTTCATTCTTATTAATAGTATAGATAGTATAGATTTATAACTACATTGAGGCTGGTCAAAAGAAAATAAAAAAAATAAAGCACCTATATCCTCAAATCGGTCTGAAGCACATGGTGGAAGGGGAAAAGTGTCGTAGAAAAGTTTCGGATATAATACATCAAAAATGTAATAAACCCGCAAGAATAAGTTATTTATCTCAATCTGTTAGAAATTTTTTTTTCGAGTTTTTACCATGAATCCCGACTTCACCTCATAAAATCACTATTTTTTCTACTTATGAGTAACTTATTTGCATTTTCTTCCTCATTTTCGGATTCAACATTAAATTTTCTATAGATTTTTTTCACATTTATTTAAAACCATTCAAACTTATCTATTACAAATCAAACTTTTAGAAATATGGAATTTAACAATTAGCCACAACCTCGAAATTATTCTTAGAGCCCGTCACGTTTCGCAAAAACTTCTTCATAAAATAGTACCTAGTTAATTTTACTGTAACGCCGCTAGTTAAGGGAGAAAATATTATGTTTTAGTGTTGAAAACGTTTATTATATATATTTGGCTTCCGAATTCACCATGCAGCCATCAGACATACTTCTCAAATGAAAATTATAAACAGTCAATATTTATCGTAAAGTTACAATTCAATATAATACAATTCACTAGATTCTTTTTTCCAAAAAACAAATTAAATCAAAGTTATCATAAAATTTTAAAATAAAGAACAATGGAACACAGTATTTCATAAGTATCTGTTGATGTTGTATCAAAAATTATAAATGTCTTCATATACATTATTGACGTCACCATTCGCTATTAAATATTTGTCGTTGCAGGGCTCGTTTACGTTTCCAGACATTTTTTTGAAAGAGTTATTTTCTTTCATCTATGTTCATGGGGCAGCAGAGAAAAATATGCTTGACTGTTTCATCCTCATTCGAGAGGAAATCGCAAGCCGTTGATTCACTACTATACTATATTCTATGCTATACATTTTACGTGAGGCAATGTCCAAAACGTAGACGGGCGATTGTGTTGTAGTAACGTCTCGGTATCTAGGCTATATAATTAAACCATGGTCGCGGGTTTATTTAGTGGACAATTTCTGTATATCTCGTCCAGACATCATAGTTCTCGAACTTGGGTGGCCAATTTCCATATTATTCATAATTTCTTGAATCTCCAGTTTAAATCAGTTATGGGACACAGTGAGGAATCAAATTCCCGATCTTCTTTTAGAGTTGCTCTCTTCGTTTCGGTGTCATCTATTACATTACCATTAATATTATGGTGAGCTTTGACCTAGAGAAGTAGAAATCTACATCGTTTTTGACGTTCACGTACAACCACGTGAACTATCTCTGCTTCTAGGGGGATTAGCATTGAAACTGGGCTTATGCAATGAAGTTTTGGACCGCACTCAGAGAATCAGTTAGAAACGCTGTCTAAAACATTTTACTGCACTTACTACTAAATATTCTTCACCAATGCCTCACTTTGAAAAGTGTTGGAACTAGCTGCTTGCTACTTGATTCTCAATACATTAGATGGAATGTTCCATAAGCGACCATTTCACCATGCGAGTATGTTTTTTCATCTTTAGATTACTACATGGCGGGAACCCTTGCCCGGAGATCCTTCAGAACATGTTTTACAGGCCATGAGGCCTATTTGTAAAATGGTTGCCAAGAAAGGTCTATCTTAATAGGAAGCCCGCTTTCGTTGGATGAATTAGTTAGGAAGTACCTCAGCCTTTCCAAGATTGCAGTCAGTTCAGCTGAATAGATTGATGCAAAATCAGGCAAACGGAATCTCTTCTTAATTCTGCGTTTACTGTCATACAAAGCACAGCTCTTCCATTCATCATTGAACTGTTTGTGTAAATAATAGCATCGTTTGCACACTTGAGGGTTAGAATTTTTTTTTTTTTTTTAAATCTCCTCCAGCACCAGCCGCCTGGATTGGGTCAAAATGAACTGGTACTGCCGACACTAGCGAGTCGTAGTCCAACCTGCATTTCACCGGCAATCGGTGTTGAGTTACCTCAGGTAGAAGCATTGCAATTTTGTAGAAACCTTCACTCAATAAAGGGCTAGGTTTCTTCGACTAGCAGTTCTCAGTCAGGTATGTTGTATTAGGGTGGTTCAAAAAAAAAAAAAAAAAAAAGTTCTGGGATTTCTTGTCCCCATTGTTTGTTTGCTTCCTCGGTATGTCAGGATGACCCTCCTAAATTTTTAGCTCCTAGATTTTACGGACGGATTTCAATTTTTTTGGGTCAACTTATGGGTTTTCGCATGCGCTGAACATGATGAACTCATTTATTTTACGCTCCGTCCACTAGTTATCCGGTAAACTGGCAAAGGGCGCTGCTTGAAGATAAGTAAAAATCGAAAATTTCACCGAAAATGCTGTCGCCTGGTTAAGAATTGTACTAGAAACATGCTATTATGGTCGGATAATATGCTTTGGCATGTTCTGAACATGATCCCGTTTTTTACTATACTTTTCCGCCGATGATTGCTTCGTTTATCGGGCATAAACCTCAAATAAATTGCAGGGTTATAGACAAATTCTCCCTAATTTCACCGAAAATTATGTCGCGTTGATAATTTAAGGTCCCGAAATACCTTGTGCAGATAAAATTTGGTATTTTCCAGGATACTCGGTACAAAGCCGTTGGCAATTTGGCAAGGACTTGAACCGGCATTGTACTTCATTTCGCTTGACGACCCGATACCATTGTACAAGCTTTTACACGTGACCGATGCCGCTGACAACAGCTAACCCTACGCTCAAACGATCCAATCACAGTTCAGACAATTCAGAACTACGAGTTTGACCCCGGAAAAACGATAGAAACTACGGAATTTTACAGAAAAATGGGGAAATTTAGCTATTTTCTCCATTTTGCCGCTATATTTTGACGGTTCAAGTCCTTGCCAAATTACCAACGGCTTTGTACCGAGTATCCTGGAAAATACCAAATTTTATCAGCACAAGGTATTTCGGGACCTTAAATTATCAACGCGACATAATTTCCGGTGAAATTTGTCTATTACCCTACAATTAATTATAGGTTTATGGCCGATAAACGAAGCAATCATCGGCGGAAAAGTATAGTAAAAAACGGAATCATGTTCAGAGCATGCCAAAGCATACCTATTATCCGACCATAATGGCATGTTTCTAGTACAATTCTTGACCAGGCGACAGCATTTTCGGTGAAATTTTCGATTTTTACTTATCTTCAAGCAGCGCCCTCTGCCAGTTTACCGGATAACTAGTGGACGGAGCGTAAAATAAATAAGTCCATCGTGTCCAGCGCATGCAAAAACCCAAAAATTGACCCAAAAAAATTGAAATCCGTCCTTCAAATCATCACCTCGGCGCCAATTTAGAGGTTGGTTTACAATAGCGGTCGATAACTGGCCAAATCGACCCAGGTAAAGTAGTTAGGACTAATATTTTTCGCTAAAAATTTATTAGGGTCATCTTGACATACCGAGGAAGCAAAAAAACAATGGGAACAAGAAATCCCAGAACTTTTTTTTTTTTTTTTGAACCACCCTAATGTTGTATATGGCCACATTGCGAACGTGTGAGAACTCCCCCAGCTATGAAATTTTGGCATTTCCGTGTGTGCACATTTTTGGTTGAATTTTGAATTTAAACTTGTACACTTCGAGTTGAACGAAACTACGCTGGCTCATTCGCACATGACATGATAGTGATTAGAGACATCGACGAGCGATTAATAGAGGGGTGGGTCGAGTACCTATACGTTTAGATAAGGCAGGCTGACCCTTGGTCGATAGAGCTTGGTTGAGGTTACACCCACATAACAGTGTTCAAAAATTGTTTTCTCTTTGTTTTAGCTTTTGGTTTATTATTTCCAATAATAAGCCTATGTGATCGTATAGCAAAAAAGTTTTATAACCCCCCCTCAAACTTTGTCACTTTACGTTTCAAGGTGCGTAGAATTAGAATCCAAATTTGAAATGTCCGTCCGCCGTCCCCCGTCCACCGACCGGGCCATAAAAGGTCTAAGAATTGACTCACGACTGGGTGTTGGTCCTAACGAGGCTTTACTCGGGTGAGGGCGAAAAAGTGGGGGAGTGTTAGAGTGAGAGGGGGTCAGGCGCCCGCGGCACCTTGTGGGGGCTAGTATATTTAGTATATTATATCATACTATAGTATGTTACAAAAATAATTGATCCAGCCCATCTAAAATCCTTCGTTCTTCTTCTTCCCAAAATCTTCTCAGATAGTTCGAAGCAAATCGTTTTTAAATTAAAATTGCATTACATGGGCAGGTTGGAGTCTGAACCCTCTGGACGAATAGCTGTTTACTTATATTTCTGCCATAGGTAAGTGGGGTGTCGCCACCCAAGTAATTTCGGACGCAGAATCGACTGGGATAGGTCCCAGATGCTTTTGGAATCCAGTGTACCTACGGTTTTAGTTTGATTCCTATAGAAATCAGCTCCGTGGATTGAATGAGACCACTCGGGTGGCTGTACGATCATCCATTTGCTCCCTATCGGGAGCGCAGCCTGTAACGCGAGAACAGAGGTGGATACTAGAAAAGAGACTGGCGAAAGCCCCAGAGCATGCTGGTTACTATAGCTGGCTATCTGATTCAGAAATAATAAACCATTATGTAATAATTTACAGCGTTTTTTTCAATTCTAACTGTATTCAGTATTTTTAATAATCGTGTAGGCTTGATTTATAGGTTTAAATGGTTACATCTATGAATCGGTTAACTGAATGGCAATGTGTCACAACTTCGCTAATCCATCCTAAAATCTCCTCCACGTTCAGAACTGAATTAACGAAGTGACTGTGATGTGAAAAGCGATGTTAGGATGGTGGAGATGAGTCCAAATGAAAATGTGGCGAACACGAATTTCATACTGAGGAACCGGCTCCAAGCCGGCGCCCCTTCGGGCCTCAAATGGAAGGAAAAGCTGAACAAGGCGTTGCCGGACTTTGATTCGCAGAAAGGAAAAATCCCGCTGCTCCTGGCCGTGGAAGCTGGTAACCAGTCTATGTGTCGAGAGCTGCTGAGTCAGAACACTGTCGATCAGCTGAAGGCGACCACTGACAACGGGGATACGGCGTTGCACCTCGCAGCCAGGAAGAGGGACATCGACATGGTCCGCATCCTCGTCGACTACGGCGCTCAGGTCGACGGTCAAAACGTAAGCCATTCTTTATATATTTATTAATTAAATTTATCTAGTAATTCATTCATTTTTCATGTTGAAATTTAAGAATCATATATGGATGCAAAACAGTTGTTTATAAGTTCCTTCCAGTGTTATGCAGGTTGTGATGCATATCAGTGAGGTGGATATCATATACTGTTTTATCTGTCCTGGGGGGGTCTGTAATTTTCAATATACAGGGTGTACACAAAATGCAGGAGTCAATTCTACAACTAATTGTCAACAACTTTTATCCCTTAACAATTTTTAACCCACTTGAACGTTTTTTTCAATTTCGATTTTTTTTTTTTTTTTCATGATTTTGATCTAACGACACTACTTCTTGTCATGGCTCCTATTATTTTCTTTGTAAAACTCTATTTGAAGATACCGTTGGAAAAGAACATTAAATTTCCTATCAGATCAATACCTGACCTTTTTTAATGATAAAGGCCTGACACATTAAAAAGCCCTCTGAAAAGAAAATGTTACCTAATTTGGGAAAAATCTAGTCCCCCCCCATCGGAAATTGAACTATGAGAAACAATATTTTTTCAAGATGCAAGATCGATAAAAATTGCGCCAAGATCTCACCTTTCCAACGTTGTTGTCAATTTTACTTTTACATTGCTAGTTGGGAAAGAAAACTATGTTTTATTGCCGAAAAACTTTTCTTTTTTTTTATTAAATCGAAGGTTTTCTTGAAAAATGACCTTCTATGAAAATACAAAAGATTGGTTTCGACGTATTTTTTAATTTTTTTTAATTTTTATTTTTACACTGATTCATATATTAACACTTGCATACCTATCTCTCAAACCCCGTTTTAACCAAAGTTCACATGTTTACTCACAAATTTGAGTTCATATGGTATGATAAATTTTATGTAATTTTAGGGGTGAAACTAGTTAGCACGCCTGCACCCGCGCGCGCTGGTTAGCTAGTAGGTACAGTTTGTGCTGCGTGGAAACGAGTAAGAAAAGTGCTCTGGTTGATTTTTCGGTGTTTTCCCAATTCGGTGTTGCAAATATCAATAAATGAACATCATTACGAATTTCAGCACGAAAAAATACCCCAAAATCACTTATTACATGTGGCAATTGAATATCTTCAAAACCCAGTATTTCACAAGTTTTGCACTTTTACAGCGGAATTGCGCATTTATACAACGGAATTGCGCCCAATGGTGCGCTTTAGAAAAATCGAGTGATGAGTAATTTTTTCATGAAATTTTACGTAGTACTCAAATCTGCAATAAAAAATGGGAGTTACCGTTTGAAAAAACGAAGTTGATGTTGACGAAATTTTGTCATTTATGAAATAATTTTTTAAATTTTGTTTAAAAAAAACCCCGTATGTTTTTGACCCAAAAATAAGGATTTTAATAAAATTACATAAGTAAGGTATGCATGGGAAACCAATTAATAGCTAATCGGCACAATGAAATAGATAGGTAGGTACTATTTCAACAAAATCGCTCCATTAGTCTCGGAGTTTCGTTCGTAACAACCAATTTCAGGTTTGCACATGTGCGATGGTTACAATTACCAACATAAAAAAACTAATATTCCCAACTGCTTCCGTACCTAGTTTTAATGAAATCTGACAACAGATTATGAGAGATAGACATTATTGTAAATTCATTTTTGCGCATGCGCACACGCTACCATTGATCCTACTGCAATGAAAATTATAGGAGAACATTTGGGAGCTAACTTGCACAATTTGGTGAAATTTCATAAAAATCGGACTAAAACTAGGTATAATTAGTGGCATGACAAGGATTTACCACAGATACTGAACCTAAACTGATCAGCACGCTCTAGAACGTAAAAAGCAAGTGGAAAAACTTTGACTTTGGTGTACGAAAATTGACCGACTTCTTAAACAAACACGTCCCTGCCTTCGATATTGAGGAAGAAAATGTGTCCTATAAAATATTGTATTGCGAAATGTTCATGAAAGTAAGTACAAGATAATTCTTTGTTTCTTAAGGATAGTGATTTTTTGATATATATAATTTGATGATAACGTAATATTTACCATTATGATTTTGACAGGGTGAGGGGCACACGGCGCTTCACATTGCCTCAGCCGAAGGCGATGAGGCTCTCGTCAAATATTTTTACGGCGTTCGAGCCAACGCTTCCATACCCGACAACCAAGGTAAATTATACACATATCTTCCTCACATCAAACAACGAATAAGTTGAGCCTAAATTTTGGGCTGTATTAACACCTAACAACCCACTCCTCAGTGCTTTAGACAATTTCAGCATACACCTGGACCCTTGGATGGGTCACTTGGGGTGGAAATCATGGACTGGACTAAAAACCGTGTTGGTTTTCCGATTTTAGCGCCGACTCGGTCTCGAATGCCGTCCATGAATGCCACCCTGTAACCTGACCAAAAGTTTCCTGATGTAGAAATTGTCTAAAGCACTGAGGAATGGGTTGCCAGGTGTAAATACGGCCCAAAATGACATCTGATGTTGTAATTATGACTGCAATCACAGAAAAAAATTAAGATTACGATTGTAATCAAAGGAAAAACCAAGATTACAGCAGTAATCACAGAAAAAACTAACATTACATCTGAAATCACTGGAGAAATTATGATTACGACTGTAATTACAGGGGGAAATTTGCAGTAACGGGCTAATTTATAGGGTACATCGGATATTACGGCTAAAATCACATTTAAAGACTTGTGATTGCAATCGTAATCTCAAAAAAGTTGTCATTTCGAATGTAATTACAGAAAAAACTGTGATTACGAATGTAATCGTAATCATATCTCCAGGGTCTATGATTATAATCGTAATTGTAATCACAACTCTAAGCTCCTATGATTGTAGTAATTATGATTACGACAACACCCAACTCTGACTGCAAAAATCATGGTCTAAGCTCGTACTTGATAATACTCTCATGCGTTTCCATTTTAGTTACTATGAAATGATTTGTACGAAATTCGCATTTTGGCAAAGAAAACAGATCAAATTCGGTTTGAAAATTGTTTTTATGGCGTAACAATATTATCTACTCGGTAATGCTTAGTAACTAATGATAGGATTTTTCAGGCTAGAGCAAAGATCAAATTTGATTTAAAATTGTTTGTATGCCTTAACAACATTATCTACTTGGTAATGCTTAATAATTATGGGATTCCCAGACCGAACACCGATGCACCTTGCCGCAGAGTACGGTCACGCCACGATCATCGAACTCCTTGCTGACAAATTCAAAGCGTCGATATTTGAGAGGACCAAAGATGGGAGCACTCTCATGCACATCGCCTCCCTCAATGGCCATGCGGAATGTGCTCAAATGCTCTTCAAGAAAGGAGTTTACCTTCACATGCCAAATAAGGTAGGTACATTCTTAATTTAAAATGCCACTCAGCTGAACCCGGTCATATTCTGCTCACAGTGTAGGCCCACGGAGGATACATGACAAATTTCAAGTCTCTATCACCATTGGAATTGCTCCAAATAACGGCACATTTTTTTGTATCACGCAAATTTCGGAATGACCCCAACCATAAGACCAATCCGTGTCAAAATTAAATATTTCACAGAATACTATAACAAAATATGAACTCATTTTAGAGAATTTTTGTAGAAAATGAAGCTATTGCAATGGCTCCAAACATTCAAAATACAAAATTAGAGAAGTTAGCTCACTCAACCGATTAGGGGTAACCCGATGATGTCAACCGTATCTTAATGTTCCAGGGAGTCTCCCTACCAAATTTCAACTTCGTAGGACGAACAGGAGAGAATTTAGCTCACTCAGATGATTAGGAATGAGACTCTCCTGTCAATCAGCTCCTAGTGTCCTAGAGCTGCGGTTCCCAACTGCTGGGCCGCGGATGCTGGCCGGAACTCAAGAAATAATATTAAAATATTGCAAAATAAGTACGGTATTAATAAATCGGTCCTCGCGATAAAATATTAATTTAGGCATTCTCTTGGATAGTGTAAGTTTAGTGATTCAATTATTTTACAATTTATTTTTTAAATTTATTTACAAGTGGCTTGACAATTTTATAACAGAACATTAATTAGATTGGTCAAATTGTGTAGGTTTGACAACTTACGGGGCACGAGCTATGTCTGGTATTCATAGGGGGTTAATCGCCAGAGTTAGGTCAGTAGCTCCCTTTGTCAAATGGACACATTGCTGCATACATAGAGAAGCTCTTGCATTTAAAGGTTTGGGCGAGTGTCTGAAAAAAACTCTTGACGATGCAGTAAAAATCGTCAACTTTATCAAAGCAAGGCCAAAAAACTCGAGACTTTTCAGTGTTTTGTGTGATGAAATGGACAGTCAACACGAATAGCTTCTATCTCACTGTGAAGTTCGGTGGCTATCCACAGATTTTCATCAAGATTGTTTGAACTTCGTGATGAACTCTGGGTTTTCCTCATGAAGGCATATGATGGCAAACGTGCAACCACTTCTACTTTGGTTTATTTGAAAAATAAGTATAAAAATAAGTTAATCGTGGAGAGTGACTTAAGTCTGAAATTGTCAAGTTTCGATCCCGATATTGATGCACTAGTAGGGGACTAAAAATGTCAGAAATCCAATTAAGTTTGAACAGCCATGTTAATATAAATACATAAAGGTTCTTCAGTAAAAAGTTTTTTTTCCTTTTTGCTCAGTATGTTTTAATTTGATTTAATATTTGCTTAAATACTTATGGGAACATTATATATATATATATATATATATATATATATATATATATATATATATATATATATATATATATATATATATATATATATAATCGGGGTGAGCCTCGAATTTTTTCAAAAAATATTTTTGGGCCCCCAAGCTAAAAAGGTTGGGAACCGGTGTCCTAGAGAGTCTCCCTATCAAATTTCCACTTCCTAGGGGTAACGGGAGAGAAAATAACTGCGTTTCTTCCAATTGTTCTTGATAGGGATCTTTATTGATATTTTATTTCTAAAAAGACGTATTTTCTTTATATAAAGTTCATTGCGTAATTTCTAATTTTTGTGTGACTTCTAATGATTTCTTAGTTTTGTAAATTTTTGGTGACTTCTAATGATTTCTAATGTTTTCCCAATACTTCATTAAGTATATTTCCAAATGCTTAGCATTGCGTAAGGAAAGTTGTGTGTTGTTTCATACAGCAACAGAAGAATACTGCTTTGTTGTTGCTGTATAGTTACCAAATTTTTATTGGTATCGCGTTACATCTTTTTTTTCGTGTAACAAATTGTTTTATGGCCCTCAGCGGTAAGGCATATACATGTCAAAAAAATGTGACGCTACTGTTTGGTGGGCCCCTTCCGTTAAAGACATGTCCATGTCAAAAGAGAGAGGGACCAAAAAGAGAGCACATTGATCACAATATATCTCCTTCGATTTGGTTTTTATCACAGCCATTCATGATGTGTTTTGTCTACCTACTTGATGGCTAGAGGACAGCCCGAAGGTCACTATTCAAATTCAGTCTGAAGGAGTTCTGCCATAATCATACGTTTCCACCTTATTTGTCAGTAGTAAAACTCCGGAAAAATTCAACTTTGTATTTCACTATTTTTTATCCAGTGATTTGATTGTCATTGGTTCACCAATCACTTACAACAAATCATAATAATTCACAGTACTGGTTGTCCATTTCAGAGAGGTGCGAGAAGCATACACACGGCAGCCAAGTACGGGCACGTAGGTATTATCAACACTCTTCTTCAAAAAGGAGAGCACGTCGACGTAACCACGAGTGTGAGTATAATGGCTACACTTTCCTGTGTGTATAAATTCATGAAAATGCATCATGATCATATTAACCAACTTAGCTAGTTGTTTGAGTTATTATATAATTCGACATGTACATATACTGTACATTAATGTAATATACAGGTAATTACGGGGTGACCCTGATGTATCCCCCTCCGTAACGTTTGTATCTACAGTTTCGACCTGTTCAACATTCAGTATTTCATTGTAAATTACTCACTTAAGGTAAACCGGGGTAAGTGTAACCAAGAAAATTGTTAGTTCGACTTTGTATGATCACCACACCTGTAAATTTCATCCAATCGAATTGAAATGTTTACCATAAACTTAACGAACTGTTCTCAATGACTTGTCTAATTTTGAAGTTGCAAGCTCCAGTATATTCTTAGTAACGGACAATTTACAACTTAGTTTCGAAATTACACTTGCCCCACCATGAGGCCATGGGAGGGGCAAGTGTGAATCTGGCTTGTTTTCACCTTAAACATAGCACGCTTTGTACGAGGCAACTGTATTAAAAAACAACCCTAAAAAATATATAGAAAAAGTTTGTTTAGGTTTCCGATCAGCGCTTTCCCAGGTCAAAATGGGGATTATAAAACATGCCTCACATAACAGCTGAGAATGATGAAACATGGTGAAATTACGCGATTTTCAAACGTGAACGTTCCCTGAGAGAAAAAAACGTACTTCTAATTCTAAAATCATAATTTATGAACTAATTTTATTGAGTTTGATTTGGAGTCATACATGACCTTTTATACATCAAATATACAATATTCGAAGCTTTTAACATCTACATAATAACCATTAAATTGGCATTAGTCTTAATTCTCAAACATAACTCGACTTCAGATTAAGTAAATTAATTTCAACTCTAAAATATGGAACTACTTATGTAACTACTCATGTTTAAAACTAAAATACATGGGTTCTATAAATGCTCTACAAGTAATCACAAAGTAAATCGCATTACTAACTGAAAACGGTAAAATAGTTCACGAGAGCCACCTTTAAAATAGGCACATGTATATCCTCAGCCTCTCTCATTCATCTTTCTCTCTACTCACACTGTTTTTATTGAGTTAGTGTAAACTATGAAGTGGCAAGTGTAAACTACAGACGTGGTTTACACTTGCCCCATTCACATAGGTTACATTTCCCCCTGGTCCAAAATAACCTGGTGGTGACATTGCCTCAACACCCATGAGGTAGTTAGGATCACCATGGGTTACACTTACCCCCGTTCACATACCCGGTGTTACAAATAAGAATCTGAGTTTACATCAAAATAATATCACCCTGAAATACAAGAAATGAGTAAAAGTGAGATTCAAGGAATCAAAGAATGATTTGATTTGAATAATATAGGAAGATATTTCATACCTTCTATCCACAGGAGCGCCCAAAAACCACCGTTTAGGAATTCATTAGGTCTTGATTCCTTATTTGTTTTCGTTTCTCATTTAGATCATGCACTATGAGCCAGGTGACCCGTTTGAGGTAAAGAAAAAAGACGAAATAAATTTTGGTCGTTCTGGACAAAATCCTTGTTATGCCTTTGATGTTTGATGCATCAGATTTGTGCTGATATGAATTTGAAATACTGTGCATTTTGCTCATTAATTCTACATCTAATTCTATTGATGAAAGCATTGGAGACCAAATAATCGAATTTAAAAAAATCACTAATTTTTTGATGGATTTTCAATTTATTATTTTATTTTTTCTCTTCTTGGGCCAACTCCAATGGTTTTATCAACATTGAAGTTCTGTGCTACCTCATTTGGGACTTTAAATCTATCAAGTTTTTAGCACCAACTATCCTTTACCTCTATTATCATGTCTTCATTTTCCAACCACTTCTATTTGAATTGCGTTGTTTTTTGTTCATTTTCACAGGTATAAAGGTTTCATACTTCAATTTTACTAATTCTTTGACACTTTTTTCGATTGAGCACACGCCACTAACTACACAAATGTGATGCGTTCGAGTACACAATTTACTCTTCGTACACCTCCTCATGAATCTATCATTTCCATATAATTTGTACTCGAGTTAGTAATCATTACAATAATGAGATGCAATGTACCTATCACGGTTATGATTGTTTTGTGGCACATACTTTCCTCAATACTTCTTACAATACCTTTCAAACAAAACCTCAGCTCGAAATATTAAGGAAAGACTTCACAGAATATTGAATCAGAAATTGCACGAACTCTCACATTTTGATGCAGTTAAACACAACTTACTCCATACATATCGAATGCGTTATTACACACATCAATCAAAGATTGTGGATACGATTTTAAATTCAGATTGTTACCGCACTATCATTCTAATTTATACACATTCCATGAACACTAATTTGGTATTATTACCAACACAAATCCTCATAATTTGACTAATTCAACAAAGTTCGTTCACCAAATCAATGTACTTTTACCTTCTGTAATCACACAAATACTGCATCTGAAGGTAAATTACCAGAACTCATGTCAATTAAATTTTCTGTACTCACTCGAGTGACTCTCTTACAGGACAATTATACACCTCTACACATTGCTGTAGAAGCGTGTAAACCAGCAGTAGTTGAAACTCTGTTAGGGTATGGCGCAGATGTCCACGTGAAAGGTATGTTCATTTTTGTGTATCGGTCTATGTATTAATATAATAATGTCTTCAACTTACTAATCTATTGAATTTATTGAATATCTAGTTGATTGATGTTACTGGTCCAGGATTCGGGTGGTCACACTACTCTGATTTCTGATAGGGGGGAGTCGGTTGTCCTACTACTTTCCTTCGGGAGTCGGTTTGGTGCCATTGTTACAGCTCATCGCCACCATGAATAACTACCTGGCCAAAAACCTTATAACGGTTGAGTCTGGCACACGGTGAAGCCTTCCGAAGGTTTGGTTTGATGACTTTCCTTTCGATGAGTTTCCCTTTAGGAGTGTTTGACCAGTTCGCATAGGGGACAGGAAAGTCATCAAAAATTATTGTCAACTACTTTTCATCTTCCAAATTTATACCCGATTTCTATTTGAAATTCTTTTTGGCGACTTTCCCTTCGATTCAGTTTTGACCAGTGTCCCACCCAAAGGGGAAACTCCTCAAAAAGCCTCGACCTCACGTTTTTGATGAGTTTCCGTTTGATGAGTTTGTAGGGACCCGTCGGTTGGCCATTCTAATTCGTTCTCTCACGGGAGTAGGTTGGGCTCGCAGTCAACTCGGGAGTCGGTTGGGAATCTTCGGGTTGGCTAATATCTAAGGGTCCCTACAAACTCATCAAACGGAAACTCATCAAAAACGTGAGGTTGAGGCTTTTTGAGGAGTTTCCCCTTTGGGTGGGACACTGGTCAAAACTGAATGGAAGGGAAAGTCGTCAAAAATAATTTCAAATAGAAATCGGGTATAAATTTGTCTAGATGAAAAGTAGTTGAGAATCATTTTTGATGACTTTCCTGTCCCCTGTGGAAATTGGTCAAACATTCCTAAAGGGAAACTCATCGAAAGGAAAATCATCAAACCAAACCTTCGGAAGGCTTCACCGTGTGCCAGACCCAACCGTTATAAGGTTCTTGGCCAGGTAGTTATTCATGGTGGCGATGAGCTGTAATAATGACAGGTAGTTGACCCAAAGTAGACCAATATCCGTCTACTACTACCACCATTTTTGGCGAGTTTCCCGTCAGCTCCTTTTCGATGAGTTTCCTTCAAGGTAGTTTTTGAGGAGTGTCTCAACAGTGCTGGATTCTAGTCGAAAAAAATTTATACTGATTCATAACTAAATTGAACGGATAAATTTATTGGATTCCATTTTTTGATGAGTCGCTCGTTCATGAAGATTTGACGAGTTTCCACCCCACGTGGAAAACTGATCAAAAATGGGGTGCTACGGTTTTTTGATGAGTTTCCTGTTGATGAGTTTCCGAGTTCCCATAATCCTGGTGATCCCTAACCATCCCTAACCATCCTGGTGATTTCCAGGGGGGAGTCTTCTGGAGACGCCTCTCCACATAGCGGCTCGAGTGAAGGACGGGGAGAAGTGCGCTCTGATGCTCCTCAAGTCTGGAGCCGGTCCGAACCTCACAACAGCTGACGGGCAGACGCCAGTCCATGTCGCCGCCAAACACGGAAATCTGGCGACTCTCCTCCTCCTTCTTGAGGACAACGGCGATCCTCTATTCAAGTCCAAGGTAAGAACTGGCCCAAATACACTAAGCTCAAATATCGTTTTTGCAAATTTCTATAGAAAATTAAACTATTGCAATTGGTCAAAAAATTATAAATTTAATATTTCCAAAATTTTCTCCAAGGAAATCCGTTTTGAGGCATTCTGGAACAATTCCCCTTTATCATATAATAAACTACTCAAAAATAGAGGCAAACCACCCAGAAAGCCACCAGCAGTGGCCACCACGCGCTGGGTTGATATGATTATCAAAGATTCGAGACAACAGAAGGAAGTGATTTTATTGATGAAAGTGTTGAAAAAAGTTATTGAGTAAAATTAATGCTACTTTGAGAAAAAATAACACTAGCACTTGTTCATTTACGCAAGAAAGACAGAATAAACCAGAAAAACAAACACGAATGAACGAAAATTGGTCTTCAATATTGAGTAAGGTCCACCTCGAGCTTGAATGACTGCCTGAACCCCTCTCGACATACTTTTAATGAGTGAACGAATGATGTCAGCACACAGTGACTAAAGATTCATTGTCAGTTTGGTTGGGGAAGATAAAGAGGACAAGAACACTTTATCGGGTTTAAGGATCAGCTTTGCCCGAAGATGTGTTACAAAGCTAGGTCATTATGTGTACAAATAATTTTAGTTTATATTTGATCCACCCTCGTAATACTGATTATCCAATGCATATCAGAATTTAGCTAGATGGAAGAAATGTATTTGAAACTTTTTCTCCTTTATAGCTTTATACTGATATCTGAAGTTTTTCACGACAAATAAACGTTGATTGCAGAATGGGGAAACTCCGCTCCACCTCGCCTGCCGTGCTTGTAAAGCGGACGTCGTACGCCATCTCATCAACTTCGTCAAGGAGACGAAAGGTGCTGAGGTGAGCACCTAACCTATTTATTATTTTAATTTTTATTTTTATTTATTTTTGTACTGTATTTTTTATTGTTTACTTCTGTAGCGAATTTGATAGAAAATGAAGCTCTTGCAATGACGTCCATATATACAATTCTATATATATATATATATATATATATATATATATATATATATATATATATATATATATATATATATATATATATATATATATATATGCTTTGGCACAGATGTGCGGAGAAAAATAGAACATATATATAAATAAATTACAAGGAAACTCACAGTTATTATACAGGGTGAGTCTCTCGCAAATGCAAAAAAAAATTTGGGTAAAACTACATCATAAATGTAGTAAAATGCCGCCAACTGCATATTTTTATCTCAATCCGTTCTCGAGAAAAAAGGTTTTTTAAAGGTTTTTTCAGGAAAACCGTGTTTTTTTTTCCTTTTAAACTCAACTTTCTTCACTTTACTTAATTTAATTTTAATTTTTGACCACATTTTCGGAATCAGCACTAAATTTACTATAAGAATAGTGTACTTGGGTTCTTGAAAAGTACCATCCAAAGGCCCTCACATCAGCTCAAACATTGACGATTTTGAAAAAATAATATTTCTGAAAATCTTTAAAACTTTACTAATTTTTTAAAAAGAATCCTAGAAACTGGCAAATCTCATGAAAACTGCTTCATCTAATATGCTTTCCAACGGTGTTTCCGAGTTTTACACTTAAAATCGCAAATGTTTAGTTTGTTTGTTACGATTAAATGTATGTGTGTTATGGGGTAAAACTAGTTAATTAAAGTGTAAAACTCGATTATAACGTAGTTGAGAGATCTGCAAGAGTTTCCATTCGATCCAGCGAGAAAAAATACATAGAAACCGACCCCATACTCGTTGGTTCATGGAGGGTCATCTTTCGAGAAAACCAACAATTTCATTGAAAAACCCACATTTTTTAACATTAAAATATTATTTTCTCCCCTAAATAACAAAATAAAAGTAAAATTGATAATACCGTTGGAAAGCATATTAGATGAAGCAGTTTTCATGAGATTTGCCAGTTTCCAGGATTCTTTATAAAAGAGTAGTAAAGTTTTAAAGATTTTCAGAAATATTATTTTTTCAAAATCGTCAATGTTTGAGCTGATGTGAGGGCCTTTGGATGGTACTTTTCAAGAACCCAAGTACACTATTCTTATAGTAAATTTAGTGCTGATTCCGAAAATGTGGTCAAAAATTAAAATTAAATGAAGTAAAGTGAAGAAAGTTGAGTTTAAAATGAAAAAAACACGGTTTTCCTGAAAAAACCTATAAAAAATCATATCTCGAGAACGGATTGAGATAAAAATATGCAGTTGGCGGCATTTTACTCCATTTATGATGTAGTTTTACCCAAATTTTTTTCTGCATTTGCGAGAGACTCACCCTGTATTTCGGGTTTTGCCTTTGTCAAATAGAAGAGTAGAAATGTATATATATATATATATATATATATATATATATATATATATATATATATATATATATATATATATATATATATATATATATAATTCTATACGATAACTCTCCTCAGGATTGAGCAAAAAATTCCGTTCTTGCGCCAAAAAATCAAGCTTTCCATACGAAAGGAAGAGTTCGTTAGCCAGCACTTGTTGAGCACATTAAATTGGTCAAATTGCAAAATATAGTTATAAATAGCTTAAAATGGATGAAAGTCGTTAAATTTATATTTTCAGCAGACTATTTGAGAAAAAATTGTTCGACGATGAACTAGAACATTAAAATATTTAGCACAAAATAATGCTGGAGAATGTACTTTAATTTAATTAATATTAGCTGAAAAATCGATAAAAACCGAAAAAAAATTCAAAAATTTAGCATTACGTAATAGGATAATTTACGAAAATTTGCTCTTAATTGTACAATCACAGTACATAACTGGTACTTTTATTTATTTTTTTTTTTTTTCAAGATTATAAATCGCATTCTTTAAGATTATATATCGTAGCATTAGCACCTAGATAATGAAACTCCATTGGCTTAGCGTCACAAATAGGTATTTTCTGAAACACACTTGGTAGCTATTGTTAGAAGTGTATTCAGATCTAATTGCCTCTCATTGCTGCAGACGGCAACGGCTTACGTTAATTCACTCACGGATGAAGGAGCGACCGCCCTGCACTACGCGGGGCAGGTTGCCAAGTCCGAGGTGGATTCGGAGAGACCCAACGAGGACAGAGAGGTCGTTCAGCTTCTCATTGAAAGCGGTGCCAATATCTCGGCCTTCACAAAAAACGTAAGTTCCAAAGCTGTTTATTACATTATAAATATTTTTTCCAACCTTTTACAAGATAGAATTTCCGAAAATAAAAAAGAATAGAATACAAAATAGAATTTAGAAAAGAAAATTTTCTTGGTCAACTGCAAAGGTTTGTTATTGCAAATAATAAACCATAATTAACCAAAAAGGTACTTTTAGTAGAGCTTGTGGTTAATTTTTCTGGGTGCATACAGAAGAACAGCATTTAATAACACACAAACTTAGTAGGTGCCCTCCCTTTGGATTTCATCATGGGATTTGAGAAATTCACAGGAGCTAGTTTTTTCAAGGGTACGAAAAATAATGTTTTGTTTAAGCCAACTTTTCGGTTTGGGTTTTGGATTTTCCCCCAAAATAGATCAAGCGATTTTTATGAAATTAATAGAAACTACTATTTTGAGAGATATGTTGGAAATCAAGTTCATAATTCCAAATTCATTTTCGCCGCTCAGTATTTATAAATTTCCATTCATAAATGGAACAGATGCCTCATTAGTTACTAATGGTTGCCAAGAAATAATAAATTTAATTGTGATTTTTTTGTTTTCAACAAAAAACTCACATCCATTATTTTCTGTAGAAAATAGATTAATATACACACAAATAATTACGCCCTTAATAGGTACTACAATACCTCTCAGCTGCAGAAAAATAACTTGAAAGTGGCTTCATAGTCCAGTCAAAACAAGGTTTAACCTCCTAAAAAATCCGAAAGTTTTGAAACTTCGCACACTTATTTAAAGGTACCTAGGGATGAATATACCAAAAGTCCTCATGAATATGAGGCGAGCTCTAGCGGCAATTAGCGAAAACAGGTCACTTGTTTTGGTTTTTTGTTAATATCTCGAGAACCTTTGGTCGGAGGTAAAAGTGTACCGTATACATAATTGAAGCTTAATTAATTTGCAACAAAAATGATTATATACATTTTTCTTGTATTCCTAATGGTTACCAAGTTATAGGGCGTTAAATGACAGCGTCTTTGGAAAAATCGCGCTAGCGCGGTAAAATAATTGGCATTTCTTATAATAGTTTACAATGTTTTACCACTTTTTTTTTTTGTATACCAAGGATGTTTGATGAGATAAACTTTACAGCTTTGTATAAAAGGAAAGACATGATGTATATTAAACAATGAAATACATGAACAAAAAATGCTGGGGACATTCCAAGAAAAATTGTGTGCAGAAAAATCAACCAACTCTTGATTGTTTTTTGGTAGAAGGCTCTGCAATCTGCTCATCTTGGTCTGCTTCTGAATTTGCAACCTGAAACACAGTAACAAGAGGTAAATATGCATGAGGTGATGATGTGAGAGAACCATTATACGGATAAGAACATGTAGGTAAGGGAAAGTAGGTAAGCCAACAGAAAAACAACGTATGAACATTACGACCGATTCATGTATACTATTGCAAGGTATCAATAAAAACATATTTAAAAAAAAAATACAAAAGTGCAATCTCACCTGACTTCTGGCTGTCTCTGTTTCTTCAAGGTTTATGACATCGGGATCATCAGGGTCGTCAAAGTCTTCTTCGAGGGTGGAAGTAACACCATTCAAGCATTCGCCATGGCAGTTGTGACAAACGCTTGTACACATTATTCCTGACTTTCGACAACCACATCTGTTCCCACATCCAACTGTACGTTAGCAACAAATGAGGTTGAGGACAGCTTCAGGTGCTGCTGGATCCTCTGTTGTCACAGTGATCAGCCGATTGCTTTCCAACTTCCAACCCCACTGTACAGGAGGAAGTTCATTCCCAAGCCAAAATTGAGTTTGGTGGTACACTCGAATCGCGTGCTTTCTTACTGCTCTTTCTGTGGGTTGCAGAGCAGAAAGGTCGGGTTTAGCATTAGATACAGACTTGGTGAAAGCATTATACCGGTGCATGTTAAGAGAGGTTTTCTTCCTGGGTGCATTGTACAATGCCAGGAATATTTTGTTTCCAGCAGCAGCTACAGCCTCACAGGATGATTTCGGGCTGTTAAATATACCTTGCAGTTCAACTAGCTTCTTGAACAATTTGAAACAGGAGAGTTTCCCTTTTAGATATGCAGCCGAAGCTGTATCACATCCGCTGAACGCATGCACAAGAAGTATGCTGTCCTTCATTCTCAAAGTGTGCAGTGTGTGAATATACTTTCCTTCCTACTTTGCCATGGCTTGATTTCACTAATAATATATTTTGTTCAGATGGAGTTAAGGCCATGAGGAGAATAATAAGATCTACATCTTCGCCGACTATTGCTACTTTGTCACTTTGTCCGCATTCCTGCCTCCTCAAATAAAGACAGTGGGTACGGGGCAAGCTCATGCTGTAAGTAGAACTTCAAATCCTCATCACTCTGCTTGTTGATGGCAATCCTCTGAAAGATTGTGAAAGGGTTGATAACCACCAGGAGCAGCAAGACAGCACGTATTTCGAGTGTACCACCAAACTCAATTTTGGCTTGGGAATGAACTTCCTCCTATACAGAGGGGTTGGAAGTTGGAAAGCGATCGGCTGATCACTGTGACAACAGAGGATCCAGCAGCACCTGAAGCTGTCCTCAACCTCATTTGTTGCAAAGGTACAGCGGGATGTGGGAACGGAGAACCGGCGATTCCTTCCCGTCAAAGTGAAAGTTAGACCTTACGACCCAAGTGAGATGGCGATTCCTACCGGTGTGAGGCCGGCCAGTGAGCCGAGATTCGGCGATTCCTTCCCCTCCAATTTCAAACGAAACTTTTGTTCACCTCATCCCCACATATTTAGTTTCGTAGATCGTTTAATAGCTTTTCAAACCGAAATCCAACCACTCCAACCATGACCAACAAACTCCCAAGAGTCAGAAAAAAAAAGATCCGGTAACTCATCGCTTGGCAAACTCCCGACGATGACCCTTACCAATTTGGGATGCCAAATCGCCATTCTTTTTGGAGGTCGGGAAGGAATCGCCGGTCCCCGGTGGGAACAGATGTGGTTGTCGAAAGTCAGGAATAATGTGTACAAGTGTTTGTCACAACTGCCATGGCGAATGCTTGAATGGTGTTACTTCCACCCTCGAAGAAGACTTTGACGACCCTGATGATCCCGATGTCATAAACCTTGAAGAAACAGAGACAGCCAGAAGTCAGGTGAGATTGCACTTTTGTATTTTTTTTTTAAATATGTTTTTATTGATACCTTGCAATAGTATACATGAATCGGTCGTAATGTTCATACGTTGTTTTTCTGTTGGCTTACCTACTTTCCCTTACCTACATGTTCTTATCCGTATAATGGTTCTCTCACATCATCACCTCATGCATATTTACCTCTTGTTACTGTGTTTCAGGTTGCAAATTCAGAAGCAGACCAAGATGAGCAGATTGCAGAGCCTTCTACCAAAAAACAATCAAGAGTTGGTTGATTTTTCTGCACACAATTTTTCTTGGAATGTCCCCAGCATTTTTTGTTCATGTATTTCATTGTTTAATATACATCATGTCTTTCTTTTTATACAAAGCTGTAAAGTTTATCTCATCAATCATCTTTGGTATACCAAAAAAAAGTGTTAAACCGTTGTAAACTACTATAAGAAATGCTACATACTGTACCGCGCTAGCGCGATTTTTCAAAAGACGCTATCATTTAACGCCCTATAACTTGGTAACCATTAGGAATACAAGAAAAATGTATATAATCATTTCTGTTGAAAATTAATTAAGCTTCAATTATGTATACGGCACACTTTTACCTCCGACCAAAGGTTCTCGAGATATTAACAAAAAACCAAAAAAAGTGACCTGTTTTCGCTAATTGCCGCTAGAGCTCGCCTCATATTCATGAGGACTTTTGGTATATTCATCCCTAGGTACCTTTAAATAAGTGTGCGAAGTTTCAAAACTTTCGGATTTTTTAGGAGGTTGGGTAATTTTTTTAGGTTTTTTGACTGGACTATCAGTCAGAATGCGATCTAGAATAAAGAACAAATTCTTCCCTGAAGCAGTAATTATTTTAAATATCACCATGTTCATCAACCAAAGCTGTAACGGATGACCATGATTTTGATGAATTACCAACTAATTTGTTAAGAAAGTATCGGAACTGAGTTTGAGAGAATTGGGTTTTATTCTTTATTACTCATTTTTCTTACTTCTTTCAAATAAATATTTCATAAACTTCTTCAGTATTTTGTATACAAATTTGCTTTACAATTCAAATTACTAGATATTGTTTAAAGAAATAAACTAACGATTGATTCAAAATGTTAACAGATATTTTTTTTTTTTTAAATGTAAACATTCGATTTTTTAAATCGTCAAAAAATGTCCCTGGTATTTTTGTAATGTTTTTTTTCGTGATCAACACTCTCCAAAATATATACTTAGTTAATTACTAGTTCTAGAATTTTTACCATGTTTTAGGGAATTCTCGAACAAAAAATGAGCAGAGAAAATGAGATGGCTTCATAACGTTAAATGTGGGGGGGAGGGGGGGGGGGACCTCTACAAATTTGTTTCATCCATCAAAGATGTAACAAACTGAGATTACCCCTGAGGTGCAATGGGGGGGGTGCAATGCGCCGAAGCGACGGATGCGCAAGCGCATTCTCTTGGATCTCGAAGAACTGTCACACTCCCCCAAATTAAAAAACATACTTGATTGAAGAGCAAGTATGTAAACTAGGTATGTAAACTAAATGTTTACTGGTTGAAAACTGATGCTCACTAATAAATAGCTGCATTGGCAATTGAGGATAATAAGAGAGAAACTAAAACAGGATGGATTGTCAATGAATCTTCATTTGAAGTATTCATTAGGTGATTAACCTCCAATGAAAGATTTGAACAATCGGCAATAATATAACTTGCTCAACCAGGAGACTTGAAGTAGGGAGCTGCCCACTTTGGGGACTTCTGAAATAGGGAACGATGCCCTGGGTTTGGGAACAATGCCCTTGAAAATTAAGTAGGTATGTTAAATAGAAATAATATGAGGGGGAAAATTGAGAAATTAATAATCAAGAACCAATTGAAGTATTTATGTATCCAAGGGAGTATAATGGGTATTCCTTATGGAAACCCGGGCCATGTTTCTTCTGAAACATTAACGCCCCAAAAATAGTCGATTGGATTACTAGGCGTCAGCCATACATAACCCAAACCACGCTCTGCTACCATGTAATAAACTAAGGCCCCCCCGGAGGTGCAATGGGGGCCTAAATTCACACTCATAGATAGAGAGGGGTGTGACAGTACCATAAGAGATACAACTCGTACTAATAGCATATGTGCTATGTTCGGAGAAGATAATTTTCCGGTTCCCGGATCCTCATCTATCACCAACCATAGCAATTCAAGAACGTGAGAACAAACGCCTGGCGCCGAAGTGTCGGACGCGCAAGCGCATCATCTTGGATCTCACGGGAACTGTCACACTCCCCCCCCCCCCCCCCCCCTTAGAAAACATACTTGATTGAAGAGCAAGTATGTAAACTAGGTGGAATTGTTTACTGGTTGAGAACTGATGCTCACTAATAAATAGCTGCATTGGCAATTGAGAATAATAAGAGAGAAATTAAAACAGGATGGATTGTCAATGAATCTTCATTTGAAGTATTCATTAGGTGATTAACCTCCAATGAAAGATTTGAACAATCGGGAATAATATAACTTGCTCAACCAGGAGACTTACAGTAGGGAGCTGCCCACTTTGGGGACTTACGAAAATGGGAATAACGCCCTGGGGAAATAACTTGCTCAACTTTGGAGACTTACGGTGGAAGGTGCCCACTATGGGGACTTATGAAATAGGGAACGATGCCCTGGGTTTGGGAACAATGCCCTTGAAAATTAAGTATGTTAAATAGAAATAATACGAGGGGAAAAATTGAGAAATTAATTTTCAAGAACCAATGAAAGTGTATCCAAGGGAGTATAATGGGTATTCCTTTTGGAAACCCGGGCCATGTCTCTTCTGAAACATTAACGCCCCAAAAATAGTCGATTGGATTACTAGGCGTCAGCCATACATAATCCAAACCACGCTCTGCTACCATGTAATAAACTTAGGCATCCCGGAATGGGGGCCTAAATTCACACTCATAGATAGAGAGAGGTGTGGCAGTACCATAAAAAATACAACTCGTACTAATAGCATATGTACTATGTTAGGAGAAGATAATTTTCCGGTACCCGGATCCTCATCTATCGCCAACCATAGCAATTCAAGAACGTGAGAACAAACGCCTGGCGCCGAAGCGACGGACGCGCAAGTGCATTCTCTTGGATCTCGCGGGAACGGTCACATTCCCCCCCTTAAAAAACATACTAGATTGAAGAGCAAGTATGTAAACTAGGTGGAATTGTTTACTGGTTGAGAACTGATGCTCACTAATAAATAGCTGCATTGGCAATTGAGGATAATAAGAGAGAAATTAAAACAGGATGGATTGTCAATGAATCTTCATTTGAAGTATTCATTAGGTGATTAACCTCCAATGAAAGATTTGAACAATCGGGAATAATATAACTTGCTCAACCAGGAGACTTACAGTAGGGAGCTGCCCACTTTGGGGACTTACGAAAATGGGAATTATGCCCTGGGGAAATAACTTGCTCAACTTTGGAGACTTACGGTGGAAGGTGCCCACTAATGGGTATTCCTTCTGGAATACCCGGGCCACGTTTCTTCTGAAATATTAACGCCCCAAAAATAGTCGATTGGATTACTAGGCGTCAGCCGTACATAATCCAAACCACGCTCTGCTACCATGTAATAAACTTAGGCGCCCCGGAGGTGCTATGGGAGCCTAAATCCACACTCATAGATAGAGAGGGGTGTGACAGTACCATAAGAGATACAACTCGTGCTAATAACATATGTGCTAGCATATGTGCTATGTTCGGAGAAGATAATTTTCCGGTTCCCGGATCCTCATCTATCGCCAACCATAGCAATTCAAAAACGTGAGAACAAACGCCTGGCGCCGAAGCGACGGACGCGCAAGCGCATTCTCTTGGATCTCGCGGGAACTGTCACACTCCCCCCCTTAAAAACATACTTGATTGAAGAGCAAGTATGTAAACTAAGTGGAATTGTTTACTGGTTAAGAACTGATGCTCACTAATAAATAGCTGCATTGGCAATTGAGGATAATAAGAGAGAAAGTAAAACAGGATGGATTGTCAATGAATCTTCATTTGAAGTATTCATTAGGTGATTAACCTCCAATGAAAGATTTTAACAATCGGGAATAATATAAATTGCTCAACCAGGAGACTTACAGTAGGGAGCTGCCCACTTTGGGGACTTATGAAATAGGGAACGATGCCCTGGGTTTGGGAACAATGCCCTTGAAAATTAAGTATGTTAAATAGAAATAATATGAGGGGAAAAATTGAGAAATTAATAATCAAGAACCAATGAAAGTATTTATGTATCCAAGGGAGTATAATGGGTATTCCTTCTGGAATACCAAGACCATGTTTCTTCTGAAACATTAAAGCCCCAAAAATAGTCGATTTGATTACTAGGCGTCAGCCGTACATTATCCAAACCACGCTCTGCTACCATGTAATAAACTTAGACGCCTAAATTCACACTCATAGATAGAGAGGGGTGTGACAGTACCATAAGAGATACAACTCGTACTAATAGCATATGTGCTATGTTCGGAGAAGATAATTTTCCGGTACCCAGATCCTCATCTATCGCCAACCATAGCAATTCAAGAACGTGAGAACAAACGCCTGGCGCCGAAGCGACGGACGCGCAAGCGCATTCTCTTGGATCTCGCGGGAACTGTCACAAAGAACACAATCCTAGATTTTAACGCCGCATGTATACCTATATATTCAAGTATATATTTATAGGGTGTATTTCCAGACCATAACTTCCTTAGAAACGCAATTAGAAATTTCGTCCCACAAGAAAAATACAACTTGGCAAAAGTCAGGTCGAGCTAGTTGTCCAGCCCGATCGCTCCAGAATTTCAGGTTCAAATTTATAATTTAGTGGCCCAAAAAAAGCTTCAAAAAATCGATTTTTTCTACAATTGGGCATGTGGGTTGTCACAGTCGAAGTATTATTCAGCACTGAGTCGATTGCGACCACTCCCAGATCTCTATGATTCACAAATAAGTTGAACAAATCGATTTTTAGGTGGAAAATGCCCATAACTGACTAAAACTTTGTATTTTCTAGTTTGGCTGCGTGTGCTAAAATTTTCTTTGTGATCTCGTCACACGGCTGTCCCCTCAGTTTTTTCCCCCCCTATGTGCTTCGAATTTAAACCGCTCAACCATAGAGAGCGCAACGCCTTACGTGTGCATTACCAACCGATATTTTTTATCAAGAATGTAAAATGTTTCAGACGACAGAAACAGTCTTCCATTACTGCGCGATGGCCGGGAACAACGACGTGTTGACAGAAATGTTGTCTCATATGTCGACGACGGAGATCCAGAAAGCTCTCAACAGGCAGTCAGACATCGGTTGGACGCCACTCCTCATCGCCTGTCATCACGGTCATAACGATATGGTACTTGTATGGTATTATTGGAAGAGTAGGGGCCGATTCCATAAAACTACAATTATAAGTGTACAAGTTTACAGGCTACAGGTACCTGTGGTGCACAGTGTAGACACAGGTTTCATAAAACTAGTATTGCACTCGTAACAAGAATGACATTTAACAGGCAGATTTTATTGAGATCACTCTATCATCAAGTATCATCATTGATTTATACAATATGTTTGGGTAGGCAACGTTTGTTTCCTACTTAATAAAAACTCACTCGTGTCGAAAAGTTCAATTGTGGTGTTTCATCAATTATTTAATATTTAATATTCCTTATTTAATACCCTGAAGTACGTCAAACTTTAATTGATTTTACAAGAGAGCTTACATTTCTGTTATCGAGTCTATTTTAGGTAGATACCAACTTGTTGCAGTCGAGTCGAGGTTTGTGAGGACGCGTCGTTTTTTATTGTAAATAATGAGTTCCAAAAAGAAGCGCATTGAAGTGCTGAAGTTAATGAGTGAGAAGAAGGAAATTTTGATGAGAGTGTTTTCATCGACCCTGACGAAGAATGATGAAATAGCAGTGTGGAAGGATATCCAACCGAAATAGCGCACAAAACTATAGCATAAATCAAAACTCTCACCATCTGTAACTTGAGAACTCCAAAAATATAGGGCAGTCAAGCTAGGTCAAAAATATCATCCGTTTTGGTTTATTATTTCCAATAATAAGCCTATGTGATCGTATAGCAAAAAATTTTTATAACCCCCCCTCAAACTTTGTCACTTTACGTTTCAAGGTGCGTAGAATCCAAATTTGAAATGTCCGTCCGCCGTCCGGGCCATAAAAGGCCTAAGAATTGACTTAAAAAACCCGTCCTTTCGCACATAGACTCCATTTGGGGTCTAGTTGGTCCTAACGTTTAACCATCCCGATCGCTTTACTCGCATAGATGCTATGGGCCAAAAACGGGCGAAAAAGTGTCATTTCAAGGCTTTGTTAGACTTACGCACGCACGCAGGCCTGGCACGCTTGGCAGGGGGTCACGGTGGGTGGTGAGGGGGGGTGAGCAGGGGGTGGAGTGAGAGGAGGCGCCGCGGCACTTTGTGGTGGGTACGGCGTTCCTTCGAGGCATGAATATATGTTTTTTTCTAGGTCATATTTGTGTGTTAATACCAGTGCTTTTCCTACGCATATTTAATAACATATCCTCTCGGCTTTTCGCACGTGGTTAGATAATGATATTATTAAGGCAATAACTATTTGAATAGATAGGAGCTCAAATCGAGAAATATAAACATGCGTATATAATTATTATAGAAGTATAGGTTGTGGCAACTCGAAATGGGACAAGCCGAGGAGTCTGGACGTAGGCAAGCCAACTAAAACTACGATCATACTCAATTGAAAAAATAATAAACCTTTGTGAAATAATTTGCAGCGTTTTTACTCTTGTTTACTCTTGTATAACCTTTGAAGAACGCCGGAAGAGTCGTAAAAAGTTACCTGTAAAACCTGGACTTGAAAATGTACAACTGTTGCTTTATAAAACGTTTGTACTTATTATTCACCTGTAAAATGTAAAAACTTGCCTGTAAATTGTAACTTGTAGTTTTATGAAATAGGCCCTAGAATATTGAGTCGTATTTATCCTGAATTTCTCAGAGATCTTCCAACGCCGAGGGACCCTAAACACATCATCCTCATGTTCATCATTCTTTGCTATGTGGAAGAATCGTCCTTATCCTGATTTCCATAAATTGAAAAATGAAAAATTCCTTATCAACCTGATTATTTCGTTTTGTAATAAAAATACTGGTTACACGGAAATGCAAGGCCTTGAGGATCTTGTAATTTCCTGATCAGTCAAACCGTGATAAAATTACATGCTCGAAAAGAAAATTGAAAATGCTTCACAAAAACAAAAACGTGTTAAATCTCCATTCTAATAGCTTCCCAAGAATATTAAAATTATTAATTAACCAGAAAAACAAAAATTAAATGTAAACTGAAAAACTTCTCCAATTCATGGCTGCCTAGGGACAAAGAATCAGCTTCTTCCCATATTTCTTCATTTTAAGACCATAAATGATTCCGTTAAATACTCATTCTAAATTGATTTTGAAAATGTGAGATTCAATGATTTTAAAAATTGAATACTGTAGAAATATTAGCAATATCGATTTTTTTGTTAAGTAAAAAATTTAAAGCTGTAACACTGCAGTTGTTCTGTATAGTTCAATTTCGTCTTTGAGCAACTTAAGTTTTTAATTTTTGAACCACATGTCTTCTTAGTGTTTGTCATATTCTCATATTCTCCAGACCAATATAGCGTGCGAGTTATCTGCAAGGTTTTTTCGTTATTATCCTGGTCAAAACGGCCAATAGACATAGCATTGAGCATGCTCAAACATAAAATTCATTTTCTGAGGCAAAACGCTGAAAGCCAAAGTCGATTTTGGGTTATTTACAGGGCAGTAAATACAGTGGTTAATTTGTTTTGGGTAACATTCAGTAGTTCCGACTCATCCAATCACTTGCTAAATAGCCCATGATAAAGAAGAGTTCTTGTAACTAGAGACAGAAAGCTGAATAGTATTTGCTTAACATGAAATTTGCTTAAATAATGAAATAAGATTTGTTCAACTTCCAGGTTTAAATTAATGTACCTGCTTGTCAAATGTTTAATAAACTCCATATTTCTGGAATAAATAAAAAATAAAATAAATTTTAACTTCTGGAACCTTTTCCGAAGTTAGGATATTCCACAGACGGCGTCCAGCTAATTGTGGACAACGCGCGAATTCACCGTTCTACTATAGTTGAACAGTTTTTAGCTGAGTAAGATAGGGAAGTAAAGTCCTTGCCACCTTACTCAACCATGCTTACACCTATTGAAATACGTTTTCAAAAATCAGAAATGAACCAAGGAAAATTCTGGCTCAACGATGTGAGCATAGTTTGTCTGACGTAATTGGAAGGAGCATGTCTGCAGTAAGTTCTCAAGACTCTTCAAACTACGTTATGGAGACGAATCTCCAACTTCCTGCTGCAGCTAATATTGGAACAGCAAAAGCAATGATTTGAATGGCACAAAAGTCATGTGCTTGAAAAATTTGTAATTCATGAAAAGTGTAATTCTAATTGCGGAAGGTTTAATTCAGTTTGCAAAAGGTTTAATCCTAATTGCAAAAAGTTTAATTCAGTTTGAGAAAGGTTTGATTCAGTTTGTGAATGCTATATAACAACCGATAGAGTAGGTATTGAAACCAAACATTTCTCAGTCCTTTCAGTTATGCTTTGTTGGGGTTTAAAAACAAACAAATCGAGAATTCTGACATATAGTATTGTTAGGCCAATAAACGTACGACGGGCAACAATAATATTCTTTGATGAAATAGTAACTTTTTACTGTTTTCAGGTAAACAACCTCCTGTCCAACCACGCTCGAGTTGACGTTTTTGACAACGAAGGTCGCTCTGCTCTTCATCTCGCAGCTGAACGAGGATATTTAGAGGTATACGCATGATACAATTTATTATGTAGCATTTTGTAGACCATAAATAACTATTCCGTTCTAATTGGCAAGGGCAGGTACTTCCTTTATTTATGTTAATTTCTGCTGAAATCAATTGTTATAACTTTTGCAGAATCAGTTAATATTTAGAGGACAAAATGGATACACCTACTTACATTCTTTCCACTGGATCTTACCTGTCTGGGGAAAAAAACTCAGCCGCTGCTGGGACTCGAACCCGGGTCTTCCTTGTTATTACGAGATTTTAGGACATCCCTCTGAAGCTAAGTTTCATCAAGAGAGTTACATACACATTGGTGTGTGTGTGTGTGTGTGTGTGTGGTGTCATTCCAGATGATAACTCACCTTAGAATTAAAATGAAAAGTCTGTTCTTGCGCCGGAAATTCAAGCCCCCCAAATAAAAAGATGAGTTTGTTGGCCAATTCTTTTTGAGTACATCAAATTTCTCAAATTCCAAAAAATGTGCTAAAAAAATCACTAAAAATTGCAAAAAATATATAAAAAACTGTAATTTAAGAAAAATTTGCTCATAAGCTCATGCTACATGACTGGAACTTTTTTTTCCAAGTCCTACTTTTTGACCCTTTACATCGAATTTTATGCCGAGATAACAGGCACTTGCCGATCCAGTAGTTTCGGGGGTTTTTAGGGGTTTTTTAGGAGTTTTTCCATGGTAGACGGCGTATTTTTTAATTAGATTTTTTGAAATCTACGTATTTCGAAACGAAAACCAACCAATTTTGAGGGGGAGTTACGTTTTTTTCTAGGTCGATTACAAAGGTTCATTATTCGAAATAATAAATCAAAACAACAGCTTACCTACAAGTAGCATAACTTGATATGAAAGAGACAAAAATAATATCGCATATTTAATTCTAGCATAGTATAATAATTAGTCATTTCACATAGCCAAAATACTAGTAAGGAACCTTTTTAGCAAGGTATCACCAGATAAGTTTAAGCGAATTTTCGCAGAAAGTGAAGCTACTGCAATGGCTCGGAGATTTTTAAGATTACAATTTTTGTAAAAATTTCTTCATTGAAATCCGTTTTGACGCATTCTGAAACAATTCCTGAAGTTTGCGCTTTTTCATATATATATGTCATTCTAGACGATAACTTTCCTTAGGATTGAGATAAAAATCCCGTTCTTCCGTCCAAAAATCAAGCTTCCCAAACAAAAGAATGAATTGTTTGTTGGCCATTAGTTTTTGAGCACATTAAATTGGTCAAATTTCAAAAAAATTACTGAAAAAATCACTAAAAATGTCTAAAAACGGCTAAAAGTCGTTAAATTTATATTTTTTCGTAGCATATTGTTTAAATAGAGTTTACTAGCTATAGAATAGAACATTCAAAAATTTATGAACAAAATAATGCTGAAAAATGTACTTAAATTTCATTAAAATTTGCTAAAAAATCCATAAAAATAACAAAAAAGCTAAAAATTCAAAACCATTTCTGAAAAGCACATTATTATTTAGAATACGTTTTTTGCCATAAAATAATAGTTAACAATTTCCTTGCACTCAAAAATATCAAATTTCAAAACAGTTCAACATAATATAATTCTATAATTTACGAAAATTTGCTCATACGATCATGCTGCATGACTGGAACTTTTTCACTAACTCCCGTTTTAAAAAGGTCTTCCACAACTTCGTCGCGAGTGCTTTTTTGAAATTTAGATTCGTAAGTAAAATTTACTTGTTTTCAGATTTGCGACGCGCTTCTAACACATAAAGCCTTCATCAACAGCAAGTCGAGAGTAGGAAGGACGGCGTTGCATTTAGCTGCGATGAATGGTTACGCGTCTTTATGCAAGTAAGAAATTATATCGTATATACTGAAAGCATTTTATATTACAGTTGACAGGTAATCGAATCCTAACAATATCAGTACCAGCAAAGTAAAAATAATTTACTGATGTGCATTGAAGGACAAACTACTGCAAAGTTGGGAGTAGCACATATATGCGAGTATATAAAGTAGGTATATATTAGTTTGAAAGAGTACTGGATTCAGTCTTTTTTTTTTTTAAGTTTAAATGAGTACTGAATTTATTTTTAAGTTTAAATGAGTACTGAATTTATTTTTAGTTTAAATGAGTGGGTACTGATTTATTCAAATAAGTTGGTTTAAGTATTCCTCACTGTTTTCAGGTTCTTGGTGAGCGAGCATAATGCAGTTATAGACGTGCTAACGCTGAAAAAGCAAACACCGCTGCATCTAGCAGCAGGAACGGGGCAGCTTGAGGTCAGCAAACTTCTCCTCGATCTTGGCGCCAGCATAGATGCGACAGACGATGAGGGGCAGAAACCGATTCACGTCGCCGCCCAAAACAATTATCCTGAGGTAACTATTCTAGGAATAATCAATTTTGACATGAACTCCTTTCCTTTCCATGAACCGCATATCATTCCGTAAGCTTTTCTGCAACACTAAAGCCTCCCATAGTGGACCAATCAACAAGTTCCTGTTGAGACCATATACACCATCAACTGTTATGCTGATGGTTTTAAAATTGATAGGGGACCTGAATCTTCCTCCGGCGCTGGGGTGTTTATGATATAGACAAACTAAAATGCTTGTCAAGTCCTCCAATTTAAGTAAAAGCAGAAATTCAATTCTGCCCGAACTACTATTCACGACCGATTTCCTTGATTTATTTTTTGTTTCATAATGAATTCGATCTAGTTTCGGAAGGTATACGTGCCTAAGTACGTTATAGGTGCATTAGCGTGGAAGGGGGCGAACGGAGGGGGAAATTGTTATAAATCATAATGTTTTAACTATTCTCGTTCAATTCTTTTTTGTTCAATTATGAATTTGGTCTAGTTTTGGAAAATATATCAGCAATTTCAAATTTCATACTGGAAGTTTTATGAGAGAAATGTGCTACTGTGAAGGGGATGTAGGGGGTTAATGGAGGGGTAAGATTTTTCCGAGAAGTCATGACATATTTTTATTTATTTTTTCTCTCTCTCTCTCTTTTTTTTTAACTCTCACCAAAATAAATTATATACGATCCATTTATAGGGACGTCCCTATAATGTAAACATTACTTACCAGTATTTGGTGGTTAGGAGAGAATATACTCGTCAGTGCCCTTCCCGCAGAAAACATATTACGTTATTCAATAATGTTGCTGTGGAATTATTCGGCTGCATATTCAGTGTATTGGTTATTTTATCAGGGTTCAGCCAAGGGTAGAAACAAAACCTCAATTTATTTTTATTCCAGCTTAAATGGTATAGAAATGAGTTGAGGTTTTGCCCTGATAAAATAACCAATACACTTTATTCTCCAATGGACTTGTCAGATTCACTCATCAGAGAAGAAAAATATTTCCTACTTCGTTATTAATTTACCTTACTAGAAATTAGGTTAGCACTACTTTTATTACGATGCAATACTAAAAGCTGCAATAGTTGAATGAATGCCTGTGAGAATGAAATGAGAAAATAATTACCTTGTGAATATGAAATGATTACCAATGGTTGGTATGACCCAGGTTCCCCTGAACTGACTTGAAGTTCGATTGATTGATTTTTATTTTTAAAGGTAGCACAACTGTTCCTTCAAAGACAGCACTCACTAGTGGTGGCATGTACCAAGGATGGAAACACTTGCGCCCACATTGCCGCAATGCAGGGATCCGTTCGAGTCATAGAAGAACTTATGAAATTCGACAGGTTAAAACCATATTATATACCTACCTTGTTCCCTAAATATAATTCATTTAAAATAAAGAGTAATTAGATAGAAAATATTTCGTTAATAGTTTCAACCCAACAAAAACAAAGTCGTGGCCTCAGAAAACTGGTACTGGTCCTTGGGGTTCTCGAGGGTGCTAAATCCGAATCCGAAGCCCCGTTTTTCACGTAGACGTCTAGTTTTTGAGGTACGGCACCTCCATTTTTGAAAAAATCTCTTAAATTCCAAGATAATTTATGTTCAATTAAAAGGTGATATACTTGTTGGGAATTTAACTCTGAATACGCATTTACCACACATATGATGGGTCTGAAATGCTTTCTTTTAACGTGTCTTTTGCCTACAAACTTCCAAAAAATGTGGTTTTCCGCCGATTTTTGACGATTTTTCTAAAGTTTTCTGATAGTTTTTGTACAAATTACACCACTTGGCGACCTGAAAAAATTGTGCTATTACGTGGATCATTTCTGCGTCGAATGAGACCATCACCAGCTCTGGAGGTATGATAATTAGTAAATTATTCGTGATTTTTCAACTACCGAAAAACGTGCCTCTCATCAGTTTCTTGACAACGTATTTTTCCTCGGTGTATTCCCAAGAAATGTTTGATTAATTACAGACAAGACCATAGATTTTCTTCATACCGTCGCGTTTTTATACAGCGGGGGTTTTATAAAAACAGGTTCGTTGGGCTTTGAATGGAGAAAAATCCAAAATACTTTTTGAAATTGCAGAATATTATTAAGAGTAAGTTTTTTTTTTTTTTTTTTTTTTTTTTTTTTTTTTTTTTTTTTTTTTGCCATAAAACAGGCAGTTAACAATTTCCGTACACACAAAGTGCTCAAATTTCAAAACCTTATGACAATATAGTATAATAATTTTCAAAAATGAGCGTTACCTACATATTCATTTTATATGTTTAAATGAAAATCGATTCCATTCTAAAAAAAATTGATAATATCCTCCTAGGTTGAGTAGTTTTCTTTCTATGAGTTTTCAAATTTTGCACAGGTGACGCCACTGAGGCACAAAGAAGTGCGCGAAACTTTGAAAAATCATAGAAACAAAACTACCTATTCATCGTAGGAGGGTGCGGTTGATGCCAAACTTCCTTAGGATGGAATTTTCTTCCATTTAAAAATAGTTAACGTACGTTTTTCGCACCCATGGGTAACGTTTATTCGCCCATACGATCATGCTGCATGACTTGAACTTTATATTAAGAACTGGCACACAGGGATATCTCACAAATAATCTTTCATTTGGACAGGTCGGGTGTGATATCCGCAAGAAACAAAGTGACGGAAGCGACCTCCTTACAGCTGGCAGCCGAGGGAGGTCACGCAGAGGTCGTAAAAGTTCTCGTCAGAGCTGGTGCTTCTCCCACCGAGGAGAACAAAGTAAAATACACCTCATACTCTAGTATCAACCCTATTGTATATAAAACAAATCCGAATAATACACGTATGTAATAAGTACAGAAATATCCTAGTTACATTTCAATCATGGTGATTCATCAAACTCATTATACACTACAACTACACTACTGTACTGTACACTACAATATTAGGTACTGTCCAATGTATAAGAAAAGAACACTTTCAAGGCAGAAATAACCCGACAACCTTCAAATCAGGAGTTATTTCCTGATTCTGATAATGTTCGAAATTTTGAGATGAATCAGAACATTGAATTTTGCTACTAAACTTACATTGTTGTTGTAGGACGATGATTATAAACTGAATGCGTTAATTCAGCAAACAAGTTAATAATTTCATATGATTCTTTCACATACACATTCGCTGCGAGTTAGGTGATTTTATTACTATTTTTTAAGGTATGGTGACCTCTTCAGCAAATGAACACTCAGCAGCATTGACATACTATTTTCACACTTCAAATTTCAAGTTCGAGGTCCGAATTCCAAAGATAACATTAGTTTTCATACAGTCACCTCCTTTAATCTCAAAATGGTTTCAGGTCAAATATTTGGTTGGTTTAACATTAGAGTAATTTTAATCAAAAAATTTTCTGCTAGGTACGCCATGGTCGTTCAGGTTAACGATTGCAAGAAGCTGTGGCCACTTTAACAACAAAATAGAGTAAAGTGGATGTGCCATGGGAATCAATTAGAGCTTTGATGTCTAGCAGATTTATTGCCTTGGAAAAAAAGACTGTAGTGCGACCCATTGGCATCGGAGAGTGTTTGAGAAGGGTAAGTAACTGAAAGCTGTAAAGAGAAACAATTGTGTGGTGGCCTCAGTGCAGGTCTTGAAGGAAAAGAATTCAATTTTTGATGTATGGGCTGCCTCCAACTCCAAATGGAGAATATTGTTAATTGATGCGAAGAATGCGTTCGAATCAGTAAATCGAATATTGGCACTATGGCAAGCACGAATATATTGGCCCTGCTGTACGAGATTTCTGTACAAACTCGTATAAGAGGCATGCAGACTCTTTTGGGGGAGTAAAGACAGTCTACACAGCAAGGAAAGAGTGACTCATACGGTATATCCACTTTGCCTTTGATCCATCTGCTACCAACTCAAACCCATAATGTGTCTCAATGTTGGTACGCGGATGACTTCTCAGCACAGGGAAGATAAGTGGATCTAAAGAACTGGTGGAATTCAAGCCATGGTGCCAATTTCGGCTACCATCCCCAAGGCCACAAGTCTTATCTTGACGTCCATCAAGAAGATTGTGACGAGAATTTTTAGTGGATCTGGCATCAAGATAGTGACAAGACATCGATATTTGGGCGGATACATTGGAGATTCTGAGGGCAAAAAACAATATCTGGATAGTAAAATGAATGAATGGACACAGATGATCCAAAAAGTTTCAGTAGCAGGAAAAATGCATCCCCAATACGCATTTACTAAATCATTGCAGTTCAAATGGCAGTTTGCTCAAAGAAAGGTAGAAAGAGAGGCTGAGGATTATCAACCACTGAAAGTTTTGATTCAATCAACTTTCATGCCTTCAACTTTGGGCGGTAGAGTATCTGACGATGAATGTTACCTGTTTTCCTTGTCAATCAACTCAGGAGGATTGGCTTGGTCAGATCCAGTGAAAAGTGCAAGTGTGCTGTATCAAACATCAAAGGTAGACCTTAAGGCTTTAAGAAGATTAAGTCGCCAATGATTTACGAAACTAAACAAAAAGAAGATGGAGAGTACACGAGTTCTCTTGAAGATACCATGAATTACATTGTGGAGAGATCTGTGTCTGGGGAACCCGTTGATCCTGATAGTGAGATGCAACAATTAATGATAACTTCAGCTTCTGAAAGCGTGGAAACTAAAGATGATGTTGAATTTACAATAAATGAAGTCCTGAATGTGGTTGATGGTTTTGAGGGGGGTAAGTCACCGGGCGAGGATGGTTTTTGAAAGGAGATAATTGTGAGACTGGCAGCCTTGATTTCTAAGGCCATAACTTCTCTTTTCAATCAGTGTTTGTTTCGGGGTGTGTTTCCCAAGCTCTGGAAGGAGTCTCTCCTAGTACTCATAGATAAGCCTGGTAATGAAAATCGGTCGGACCCATCAAAATACAGGCCAATAAGTCTGTTATCCTTATTCGGGAAAATACTGGAAAAGCTAATGATAGATAGAATTATGTGGAACCTGCGCAGTCAGAATCGGCTTTCTACAGCTCAATATGGGTTCACTCCTCAGAAGAACACTGTTGATGCATTGATGCATGTAAGGGATTATGTAAGGCAATGCCTAATTTCTAAAAAGAAGATCCTACTGGTTTCATTAGATGTCCAAGGGGCCTTCAATGCAGCATGGTGGCCTGCAATAATGTACCAATTGCACCAGATGAGATGCCCAAGAAACTTGTATTGCTTAGTGGCTAATTATTTTTCTGACAGGAGAGTGTTCTTGAGTTCGGGATCATGGGTGTGTAATAGAGAGTAGGAAAGGGGATTCCCGCAGGGTTCCTGTGGTGGTCCTGGTCTGTGGACGGTTCTCTATGATTCCTTGCTGAAGCAGACATACCCAGAAGGGGTGGAGGGGGTTGCTTTTGCTGATGAGTTTGCGATGGAGTCTATGGCGGCGGAGGCAATGCTTGTTATTGAAAAGTGGAGTTGCCAAAATAACATGCAGTTTAACACTGAAAAGTCAATAGTGATGAATGTCACGGGACATAGGCGACATGGTGACGTCTCTGTGTATTTGATGGGAGAAAAGTTGCATCAAGTGGAACAAATGAGGTACCTTGGGGATCGACTATAGATTATCGTGGAAGAGTCACATTAGTCACATCACTTCTAGGGCTCGACAGCTCATCAACTCCCTTTCAAGATCGGCCAGGGTTCACTGGGGATGAAAAAAGAGGCTTTTAGCACATTTTATAGAGGAGCAATCTTGCCAATCTTGACCTTTGCAGCTCCCGTGTGGTTTGAAGAATCTTCAAGAACACAGAGCAATTTGAGAAGGCTTCGATCAGTGCAGCGACTAATGTTGATTCGGGTAATTAAGGGATACAGGACCATTTCGATCCAGATGCTTGTGTCATTGCTGGGGAGATGCCTAACGATCTCTATCTAGAGGAACTCATCCATCAAGAGCAGCTATCCAGAGTGGTGAAATGGAAGACGGAACACCACTAGAACTTAGGACCCTGCTTGAGGCTTGGACTCATCCCGCGGACATTGAGCATCCTGACACGATGACTGACACCGAGTGGATATTCCGTATCTATACAGATGGAAGTAAAGGATACAGGAGTTGGATGTGCCTTGAAATTCGACTGTCCCTCAGCATATTGAACGGTTTCGGCTAGATGAGAGATGCTCAAATAACCAAGCAGAAATGATTGGTTTCCAGAGAGGGCTTGAGTGGTTGAAGGGCTCAGTGGTGCAAGATGGACCTAAAACAGTTGCACTGTGGACAGATAGTGCCGTTTGTTTGGCGTTGCTGTCTCGCCCTCACTCTCATAATCCGTTGGCTGACTTAGTAAAATGTGGCATTCGCACTTTTAGACATCAGGGATGGACACTCGACATAAGATGGTGTAAAGCTCATGACGGGAATGAGGGGAATGAGGAGGCTGATCGGCACGCCAAGCTGGCAGCTGCTGATACCTATTTACCCATAATATATTCCAGAGTTCCTGTTACATATCTCAAGGCCGATTTAAGGAACAGGTCAATGACCAAGTGGGAAGTTATTTGGAGAGGCAGCGATACGGGTGTACATACAAGACTTTTCTTTCCTAATGTCCAGGCAAGAATAAGGACGGAATTCCGAATTAACTGGAGGGTTTACATGATTTTGTCAAACCATGGAAAACACCAGGAATAGATTATAGAATACCTCCATCGATTTGGTTTATCAAACACGGATGTTTGTACGAGTGGCAGGGCAGTTCAGTCATGGAGACACCTGTTGTACAATTGTGTTTGTTTTGAGCCAGTTCGGGCACGTTTGGTGCGGCGCGTGGTGACAGTTGGGGGTCATTGGCCCCCATCATTCAGTGAAATCTTGAATACTTTTAAAGATGACTTTATTATATTTATAAACGACATGGATTTCAATTTAATTTAAGTGTATTCAAGATTTTGTGATTATGTTGTAATTTTCTTAAGCATAAATACTGTTTTTGAACAAAATCCCTGTAATCAGAGATGGGAGCAGGGGGAATAAACTACCTCAGCCCAGGGTTACTGGTTTGCTGAGGGAAAAAAACCCCCTTAAGGCTCGGCCATCAGTTAGACGTTGATAACACTTGACGCAGCTCATATAGTATGAGGCAACAAGAAGTCCAAAAATGGTGGAGGAAAGTTTGCTAGAGTCAACATTAACAAAGTTTAATGAGGAAAGACAAAGAGCAATAAAACGCTCAATAGCAAAGACCTCTGCCTTGAAAATCTTAGAATGGCTCTCTGCAGTTCCACTGAAAAAACACAACTTCGACCAATCTGCTTTTGAGTTTCGAGACGAGCTCCTAGGATTCACAGATGGAGCGGGAGTTCGCCCATGAAATCTTCTCACATGAGCAAATAATTTCCTTCTCTACTAATGGATTTTGTTTGAATTTTTACTGTTAGAAATAAATATAATCACAGACAAAAAAATGAACACCTTCTCCGAGTGAATGAACGGCCTAGCCTGAAAATAGCACCTTGTTCTCGTAGTGCTTGAACGTCTTCATATCGAAAGACATTTTAAGACTAAGCGTTCATAAAATTCCAAATTTCACTAATAAGTTACCAGGATACTTTATGATAATGAAAGGAAAGTCCGTTCTGCGCATTCAGATTCCTAAAAACGTGTCTAAACAGGTCATCTTAACTTACTGGTTTGCTTATGGAGGAATAGTCGCAGCGGGCGTCTTGAAATAATTTAGTTCCCTACTGTTTCAATGAAGGCCGGATTTTTTACAACAAAATTGTACGATATCAATAACATGTAACTAGTGAATCTTCTATAATTACAAGGTACTTAAATAGTGAATAAGAACTTTTTACTGGTATTGCTCATTTACTGAGTGTGGCACTTTATAGAAATGTCCATTCCTTCTATTATCAGATTTCATGTTGTTCCAACTGTGGAAGCTCAAGTGTCAATGGGGTGTCAATGGGGGTGTTTTCAGATTACTAACTTAAAAGCAACCCGCTAGAATAGCTCAAGAAATCACAATGGTCATTTCCATTTTCGCTCTTCTCGAAACTGATGTATGGATGTAAGTGCTTATAATATGTGTCACTGACTATTTGAAGACTAATAACAGCAACACTGTTACAAATTGCCCCATGTGGTAATCTTAGTCAAATATGAATTCAATATGGGCATCGTTTTCAAGAACATCCGATTTTTTTATGGGTATTGTCCCGTTTATTGGTTCTGGTGTCAATTGACTGAATACATATTTAATCCATAAGTCCTTTGACAATCTCCCCTCAGGAAGGTAGAGATCCGGGATGTAGTCGATCCGAAAGTTTTGCTGACTAGCTTAAACGATGCAACAGTAACATGGTCATCAATTTCCACATCAATTTTCCAACCTTCTACACTAAAAACCACCATTTTATCAAAAAGCTACACGTTTTGAGTGATCGATTAAGCAATAAAATTTTACATTCCAAATGCAGCATAGGGGCTAATCAGCCTGATAATTTTTACATAAGACCCCTCAAAACATGAAACTCAAAGCCAATTCTACCCCTCAAAATAAGACCCCTCAAAACATGAAACTCAAAGCCAATTCTTCAGATAATTATTAGAGAATGTATGTTACGTGTATGTACGTATGTGAAATTTTCACCGTATAAGATATATACAAATAGAGGACAATATGAAAATTTTACTTTAACAAATACCATGTTAACTACTAACTAGTTAATTTAAACTAATGATAATTGGCTGACCATATGTTCACGTGAAAGGAACGGATTTTTACTTTTAGAACTTATTCTTTTCTGAAAACTTTTGACGCACCCATACAGGAAGTCCCAGAGTGGTCAGTACTTCAAGGAGTGATCCTAGAGTTCATTTTTAATCGAAAGTTCCTCATAGAGATTTTTTTTTTTTTTTTCAATGCCTAGTTTTTGAGTAATTCTATATTTAAGATTTTTTTGTTATGACTTTGACCTAACGTCACTAAATTGGTCATGACTTCCTCAATTTTCTGTCTAAATTCAAATTTGAGGATACCGTTGAAAAAAGAGCATTAAATTTATTGGGTAAGAGACCTTTTATTAGAGTTGGGGTTTGAGACATGGAAAAGCCCTCTGAAAAGCAGATTTTACCTAACTTGGGAAACTTTGAGTTTTTTCAATCGGAAATTGAACTAGGTATGAGAACCAATGTTTTTTCACGACACAAGAACGATCAAAACTTGCCAACCTCTACATCTTTCCAACGGTGTAGTAAATTTTACTTTTACTTTGATAATAAGGGGAGGAAACTATGTTATAATGTTGAAAAATCTTCTTTTTTTGTCTTTTTCTTTTCAATGAAATCTTGGGTTTTCCTGAAAAGTGACCTTCTTTGAAAATACGAGTTTGGGATCGGTTTATACGTATGTTTTTACGCTGAATCAAATTGTAATACTTGCAGATCTCCCGAACCCTGATACAACCGAGTTGTACACTTTAACTCACTAATTTGAGTTCATTATGTTTGATAAATTTTATCACTTTCTTAAAAATTAAATTACTCGAAAACTAAGAGTTTAAAAAAATCTCTAAGACCCGGTATCTAGAAACAGAAGTAACCCCAGTGACAGCGATTCCGGGAGTTATAGTCGAGGCAGAGGGTATCTGCGAAGCGTAAATTAATCACTAGGCAGGGTTATGACAGCTGCCCCTGGTATTAGCAACCAGTGGCGGGCCAAAAAACTAATTGGGAGGGTGGCAACGCAAAATCACCGATAGTGGTGATCTTGGCTCCACATTAGAGGAATGGTCGTACTATGTCAAAAGGTTTGAAATCGCCTTTAGTAGACAAGAGATATGGGACCAGTCAGAACGATCTAAGATATTATTATCGTCAATAGGTCCCGAGCCTTTTCGCATAGTGGTGGATAGCTGTTCGCCAAGGGATATCGAGACCGTGGAGTATGATGAGTTGAAGCGCATTTTGAAAGGGTTCTATTGCAAGAAGACATGTGTGTTCGCTGAAAGGCGCACTTTCACGTTGAGATGGAGGCAAGCACAAGAAAGTATATCCCATCCTCGTCGCCACTGAAATACTCTACAAACTATTCTAAATTATAGAATAACACTTCACAGTATTTGACCATTTAACACCGAATGAACTTTTTATTAAATCAGATACGCAATTACATGACAACCCCAAAACAACAATAACTAATGAACTGGCTACTTGTCTTTGATACCTACTACACCTACCTATGCACCTACGTTAACATTACTCAAACCGCTTGTCAATTGTTTTCGCGGGAGCTTTGATTTTCCAACGGCCCTAGCCAATCACAGAGGTAGCCCCCCCCCCCCCCCTCCATTCATAACTGTGTCAGGGGTACCCGGGGTTTGAGGGATAATCTCCGTTCTATTTATGCCTTATTATCAACAACGCTGGTCACGTTGGTCCTCGATCGGATTTGACCTCAAAGTCAAATTCCGACCCCCCTCCGATTTTTTTTTTTTTTTTTTTTTTTTTGGTCCCTTCAAATTTTCTTTCGAAATATGATTTGGGAATATGTTAGGATTATAATTCAGCAAAAACTGAAATCAAGCATTGAGCCGTTTTTTTTAAATTCAGTTTTTAACTTTTTAATAGATACTTTAATCATGAAAACACGCTATAATCGCCAAAATTCAGAAAAAAATATTATTTATTATTTATGTGTCATTATACAATAGAATCTTCATCTAGTTTCATAGTTCTGATCTATTTTGTGATAAAATATAATTAGAAAAACAAAAATAACAACATTTTATTGAACAAAATAATGATTATATTTGCATGAAGCTCTTAATAAATGCCTGTGAGTATGCGTGTAGTGTGTGCGTGTGTGTCTATGTGTTCGCTTGTGTGTGAGTTTATAATGATTCATTATATATATTTTAACATAAAACATATATCTAAATTGAATAGAAGATAAAAATAATGGCAATTCAACATTTTAAATATGCAGAGAATTATATTCGCATACAGCTCTTAATAAACGTTGTCCATACTCAGTATTGATTCCTGATACTTTATATTTGGCCCACCTCTCAGAGAAATCATGATGCACGGCCTCCATAGCCTGTTCACTGTAAAAGCCGAGGCCATTTCCGTGTTTGGTACAAAATTCTTCCACATGAAAGAAAACTGTGTGAACTTTTGGAGTGACTGGAATATCCAAAGATAAATATGATGCTTTGAATTCATTGATGTATTCAATGAATTTTGGATCCAGCCTGACTGAGAAAGATGCTTTGACAACTTCATTGAACTTCTGGAAAGCATCAACGTATTTTACACAACCTATACTACAGTTTGAACAACGCAAAAAATCAAGTTTCTGTAGCAAAATGCGGCAACTATTTCCTTTTAATGAAGGGCTCCCATGGGCCAGAACACCTTGTTCTCTCACATGTCCAAAGAATTTGAAGCCGAAGCTCTTCTTTGGGCAGAGCGCTGTAGTGTTCAGCGTGAAATGACCCATGGGAGCCCTTCGTTCAAAGGAAATAGTTGCCGCATTTTGCTACAGAAACTTGATTTGTTGCGTTCAAACTGTAGCATAGGTTGTTTAAAATACGTTGATGCTCTCCAGAAGTTCAATGAAGTTGTCAAAGCATCTTTCTCAGTCAGGCTGGATCCAAAATTCATTGAATACATCAATGAATTCAAAGCATCATATTTATCTTTGGATATTCCAGTCACTCCAAAAGTTCACACAGTTTTCTTTCATGTGGAAGAATTTTGTACCAAACACGGAAATGGCCTCGGCTTTTACAGTGAACAGGCTATGGAGGCCTTGTATCATGATTTCTCTGCGAGGTGGGCTAAATATCGCGAATCAATCCTGAATATGGACAGCGTTTATTAAGAGCTGTATGCGAATATAATTCTCTTCATATGTAAACTGTTGAAATGCCATTATTTTTATTTTCTATTCAATTCAGATATATATTTTATGTTAAAATGAATATAATGAATCATTATAAACTCACACACAAGCGTACACATAGACACATACACGCACATACTACACGCATACTCACAGGCATTTATTAAGAGCTTCATGCAAATATAGTCATTATTGTGTTCAATAAAATGTTGTTATTTTATAGTTTTTCTAATTATATTTTATCACAAAATAGATCAGAACTATGAAACTAGATGATTATATTGTATAATGACACATAAATAATATTTTTTTCTGAATTTTGGCGATTAAAGTACAATTAAAATGTTAAAAACTGAATTTAAAAAAAAAACGGCTCAATGCTTGATTTTAGTTTTTGCTGAATTATAATCCTAAAAATTAATTAAAATTTCGAAAGAAAATTTGAAGGGTAAAATCCGATCGAGGACCACCGTGTGGGGTAACCCCTGCCATCCGTTTTAGATACCCGGCCTAAGAAGAACTTTCGATCAGAAATAAGCTCAAGAATCACTCACTGAAGTACTGACTTATCTGGGACATCCTGTATATTAATTTCGAATGAAAAAACAAGTTTGTGGACCGATGGTGCACTGCATATAACTGATCAACTGATGTGATCATATTGTTCTAATAACAAAAGAACCGAATGATTTAAGCCCCTTTAATAACTAAATATGTTATGAAATGACTCATTTTTAATAACTAGGCAATATAGGTTAGGGAATGAGTCTATAGAGAGTTTTAGTGGCACAAAACCGACAAGCATTCGTATTTCTTGGCCGGAAACGAAGCGCACCAAAGTAGGTAACGCTGCGACGCTGCGTCCCGCATCTCAGTCCTGCAATACGTTCAGCTTTTTCGCTGTGACTGCTGACGAAGCAGTTCTATAACCTTCACTTCTTGAAACCTTGTGAGAGAGAAGCGAAAACTTGCAAAGTTTCGCTTTTCGGAGGATTCAGGTCGAGGCGATGACCACCCCCAATGTGTTTCTGGTTCCATATGAATTTGGTTCACGGAATTAATCGGAATTAATGTGTTTCGTTGTTCCTCCCTCCTTAATGTACTGCCTTATCATGCTGATGATTTCAGTATCAAACATTTGGTAAATATTTCACCTCACAAATGGCCTAGTACTCTCAAACAATAGCGACTTCAAATGGAACGAGGGTCCGCACAGTTCTCAGGGAACCTCCAAAGTCAGAGTTGCTGATGAACGCTCGCTCTCGTCCAATTTTTCGACATCAGCAAAACATGCCGAAAGATGGAAAATTAAGGCGAATTTAGACGTTAGTTCTACGTCAAGGAGATAAGCGTTGGACGTAATGCTGATGCGTTTGCGTTGTGGCAAAAACTCGTCCCCAACAAATCAGGGGATACGTTCTAGACGAAAAAGTGTTTTCCAACTTGCCACTAAAACTCTCTATTATTTAATAACATTAATTTAATTTCGGTTCAATTTTACAGGCTGGTTTCACAGCTGTGCACCTGGCGGCTCAGCACGGACACGGACAAGTCCTTGATGTTTTCAAGTCTTCCCAATCTTTGCGTGTCTCCAGTAAAAAGCTCGGAGTCACTGCGCTCCACGTAGCAGCGTATTTTGGCCAAGCAGGTAAAATGGTAGTGAAACATTAAGACATTGCTCAGATGCACCTACTAGATTAAAACTACGAATACAGTGTCAGGAAAACCATTCATACTTTTCATAACAACGAACAACATCAGAGAAACGAATCGTGTTAGTGAATGTGTAAACAACACACATCGGCAGCATACATATTGAAAAAGTTCCAGTCATGCCGCATGATCGTATGAGCGAATTTTCGTAGATTATCGTAATTTTTATAATGTTAAATTATTATGAAATTTGAGCTTTTTGAGTCCAAAGAAATTGCTAACTATCAATGTTATAGCGAAATAACATTTTTTTAAATAGCTTTTAGCGAGTTTTCTTAGAAAATAGCTCGAAAAATTTTAAAATGAAAAATTTTGAAAAATTTCTTCATTGAAATCCGTTTTGAGGCATTGAGGATTCCTGAAGTTTGCGTTTTTTGAAAATATTAAATTGGCCAAATTTCAAAAAATGTACTCTAAAAATGGGTAAAAACTGCTAAAAATCGTTCAATTTATATTTTTTGGTAGAATATTGCTGAAATAAAGTTTATTAACTATAAAATAGAACATCCAAAAATGTATGTACACAGTTATGCTGAAAAATGTACTTAAAATTCATCAAAATTTGCTAAAAGATCGATAAAACCTGCAAAAAAAGCTAAAAATTCAGAACCTCTATTTGAATAGCAGGTTATTATTTAGAATACGTTTTTGGCCATAAAATTAAGGGTAACGATTTCCTTGCACTCAAAAAGCTCAAATTTCAAAACAATTCAACATTATACAATACGATAATTTACGGAAATTCGCTCATGCGATCATGCTGCATGAATGGAACTTTTTAACTATTTCTTTGTACTCAAATTGCTTCAATTTTGATACACTTTTACATATTATAATATGATAGCGCTAGGTAAAATTTGCTCATACGATCGTGCTAGAACTTTATGTTTTATTCACTTTGCCGTAGTCAAATTATTTTTGAAGTTCGTTTCGTATGCACGTGCAACAATTCCCAATTGACAAACTCACTTCTAAAATTATTTTTGATGCTAGTTTCGTATGCACGTGCAACAATTCCAAATTGACAAACACACTTCTAAATTTTACGTATCCAAATAACAATTTAGTACATTATTTTCAACATTAATTCTTGATAGATACGGTTAGAGAGCTCCTGGTGAACGTACCCGCCGTTGTGAAGTCCGAGCCGCCGCAGGGAGCTGGCCTTGTTTCCGAACTGGGTAACGAGTCTGGGATGTCGCCCCTCCATCTGGCCGCGTACTCGGGAAATGAAAACGTCGTGAGGCTCCTGCTCAATTCAGCTGGAGTTCAAGTAGACTCTGCTACCACGGAAAATGTAAGCTAGGTACATCGTTGGAAGTAGGGTAACCAGAATATAATTATATATGAATTTTTTAAAAACAGTATTATTAGTCACGACTTGTTATTTCTTCAGTTTATTTGAATTTCTATCAAAAGTCTCGGGAAGAAAAAGTTAGACCTTAGTACTAAATCTTGACAGAACATGGAACATGTCTTTGCATCCATTAAAACTGTCAATTGCACAGATTTAATTGGTTTTTATTTTATTCCACAGAAGTAATTGGCAATACTGGTTTATGGTAACTGAAGTAAGTTTTATATATTTTTTTAGTCAAGCTGTTGAAACGAACTAAATCACTCGCGACGAAATTGTGGAAACCCATTTCAAAACGGAAGTTAGTGAAAAACGTTGTCTATTTCCACGAAAGATAAAGAGTTACAATGTTATGTTAACATTTTAACTCTTTATTTTTCGTGGAAATAGACAACTTTTTCACTAACTTCCGCTTTCAAGCTGTTGAATGCTGCGAGTGAAAATTAAGTCGATACAAGATCCTCCACAGGTAACTTCAGCATTCTCTATTGACCTCTCTCAAATTTCAGCTTCCTGCGTTGGAGAGAAAATGGCTTTGGAGCTCACTCAGCTGATCAGTGATCACTCAGGCGTCTTCAGCATTCTCCCTTGACCCTCCCTCTCGAATTTCAGATTCCTGCGTTGAATAGGAGAGAAAATGGCTTTGGAGTTTACTCAGCTGATCAGTGATCACTCAGGCGTCTTCAGCATTCTCCCTTGACCTTCCCTCTCAAACTTCAGCTTCCTGCGTTGAATAGGAGAGAAAATGGCTTTGGAGCTCACTCAGCTAACCGGTATCCTGTTGGTCGACTTCAACATTCTCTCTTGAGCCTCTTTCTCAAATTTTCTGCATTGAAGCATGTGTGATAGCGGCTGTAATTTCGTAACGATAATATCCTCTCGTGACTATTATTCCGTCTCGTAACTGTAATTTTGTCTCAAAAACATGTTCCATGTTAAAATTTATTAGTTACTCCCATCGTTTACTTACTTACCAGTGCTGCAATCTGATTAATTTTCCCAATTGTATTGTTCATCATGATATACCTGTTAACCTTCCAGGGATACAACCCGTTACACTTGGCTTGCTTCGGTGGCCACATTGCCGTTGTTGGGCTGCTACTGAGCAGGTCTGCTGAACTCTTGGGCAGTCATGACCGCCACGGAAAGACTGGATTGCACATCGCCGCCACCCACGGTCATTACCAAATGTGTGAAGTCCTCTTAGGACAAGGAGCAGAGATCAACGTCAACGATAGGGTAAACAATCAGTATAAGAGCTCTGATCACAGCAATAAAAGTGTTATAAGGAAGTAGGAAGAATAAGGTGTAAAAACAATACACTAGGAAAATTCCGTTTCACTTCACATTTTTGTTTTCGACTAATCTTCAACTTTTTGTATGATTACCTCGGCTGATGGACTATTCCACCGGATTATTGCAGGTAGTGGCAATCGAGAGTCTTTCTCCACCGATGAACCCCGGAAGGTAAACAGCGACAGGTTATACTAGACAACTGGTCCATTGTTTCATTTCACTGAACTGAGAGTAGTTTTCTATATGTCGGCAACACAAGTTGCGTTCAACATAACAAGTAAGCGTGGTAGACCTCTCGTTGTCCACAACGGTTTCAAGTTTTATTAGGAGTGCATCCTTAGTTCCGGAGAAATAGAATGGCCATGTGTGCACTGTCGGTCCTGAGAATCAGTGTATAACTGTCGATAATGCCAACCATCATCACGACTCGGAGAGGGACATCGCACGTCAACGATTATCTGTAAGTGCCAAGAGGAAAGTGACAGATGACATATGCGAACTTCCAAGCAAAGTTATTAAAGCTGCTCTAGCCGAAGTAGTTCAGGTCTAGCAGTGTGCTTTTAAACCATGATTGGAAACTTGCAAAAAAGAACATGTACCAAGCTCGCAGGAAGGTTCTGCCTTCAATGCCTTCCAACCGATCGGAAACGTATGCGCTATTATCAGGAAATATTTTTTCTACGAATCGAGAAGAAAATTTTCTGCTTCTCTCTGAGCCGGAATGTGTCTACATGGACGGAACATTCAAGTACTGTCCCGCTTACTTTCACCAACTTTTTACAATTTTTGGTTACATATCGGGGATAATATATTCCGACAAATGCAGTGAAAATAGCTTGCGTTTGTAACCCAAAAGAATCGCTGTCGACTTCGTGCAGCCGATACACAGTGCATGTGTTTTGGCCTGGCCTGGCGCTGTTGGCTGTAGGTTTCGCTTGACAAAATCTTGGATTAAAAAATATTAGAAAACTGCATCTGATTAACCACTATCAATACAAATCAGAAATCAAATTGGGACTTTGCTTTGGGATGGTTTTCCTTGATCACAGTGAAGTTGATTTTTTTTTTTTTTTTTTTTTTTTTTTTTTTTTTTTTTTTTTTTTTTTTTTTTTTTTTTTTTTTTTTTTTTTTTTTGTAGAGGAATTAATGTCCTGTATTCCTGAGGACGATAGGGTGAGGAAGTTTGCCTACTATTTAACCGACGTCTATACTACACCAGAAGCGCAGTTCGCCCCCCACGTTTGGGCAGGATGCAGCGCCGATTTAAATTTAAACAGCAATGCCAGTGAAGCTTTTCACTCACTGTTAGAAGGGTGACCACTCCATCTCTCATGACTAAACCACCTTAGTTAATATTCATAATCTGGTTCGTACGTATTAACTACGTACATGCCTATCTACCTATTGGCGATTGAATCCGGGTTACCTAAGAAGACCGCAAGACTATACAAGCTATCTTCAGTTCACCCAAATTGGACTCTTGGATTCAAATGAGGCACTCCAGTCACATGTCACCACTGAATGGTTACCTACATTGTTTCCTCCGTCCTTCCCATATGTTTGTAGAACTGTAGCTCTCTCCTTTTTGAGAATATACACTCCGTTTCGCTGCTTCATCTTGAATTTATATCACTCTCGAGATTTATTCAACATAAGAAGTTCTGCTATTTAAGTTCCGTAATCAATCCGGAAAATTAAGGTAAAGACTTCCTATTACTCGTTTCGTAGATCAATTTGACGTATTATGCTATGCATATCTGCAGAAATAACCCAATACGGCGCCGAATAGCGGTGCGATTTAGCAATGAGTGCGTATTGTAACCTAAATTTCCGTTCACCGTCTGGTCCGGTGAAATATGATTTGGTATTGGTGGCCGATATACAACCTGGAGGAACGTCCTTAGCGAATATTCTGTAAATATACGAAAAATAAAAAGTGAATTACTTTATGCATGTATGTGATTTCATGGCCACAACAATTTTTATTCGTATTTCCGCCTTGCTTAGGTATGTAGTTTGAATTGTCTAATGGATAACTTGAACTAGGTAGGTACCTAAGTCTTCGTTGCGATAGGTTTGTAGACCGTGCGTTGCACAACTCAATTTCTGTTGGTGCCACACATACATCGTTACCCACACGTCAGTATATGTTTGTATTGTTGTGTGTTGTGTTTTTGCATGGAAATTGAAGTAATAGTACTCTGAATGAATGAAGGATGTATTTTTCGTAAGGGTAGTCAAACGTAAGTGCACGTACGTTATGACTCCCTAATATTCCAGTTTTACCGTATATACTAGGTGAGAAAATACGAGGGACTAGATTTTAGTTATGGGAGATCGAGTCCTGATCGGTAAGAAAGCTTGGTTCGGTTATCTCTGAGGCCCAAAGAGAACCGAACACTGAACACTGAAGGGAATATACCCGCTAATGTTGAAAAGTGAATATAGCGCGCAGTAGATCTGGACGCTTGTTATGTGATCGGACCGGTTCAGATCTGAGAGACGGTCGGGGATCTACGTTCAACAAGAGCTTCTCCAATCCATTAAACACTGGGAGCGGTGATCACTAGAAACAATTTTGGGCATGAATTGTTTCGAAACTGGTATAGAATATTCGCTAAGTATTTTAGCAGAATTAGTTTAGTATTTCTGTGTTTGTTATAGAATGAAACTCAACCAGGGATAGCTCGCCGCAAGTTGGGTATTGGCCGCACTTGCGTACGTTCCGATTTGGGTCCTGGTGTCAACACTATCATTTACTCAACTATTAGAGGTTTGGGGTAACTAAACTTGAAGCTTAGTGTGAAAGCTTACTCCTTTCCGTGTGCTGACCGGGAAAACCAGACTAAGCTCTGGCCTGGCCCCCAGCAGACGCTGACTGGAAACGGGTCAGTAACACTATGAGCGATCAAGTTCCCTCAACTCTTCAGTTAAATGACCCAATATTCTTTGCTCATAGTGTTATACATTTTGTTTATTTACCCTTAGGTACGTCTTATTAGCTGGATAAGAGATCTATAAGCAATAGCTGACGAATTAAAGCAGTCGAGACGTACCTACCTAAATTCAACTTTCGATAAGTCGAAATGAGATATATCGTATTTAGATGTTGTGCGAGTCCGATTGATGATCGTGTAGCCAATGTCAATTTGCGATGTTTCGTATTTTGACGTATTTCCTAAATTTAGATATTTTATTTGGTCATGTTGTAAAGAGTTTTGTGTGTGTTCAGCCATTTAAAATTTTATTCACTTACACTTCTTATCGAGAGTTGATTGATGACAGACATGCTATGTGGAATAAATGGGTATTACACCACGTGTCTGAATGTAGTGTTGACATCCGGGGGTTGTATATACAATTCGTTTGCACCACTTATCGCATGCCTACAGTATTGGTTCAAACTAAACGCTATGGAGAGCTAAATTTTGTGAATGGTTACGATGATCTACGATTCAGTAAGGTTCATGCACCGAAAAAACTTTGCAGAACTTCAAGTGGAATTAGTCCGTTTTTGAGTAGCATGTTTAAATAGCTCTGAGAGTTTGCTCAGTTTTAGAACTTGAAATTGGATTGAAGCAGGAGGTGAATAAGGGTCAATAAAATATTTTGTACGTAATTTTGAAAGGAGTTTTAAAATTACCGAAAATCGAAATGTGTTTGTTTCAGAACTAACTATAATACAATGGCATCAAAGGATTCCATTTCTGACCCACTGAATTTCCATTCACCTGTCGAAGGGGGTTCTAACCAAACCGGGGGGAATGAGTCCGATCCTCTTGTGTTAGCACTTAAAAGAATGGTAGAGGAGATGGAAGGAAGAGTTCAGGCCCGTTTCGACGAGGCAATTCACTCTTCTTCAGGGGCATATTTCCGATTCCTGTAAAAGTACGAGGAAAAATAAACCCGATGACGAACCGATGGAAATCGTTGATTCCCCGCGGTATTCAAAAAATGTATATAAACGTCTAGGTGATCGCACTTCATACGAAAATGGGGCTGCCTCAACCTCCCGTGATTCTAAAGAAATTAGCTCGAAAAATGATCTCCGGGAAAAGTCCGTCGGAAGTTCACGCGAACCCTCCCCTAACCGAGACAACTTAGAGGATAGATTTTTCCGATTCAGGAATGAAGAAAGTCCAAAGTCGGTCGTGCGCCACGTCACGTTTAGTACTCGCCGGGTGGATACCATTAAATTTCGTACCCTGGAGAATAAGCTCGACTCAGCCTCGAACTTTAGGGCATGGAAGCGTACGGTGATGAGCGCAATTGATGAGCAAGATTGTTTGTTCGTTCGTCTTAGACCGTAATGCGCCAGTGCCTGAATGTTTCCAGGCAGACGAGATACATATTCTCACTAAGAAGGTTAGAAGAACGCTTATAGTAGACGGAATTCCCAAAAGATTCACCGAGATAGCTCGGGTGTTTCAAAGGAAATTATTGTCTGCTCGATCTGTAAGAAGGTGGACACTCGATTCGAAATTGTTTCAAAGCCAACAGAACATGTTATAATTGTGACCAGAATACACAGAACTCTGTTGTGACAGAACACCTCGCAAATAGGATAGAATATAAATACCAATGTAAAAGTGCTTGAATCTCCTATGGATTTTAAATGCACCAACGATAGCGAGGACGCAGATTTAGTAGTGCAACAGAAGGGTGAAGTACATTTTAATGAAAAAAAGGGGTTCAGTATTGTTTGCGAGATGTTCTATATGCTCGGGGTCTTGGTCATAATTTGTTTTCAGTACGAAAAGTTACTCAACGGGGAATGATTGTTAAATTCAAAGAAAATATAGTCGAATTCATTGATAGCAATACAGGTGAAACAGTAAAGACTGGTTTCTACTTTGACAATCTCTGGTGGGTAGATTTTAAATTGACTGAACCAAATTTCCTAAAAAGAAGTAGTGTTAGCACAAGTCCTGTTCAGTCGGTAAAGAAACTCAGAGGTGCGGGCTGTGTTTCAAAAGAAACCTTCGACATCAGGTTGGAAGGGGGCGGGTGCAGTGGGGAAAACTCCACGACCACCGATAGCGCAGAATTCAACCCCATTGTAATTGAGAGAAACACGCCAGTTGTAGTGCAAAACCCCACTGATCTTTTGGAAGGGAGTAAACAATCACACCCTGGGTTAGATGAGGGTGTACTTACTAGAAATGACTATAGTCCGGCAAATGAAATAAGAAAGCTTGATCAAAATAAAATTGCGGAAAAATTTAAACCGAGCGTGAAGGATAACCCTGGTGCCATGTGGCACCTAAGGTTAAATCACGCATCCAAACGTTATCTAGAACTAGCTAGTAAATTCACTCCTGAATTGAAAGGCTTAAAATTTGGGAATGAAATTTTAGACTGCGAGGACTGTGCACTTGCCAACACCCATAGAAACCCCCACAATAAGGTTAGAGATCGTGTTGATGTTACACTCAGACTTAATGGGACCAATTTCACCATCAAGTTTTAGAACTGGAGCTAAGTATATAGTTACCTTCATTTGTGATTATTCTAGATACGCTTTTGCTTATGCCATTAATGATAAGAAGTCAGTACATCTTGCTTTTCGGGACTGCTTAGACCAAATTTCACTCATTTTAAAAGAGAAAGCTCGTATATATTCCATTCGAACGGATGGAGGCTTAGAGTATAAAAACGCGGAGTTTAAAAGAATCCTTGCTAAAGACAATATCAAATTAGTAACCACACCCCCTCACACTCCTGAGTTGAATGGCTGCAGTGAGAGATTAAATAGGGAAATTATAGAAAAAGTTAGAGTAAATTTGGTCTCGGCCAAAATGCCACACTCATTTTGGGGATTTGCCCTAAACCATGTGATCCATGTACATAATCGTATGCCTAATGCTTCCAATGGGTACATTAGTCCGTACGAGATGATACATGGAAAACCTCCAAGCCTGAAGTATATAAAAAGATTTGGGTGCTTAGCTATGTATGTAAATCACAAATCTAAATCTAAATTTGCCCCAAATGCTAAGAGAGCTTATGTTCTTGAATGCGGTGAAACTGACTTGTTAGTGTTAGATGAACAAAATAAAACAGTTACAAGAACGTGCGATATAAAATGTATAGAGTCTGTAGTGTACGGGGATTATATAAAAGATTTTCCTCATCCGTTTTCTGACATAGTAGAACAGTTAACCTGGGAAAATGAAACTGATGGAGAAAGTATTTCAGAGGAAGATAGTAGAGAGGATGAAAGCTATGAGGATCAGACAACAGAAATGAAAGCATTACTGTATGTTGAACCTGCCTCATATCAAGATGCCACCTCTTCTCCAGAATCAGATTTTTGGGAGGAAGCCATTCGTGAAGAGTTGGAGGCCCTTCAAAATAAAGGTACTTGGGAATATGTTCCCAAAACCTCACTACCCCCCAAAACTCGAATAATTAAATCTCGCTGGGTCAACAAAAGAAAGGTTGAAGCGGATGGGACTTATAGATATAAAAGTAGACTAGTTTGCAAAGGATTCTCTGATACGAATGTCTACGACGAAAGTGAGATTTTTGCTCCAGTATCAAGATTAGTGGATGTTGGATTATTGCAGTCTATAGCAAATAAACTTAATCTTGAACTTTTCCAGCTTGACGTTAAAACAGCGTTTTTGAATGGAGAGCTGGAGAAAACCGTTTGTATGGAAGTGCCAGAAGGGGTGGTGGAATTACTAGAATTACCCCCTGAATTTAAACAAACCCACGCTTGTAAACTTATCAAATCGTTATACGGACTTGAAGTGCCACCTAAACTATGGTATAAGAGATTTAGCTCGGTTATGAATGATTTGCAGTTCATAAGATACCCACATCAAAAATGTCTTTTTCGATTGGAAGATGAGAATGATTTTGCACTTTTGTTGGTTTATGTTGATGACTGCCTTCTGGCCACATCCAATGAGAATAAAGCTCTTGACATAATCAACAAATTAAATGCTCAATTTGAAATGAAGAACTTAGGCACTCCTAAAAGGTTCTTAGGGTTAGACATTGTTCGTGACCGCACTGCCAAAACAATGTTCGTGAATCAAAGCACTTTCATCAAAGATATGTTGGGCAAATTCCTACCAGAAGGTTCGACAGTTTCTGACATTCCTATGAACCCTAAAATAGCAACATTGTCCTTCCAACACCAAAATGTGGGTGAATCGCCTGACGTACCTTACCGACAGGCGATCGGCTCGTTGCTATATCTCCAAAATGGGACGCGCCCGGATATAGCATACGCAGTCAACTTCCTTAGTAGAAAGCAATTAGGCTTCACTGCACATGACTGGGCTGCAGTTCTGAAAGTACTACAGTACTTGAAGGGTACCATAGACCTTGGACTCCTTTATACTGGGTCATCAGATAGTATCATAGGATTTTCATGCTTCTATGAATGGGCATTCTACTACCGGCTACGTAATTCAAGTCTTTGGAGACGTCATTATGTGGCGTTCCAAAAAGCAAACTCACGTCGCCCTGTCTACATTGAGTCTGAATACGTAGCGATGTCAAGCAAATGCAGAGAATTAGCCAATGTTCGAAGTATATGCTCATTTATGGGAAAATATGACATAACTCCTGTACTGTATGGTGACTGTAAACCAGCTTTATCTGTATCTAAGACCGATGACTCTCGTACACTCCACCACATTGTCAAGCTCTGCTATCATTTTGTGCGAGAGGAGTTTCAAAAAGGGAACCTTGACATACAATGGGTAAAATCAACAGATCAGTTGGCTGACATATTCACTAAGCCACTGATTTCTGACAAGTTTTTAAAATTTAGGGATATGCTCTTAAACTATGTCTAATTTATGTTTTTGTGCAACGTTTCTAGGTTTGTGGAATTAATAGAATGACCAAACATCCAGTTATAGAACTACAAAACCAAGTTATAGAACTGCAAAATACTATTGTGACTCTTCCATAACATTGACGAAACGAAGATGTGCTTGCATGAAACTATGTCATCTTATTCTGGTAAGAACGTTCCTCTTTTGATTCTCGAAAATTTGTTTGCTAATGATTGTGCATTGCAATGATAATGGATCTGGGAATATTATGCGTTATAAAGATAGACGCCACGAAAGACGCCACAACTAAGGAAAGCCTTGATGTCTTTCGTGTAGGGTGATGTCGTGGTGAAGGGAGTGTTAGAAGGGTGACCACTCCATCTCTCATGACTAAACCACCTTAGTTAATATTCATAATCTGGTTCGTACGTATTAACTACGTACATGCCTATCTACCTATTGGCGATTGAATCCGGGTTACCTAAGAAGACCGCAAGACTATACAAGCTATCTTCAGTTCACCCAAATTGGACTCTTGGATTCAAATGAGGCACTCCAGTCACATGTCACCACTGAATGGTTACCTACATTGTTTCCTCCGTCCTTCCCATATGTTTGTAGAACTGTAGCTCTCTCCTTTTTGAGAATATACACTCCGTTTCGCTGCTTCATCTTGAATTTATATCACTCTCGAGATTTATTCAACATAAGAAGTTCTGCTATTTAAGTACCGTAATCAATCCGCAAAATTAAGGTAAAGACTTCCTATTACTCGTTTCGTAGATCAATTTGACGTATTATGCTATGCATATCTGCAGAAATAACCCAATACTCACATTTGGCTAATTCTGCGCATCCCAACATCCACGTATTGGTTTCGGTATTTTTGGACATGCAACGGCTCACTTCCATTCAGCTCAAGAGCCAAAGGACACTGCACAGTTTTTGTAATTATGGAGCGAAGAAACGTCATGAGTAATAGGAGACATTAATTTCTCTCTACGAGACCAAAAATAATATTACTATTGACTTTGCTACGCGCGTTTCGTGTGCATTACCGCGCTCCAAAAAAGTGATTTTACGATAAACTAGTGGGTACCTACTTTTACGACATATTTTATGACTTTTTGAATTTTCTGTCCTTGACTCTCTTATTATTCATAAATACTTTCCAAAATGCCAACTATTTTGTAATTTCTAGTCCCTGTTCCCAATCAATTGGCTTTATATAGTTACAGCGTGTAATGGTGGAGTTGTTTCACATCTCCCACACTACCTGCAATGTGACCGGTGGAATTGACGTCGGTGGAATTGAGTAGGTGGAATAGGCATACTCCCATTACCTTGGCCTAAACTCCTTCGAAACAGTCTTACAGGTTTCCATACCCAATAAATATTATTCATCACTAGAGCTCGGATTTTGCATATTACTTTTGTATTGCCCAAAGTGATTTTTCTCGACGAATTATGATGTTTGGGTGTTTGTAGGCTACTTTAAATTCAAATTTAAAATGCATATTTTTGCATATTCTGGGCATTTGTACATATAAGTGCATATTTAGGGTGTAAGTGCGTATAACTGCATATTTTCGGTGTTTTGCAAACATATTCTAGTTTTTGAAAGAAATTCTCACGCTTCTCGTCACGTGTATCTTCAAGGAAGGTAGGTACGTATCCAAAACCTTTTCAGAATACGAGGTAAATGACAGGCTAAAGGCATAGCAGGTACTGGTTGATTCCGTACGCAGGTTGTTTTTCGACTAAATCCAGATTAACACTGCAGACAACGACTGCTGCCATTATAAGCTAGGTAGACATTCACATTACAGCTGTCCTTATAATCGGATTATACGGGAGCACTTAGGTGAAGACTGTGACTGGATTGAATGCACACGTTACCTTTCACCAGAGTATTAAGATTGTTACGAATTTATGCAGGGGAATGTCCATGGCTGCTCTACTTCCATGTGTATGGATCCATAGTCTTTCATAGTTGTGTCGTGTGATGTGGAAAGAACATTTTCATATTTAAAAATGGTCCTTTCAGACCGAAGGCGTAGTTTTAAAGTAGACAATTTGGAGAAGATATTGATTGTACAAACGAACTAATTTTTGTGATAGAACAACAGATTCATTTTTATTGAAATTATAATAATTAAGTGATTCTACTTTTGGTGGTTACTCTTGCGTATTCTCCCGTCTTCCGTACAAATAATCTCAATTTTTTAGTGGTTTTAATCCCTCGCATTGTGATTTACATATACTATTCGAAATATATATACGGGATAAGTGAATATTTCAATGTATGTATTTGGGATACGTGCATATTTAAGTGCGTATTTATGCATATTTCGGAGGTTTTAAATTCATATTTTGAGGTTTTGAAGTGCATATTGATCCGAGCTCTATTCATCACCGACTAAAACAACGACTTGCAACCTGTAACTGAATGTTCTATTTTCCAATTATCCCTGCAGCTCACAATTTTATTAATGAAGTTCATATTTTTTGTCTACCCACTGAAATATAAAAAAAGGCATTAATATCAACATTATTGGTGTTATTGCGTCAATAGAACGGCTGGACACCTCTGCACTGCGCAGCCCGAGCAGGGAAATTCGATGTGGTGAAACTCTTGGTTGACTCTGGAGCATCTCCCAAGTCGGAGACTAACTACGGGTCTGCGCCCATATGGTTTGCCGCCTCAGAAGGCCACAATGACGTCCTCGAGTACCTCCTTACGAAAGAGCATGACAGCTATAGTCTAATGGATGACAAGAGAGTTAGTTATCGTATTTCTTTTAAATTCAATCGTTGACTATATTTGCAATAAACATTTGAAGAGTTGGGTGGGCAGGTTGGTTGGTTGGCAGGTTTCCCCACTTATGGTAACATCGACGTATTGAATTTGTCGTAGTGTGCAAACGTGATGGATATGTTTCTGCTGCTCACAACTGCTGCTCTTGGACGACCACTCCATTACCTTTTGCTTTTAGAAGTCTTTTGCTAATGCCTATAAATGATATAAAATGTCAACTGTAAATGGATACGTTGCGAGCTCAGTTTTGTTAATAATAAATAAATAATTTACCTTCAGAGTGACTTCATAAGGTGCTGGATTATGTTTAAATCTACAATTTTTGTGCTCGTTCCATCACTTGCACGATTTGTTTCAATAAATTTTGTTGAAGTTTTACATTCTGTCTTGATTAAAACAACAGATTCGCCTAAGGTCAATTTGCAGAAAGTTTAATTCAATTTGCGAAAAGTTTAATTCAAATTGCGAAAAGTTTAATTCATTTTGGAACAATGTACGAATCAAAATTATTTCTTTCAAAACAGAACAGTACCTAATATACCCATGTGTAGACACTTGACATGCTAATATACGAAATAGGGCGATGAGTAATTTTTGCGCATGCGTATAAAAAAAACCTCGATTTCATAGGAAAAAAAACATGTTATTCAACATACAAACATACTTTTCTCCCCCCAGTTAGCAAAGCAAACGTAAAATTGACAAGACCGTTCAAAAGCTGACAGTCATAGAGAGTATTTTCCGAAGAGCGCCCTCCGAGAAAACCCCATACTGGTAGCAATAAAACAGAAAAAGAAAACGTGGATTTTGAATATTTTTCGAATTTTGTACTTTGCCTTCTTTTTGACCTTTTAAAACTAACTAAAAATACCTCATTTTATATCAGGGTTATAAGAAATTTAACGTTCTTTCCAACGGTGTTCTTAGTTTACACTGATTCTGAGGGGTATTATGGTCGTTTTTATGTCATAAGGTACAAAACACGAAAAAAAATCTTAAAAATTGAATAACTCGAAAACAAAGCGTTTTAAAAAATCTCTAGGTGGAACTTTCAATCGGAAATGAGCTCTCAAATGGAGCCCTTGATTTTGGCCCAAACTTCGTGTAGACACCAAACTTCGTGTAATAGGAATTATTTAGATTTGATTAGAATTTTACATATTGTATTGTTAAAATCTCTCGTCGGCTTTGTGATCACTAGCCTAATTATTGTATCGTTGTATTGGCTAATTATTTACTTATTTCTCATTCCTTTTTTCAATTTCTTCCAGTTCGTCTTCAACCTTATGGTATGTAGTAAAAAGCACGGAGACCGTCCTATGCAAGAATTCATTCTTGTATCGCCAGCGCCGGTGGATATTGCGGCCAAACTATCCAACGTGTATATAAACTTATCGAATAAAGTAAGTGCCACTTCAGATGGATGGATAACTTACACCAAATACCTTCCATACATATAAGATGTAAAAGAAACCTTATTTTCCTAGTTGTAATAGTAAGCTCATAAGATTGCCAAACGTCTGTACTTAGGTTTTTCGAAAAACAAAAATTTTTCTTTGCTCCAATATTTCCCAAAAGGAGAAATTTAAAACGTCTGTGTTCGTAGGTTTAGCCGTGTAATTTCCGAGGATCTCCTTAATACAAATATAAGCACAGTGGTTCAATCGAATTGTTAACTCCAGGGAATTGTCTTTCAACAATTCTTCAAGATGGTGGCTTCAGCTGTTATGATCGACTGGCCCAGAAAAACATTTCTAGACCGATCGAGCCTAAAAATAGTAAAAAGTTGATCTTTTGCAGGAAAAAGAGAGAGCGAAAGATCTCATTGCTGCAGGAAAAATGTGTGAAGGAATGGCCACAGATCTCCTGGCGCTGGCGGCGGGGGCGGACTCAGCTGGGCGGATACTGACGGCAACGGATCGACGTAACGTCGAGTTCCTGGACGTCCTCATAGAGAACGAACAGAAAGAAGTCATCGCGCACACAGTCGTTCAAAGATATTTACAAGTTAGTAGAATGAATTTTACGAATACTACATACACATACTGAGGAATTCCGGGGTCGAAATCAGCCGGATACAAACGTATGTTAGCAATGTAATTTCACAAATTTCAAAGTTCTTTACATTCTAATACATAAGTATTATTATTATTATTTTTTTTTTTTTTCGAGCGCTCTAACATTTGTACATTTCTCCTTTCTTTTCGTTTTGAATTAGGCACAACGAGCTATAGTGTTTAGTGCCATAAGTGAAATCTAGTGATATTGTTCCCGCATAAAATCGGCTGTGTTGTGGAATAACCCTTCTAACACTGTGATTATTGAACTGTGATTATTACACTTGACTTTCTTTAATTTTAGTTTATGCAAACGGATGTTTTTCAATTAAATGTCTTAATTTGCAAACGCAATAAATTGAAAATAACAAAATTATTAAATAATAATATAATGAATGTAATTATATATGTCTTACCAAGTAAAAGGTACAGGGGAAGAAACGTATATGTCCAAAAAAAAACAGTATGTTGGGAAAATCAACTTTAATATCGGGAAACAACTGTTTTTTCCTGGTACAGATAAACTTTAGCGCTTACAATACTAATGACAACAACGTTTCTTCCCGGTTTTGATTTCCTCGAAAGCCTTACAGGTGGCACCACTATCTCAATTTCACAAAAAATGACACTTTCAAGTGAACTAAATCAAACTTAGCTATTTTTTTATTATTTCTATTTTAGGAATTGTGGCAGGGGAGCATTAAGTGGCAAGGATGGAAGCTTATGCTGTTATTCTTCTGCTTCGTGTTCTGCCCGCCAGTGTGGATTTATTTCACACTCCCTCTGGGGCACAAATACTTCAAGATCCCTATCATCAGATTTATGTCCTACCTCACGTCGCATATTCACCTCATGACTCTATTAACACTGACAGCTATCATGCCAGTCTATCCAGTTGTGAGGAGCAACATATTTCCTTATTGGTAAATATCTGCTGTAACGTAAATTACTGCCAATTGAAGCCTGTATATCTAAAATAGGAAGATTTTTTCATCGTATAAAAGGCATAGATATGTAATTTTTTTATTTATGTAATACGTCCATAAATAAACCTATAAATAATATAATACCATAAATAACCTATAACCATAGCCAACCTATAAATAACCTATTACCATAAATAATACGTAGTCCAAATAAACACTCGTTCACCAATAGATCGGTATTGTTGACTACAACATCGTCCTGACAGGCATAATTCTTGCGACTGTTTAGTTGAATTGGAACCTTTTATTGCTACAATATTATTTTCGCAATATAAAACTGCTGAGAAATGTCGTTATAACCACGTATTAGGCTGACGTAAGTCGGCAAACTTCTTGCAAAAATGAGGTCGGTTGAGTTACGATTTACTGCCAGACCCTAGCGGATCTTGGCGGAAACAAACTACTCCAGGCGTGAATTCACTTGAATATGAGCTATACTAATGTACGTGGTAGACGGAGTTAACTTTATGGTTTAAATGTAACTGATACCGTCTTTTATATACTTTCATGAGCCTGTTACTGATTGTCAACTCTTAGGATCTTCAACCCAAAAATGAGCTGAACCTCAAATAATAAAAAGATAGGTTCCAAAATAACGAGCAAAATTAAAGCTCTATACATATTTCAAGGTACGAATGGGCCTTGCTCGTTTGGCTGTCTGGACTCCTTCTTTCGGAACTGACGGACCCATCGGACAAAAGTGGGTTGGGGTGGATCAAGATCACTGTCCTCCTCTTCGGTATTTTCGCCGTCGCAGTTCACGTGATGGGTCCACTAATTGAAAGGTAAGCAATGCAAATCCAAAATTATTTTGAAGATAATGTATACAACCTAAATGAGAGATACTGTCATACGAGACACATGTGTACATGGTCTTGGAAATGGATGTTGTGGAATCTTTGGGAGCATGCTGTTTTATTGAAATTTCTTTAAGAACCTCTGGCGCAATAAACGGGAGGAATAACCTTGCAAGCAATTTGATGCCGAAATTTGTTCAGTGAAACTTGACATTCGCGTTTGAAGCTTGACTTTTCACCTACCAATATTTTACCTATCTCTATTCGAAAAATTGGTTCTGCTAGTTTTGCGGAAGGTATATCAGGAGTTTATAATTTCATTATAGAAGGGGGAGAATGTAAGAGTTAGTAGTAATAAATTATGATGTTTCAACTATTCTCGTCAGATTTTCGCAGTTTTTTTTTAAATAATGAATTTGGTCTAGTTTTGGAAAGAATGTCAGGAGGTTCATATTTCATGCTCGAAGTTTTATGATGGAAGTTTACTGTCTGTAGAGGGGGCTTATGCGGGGATGGGCAATTCCGATAAGTCGTGATATTTTTGTTTTTTCTCTTATTTTAGCTCTCACCAACATCATCCTACATCATACGTGCCATTATATACAAGACATATACTCCCCTGTAATGCATGCATTACTTACCTGTTTTATAATATTTTATTTATATTTTTATTAAAGTAGCTGTAGCAACTAGATTTGCTAAAAAACTACATTTTGCCGAACTCTGGTCTCAATTACCAGATTAGTTATAACTTTTGATAAATCATGTCAAACACTTATAATAATGTATCAATTTCAGAACGTATTGGCCAACGTTGTTTTATGCGCGGAATCAGCTGTTCGCAGTGGCTTTCCTCCTCACGTGCGTCCAGATCCTGGACTTCCTTTCATTCCACTACCTCTTCGGCCCCTGGGCTATAATCATCGGGAACCTGATGAAAGACCTCGCCAGGTTTTTAGTCGTCCTCGGAATTTTCGTTTTCGGGTTCTCGATGCACTTCGTCGCCCTCAACCAGCCTTTCAAAAACCAAACGCCTGAGGAGGTGAAGGCCGGCAAGTCCCCGCTCAATTTTTTCACCACGAACCCCGGAATCTTCTCAGAAGGTAAATTCTACTTTTTAAGTTCTATCAGTCAAGAAGTGAAGTGAGTTACTGCCTCTATATCTGTAGAAAATTCAAAGAAACGTGAGGTAAAGAAATAACCAAAACCAAAAGAACTACTAGTAAATTTTGGAAAATCTTCCTCTAAAACCCAAGTCTTTAAAAATCTCTTACAAATCAAGTAATTTTATCAGAATAATTCATAGCGATAAGCGAAACAATCCCATTTAAAACTCAATTATAAATAATTCCCTTATTAATTGGTATTTAAAGTGGTAGAACACGTTTGAATAAATGAGTGTTGTTATGATACAATTAAGAAGGGGGCATCCGAAAACCTTCAAGGGGGTTCAGTACCAAAAAATAAAAACCATTTTAAAGAAATCTTTAATCAATCTTTACTTAATTCTGAAGATTTTGGTATATTGCACTCAATTATTTCAACGACGTAAGTTGTCGCAAATGACTGTAGAAGTGCACAACCGTCCAGGAGAGTGCTCACAGCTGCTTGATTACAATTCAGTACCTCAGTCACTACCTTGATAGAAAACTGGGAAATCGAAGGTAGCCTGAGCATTTCCTTCTTCTTAGACAACGCAAGGTGGTAATAGAACAGACGTTAATAAGAAATGAAAGATTCTTGGGTTTTCATAGTCTCGAAAGCTTAATCCTAGAAACAACGTCCAAATGTATAGACAACCAAAACGCGTTTTTCGACCTACAGGTACATTTTTTACTATTAGAGCTATTCAAGTTCTGTTTTTTCTCTTTGTTAGAGATATAAAGATCTATCTGAAGAATCTCGAATATCCATAAATGTCGAGTACTGAAATTGATTAGAGCCGAAAAAGCAAGTTTCAAAAAATGGCTGTCCGGGGAAGGAGCAACGCACGCGTTCCCGCTTAGTTTGGACTAATTATTTAATTTCCAAAGAAAAAAAATTGAGTACCTAAGTGAACAAAAAATTATCAAAATTTGACTGATAGGGCTGAGAAAAATGTACCGGAAAAAAATTGTAAAAACCCTAAACTACTAGGAAGTACTGAACCCCATGAAGAAAACTAAATCTCTCTTCCATTGAGCGAGCTACTAAAATTCAAACTCTCTAAAAGATTTTGTATCATCAACAAACCTTATATTATATTGTTTAATGAATTGAGAGTCACAAATGGTAGTCACAAATAATTTGAAAAATTCGTTCAATATTTATTGGAGGCTTACTTGAATGGAGAGTTGTAACATGAGTACCTTCTTAATGACTTCTGAATAAAATACTAATGATTGGTTTTAAAATTACTTAAAATTTACTTAGAAAAATAGAGTGAGTAACCGATCATGCATTGAAGACATGTATTGTGTTCCAATTGTTCTTCACCTTTCAATAATGAACTATACATACACGAAAAATTAACCAATAGCCAACATCGTAATTATCTTCCATTTCTATGTTGGCGCCTACCTACCCGATTGTCATAAATTGGATTGCTTATTTTAATAAATAATAATCTTTTTCGGTTTCTACTTTTTCTCTTTTACATAATTGGAAAAGTTACCATTTACATTCAACGTGTAGTTAATTATTAAAAATGCTGAACATTGTGTACCGTTGTTTGTGTATCGTTTATGAACTTGTTAGTGTTCCGGTTCATATCTAACATTGGTGTAAATAGTTAGGTGTCTAACCGTGAAAAAACATTTTCCCTTTCGAAAAATATCTTCTTATTATACTTATCACTTCAAGCATCACCACAGAGCTGATTTGATGGTTAAGATCAATGACTTGCCATACGCTGGGTCCTGTTAGGCCCTAAACGTTTTTAATTAAATGTAATATTAAACAATGCGAAACTCAATTCCAACATTTCTTGCTAAATAATTCGAAGTGATTCAATAAACTATGTTTAACATTAAATTTAGGTTCCAGCATAAACTATTAAAGTAAACATGAAAATCATAATAACTCTTGAATAAACTAACCTATTTGATAAAACTTTGATGGGTTCTAAGCCAACGGTACGGGACCTCTGAGAACGAATATCTCAGGTCCGATAACCTACTGTAGCCAGTGGTCTAAACGTACGGACTGCACCGTAGGCAACTACCCGCCCAGTAAGTAACTTATGTGACCACAACTTAACCACGGGGTTCAATGTTACCAGAATATGTTGATTTTTTCTTTTTTTTTAAATTATTGGCATCGTATATATAATACATTCTGCCTTCATTCATGTGTTTCAAACTTAACTTAGGAGAGGAGTTACAATTCAGTTTATAATATAAAGATTGAAATAATGTCCAAAAGAAACCAAAAATTGCATCATAAACCATCACATTTTCTGATAGTGAAGAGCCCAAATTAAACGGTGATTCGACTGATGAGAGTATCTTCTTTAACATATTTTGTCTTTTTTCGGTGTACGGAGGATACATAATGATAATGTGCTCCATATACTCCTCATCTTCGTTGCATAACTCGTAGATGTTACAATCACTTATGCCGTACTTGAATAAATAACTCTTGCACAGTGCATGCCCTGTCCTTAGCCGCATCATAGTTTTTATGAAATGAGTGGTTGTTGTTGGAGATAATCTGAACTAGCTCTTTTTTGATGGGTGAGAGCTTTGCCCTGCAGGATGGTACTCTTTCCATTTGCGACTAAAATGTCGGGCGAAACTTAGACTTAGGTCTGTATGCGGAAAATATGGTGGTGATATATACCTTCGAGGTATCTTAGTAGCCTCTCTTGTCTTTCGGTCGGCGACGAGGTTCCCATGCTCTACTCGGTGTCCGCGTTCCAATACTAGATGCATTGGTTTTCCTACATCGTGGACCACTGTTACGTTCTTTATTATTTCTGCTTCCAGATAAGAAAGACGTGACATGGGTGAAATATGCTTTGAAAGTCTGTCATAATTACTACTCTTGTGCATGATTCATTCAGGTCTTGAGCGTGCTTGTACTATGGCAAACGCTTCCGCTGAGTAAACCCTAGCTCGATCCCATAGGTGGAAACTTTTTTCCAGTTTGTTGAAGCTATCATAAATTGCAAATCCCGTTTTTCCACTCATTAGTGAATCATCGGTATAAATTACAGTAGCATTATTAACGAAGGCGGTGGTGGGACCACTAAGTTCATTTGTGGTATGTAGGATATGATCAAGGTTATTAGGATTGGCGAATAAGACACGCTAAGCCGTAAAGGTTGGTTGATTTGTGCGATCCACTGCAGTTCATTCGACCAGTTCATAAAACTGTAGCATCTGTCTCTTCATCCAGTACCTATCGGTTAGCGCATCGATTGTGAGAGTTCTAATTTCAGTTATCATAGATTCGTTTCGGCTGCACATTGAAATAAGATACCTGCCGATTTGACAGCAGTTCTCTTCCCCAGCATAAGGAGAGGCTCACCAGCCTCTGCAAGGAATACAGCAATCGAAGTACTCAATTATTCAAAAGTCAAATATTCAATTCTGTTTATTAGCATGCTCAAAAATTTCAGTTTACTGCACCGGTAAATTCACCCCAGATTTAGTATGAGTCAATTTTTTCGAAAACTTAAGGTGAAATAAAACCAGTAGTAACTCAGTAAGAACAAGCTGGCAAGAATGCGGTCTGTTTTTCTTGACCACCACTCTACACCATTAGGAGAGAAGTCCTCTAAAAAGTCGTTTAATCGGCACTTATTCCTACAAAACTTGACACGATATTATAGAACGGTTTTTTACAAAACAACTTACCGTCTGGGAAGATGTAGACATCATGGACATATCTTAGAAGGACCTAACTAAACCGTCCTAAACTTGCCTTCCTCAGCGGATCCCATTTATTATAGCTAGAAAACGGATTAAAATATAAAATTGCGCTTGACGGCGTTTTACTAAATTTTCGGTCTACTTGTTTCACTCAAAAACATTTTTCACACTCATCCGAATCCACCCTGTAGTTCAAAGGTGAATATTCAGTAGTTTTTATGAACAATAGTTCAAATGGCTAGGCTGATGAGTGTCTATTTCCATTGCTCCAAATACAATACAAAAAAGATTTTGTTGAGAATCTTGACATAACGTGGTGTGGTATGAGCATGAGCTTCATTGAAAAATCGGCACACCTATTTCCAATAAAAACTCAACCTTTCAAACACTAATCGTGAAGAAATAGTTTTCGTAATAATCGTATTTTCTTATTATTATTTCGTAATTGTAATTGTTGTTTCAATTCAAAAAATGTAAATTTATACATATGTTTCACTAAGGAGCGAATCGCTTTGGGGTTTTAATAATTTCTGGAAGATTGATCCAGGTTATTTACACATTCTCCAAGTTTCGAATAATGACAATAACTATCTCATCGCCACCTGTTATCTGTGTTGAGTTCCTTGGGAATCCATGGCTCATTTCTTGACTGGTTGGCTAGTTATCTCACAGGGCGGAGTCTGTTGGTGCGAGTCGGAGGCGTTCTATCTTCTCCTTTCATTGCCACATCCGGTATTCCTCAGGGTAGCCATATGGGACCGTTGTGCTTTTTGTTAATGATTAACAGTGTCGTCAAGTTGTTCATCCCTAATGTTCACTGCCTTCTCTTTGCGGACGACTTAAAGATTTTCAGTCATGTGAGCTCGAATGAGGATTGTGAGGCCCTTCAGATTGCCATCGACAAATTGGAGGCCTGGTGCACTGCCAATGAACTCGTTCTCAACCCGTCGAAATGCTGCATTGTCTCATTCCACCGCTCCACTCAGCCTATCATTAGTGCCTATAATTTGTGTGGGGCTCGCTTGGGAAGACGCGAGGAGTTGATTGATCTGGGGGTGATCTGTGATGGGTGGCTATCTTTTTCTGGGCATATTGGGGAGATTGCGGGCCGAGCCATGCGGGGTCTGGGTTTCCTAAAAAGAAACAGGATTTGCATTCGAGCTATTATATTGCTGTCCAAGCTGCTCGTTCTCCCAATTCTAGAATATGCTTCCCCAATTTGACATCCGACGTACAATGTACACAATTATACTCTAGAGAGGGTTCAGAAGAAATTCCTTCGTTTCGTCGCCTATAAACTCAGCATACCTTCGCACGAGGTGAATTATGAATCCATAATGAAGATGTGCAGCCTGATTCCCCTGGAGAGACGTCGATGTGTAGCGGATGTCACCCTTTTCCACAAGTTGATGAACAACCAGATATCGTGTCCGGCCCTACTCGCGAGAGTTGGCATCCTGGTGCCTCGAATTTCGGCTCGGTCGACGAATATTTTCCACGTCCCTCCACTAATTATTCGATGAACCGCCCCCTGCATAGGCTCCCTCGTATGGTGAACCTTCTCATCGAGATGAATCCTGAACTGGACTTTTTCAATTGCACCACCCCTCAGAAATCTGGTTGCATCGACAGTCTTTTAGCCAGTCTCATCATTTTAACCAGTCCAATCACTTTATCATACTCTTGAATTCTTCACAGACTTTTTTATTTCAATTTTTCCTATTTTTTTATATATCAATTTGTAACCATTTTTTCCTCTGTTATATATTCCGCATTAGTAATAGTATTCAATGTAATTGGGCGCAGCCCGTATTGTAAAATAAATAAATAAATAACTATTGCCATAATCCAAAACTAATTCTGCGGTCTTCCTACAAATTATATGTTATCAAATTGTTGTATAACAACTCACATGAAAAAGGTAATTTTACCTAAATGTTACATGTATGTGATAGGTACATACCTACTTATAGGCATTAGATAGATATTAACTGTAGATTGCCGGTATCATTTATAAGTGATACTAAAAATTGTCTTCATTCTATTTTCCTTTTTTGGAATCGGGAAAACTTTTGGATCTGTTGAGAATTTCATGATACTTCCCCTCTTACTATTTTTGTCTCGCGACGCCCCTGCATTTCATTCGAATCATATAGGGCCCGTCACAACACGGAGGATCAGGAACTAATCCAGAGATTGATCCTGTTAATTCACAGCAGTTTTTGAGGTATAACTCCAGAGCCGGGATTAACCGCCTATGGTGGAACGCGCCCTTAATGTTCCAGAGTCTCCAAGAGAGTATCAAATTGTATCTTTCTGGGGAGAACAGCACTCGACTGATCAGGATGGAGCCCGTTATTTCATTCAGGTCTATTTGTCCCAGATAATCTCCCTAGCTACCGAATTTCAACTTCCTAGGGTGAATAGTAAAATTTAGCTTTTTGCATGTTGATAACAATAATTTGCTTTTTGGTATTGAGTCATTGTTGCTACTCAACTTCCAGACATGTTTTGCCAGTTAGGTCTCGGTGAAAACGTGTTTCAGGCTGAAATGCATTTGTGAAACACCTCAGCCGGAGAGGGCTATCGAAAGGTAATACAAACTCTATCGTTCCAATGCCGAGACGGATTCCCACAATTGTTCCGTTCCTAGAATGTACTCATCAATTTTCACTATAGCCGAACGAAGTGACACCACTATTTACAAGCGCGCTTTCGCGTTGTTCTTTAAACATGTCAGCTGCGTAAGTAAATAGTCTCTTGCGAAAACCGTACTATAGTGATATTGATTTGGAAGTAAGAAACGCAGTGTTGCACGATAAATAAAATCTTTAGGGTTTTTCCTACGAACTCGGGATGGACTATTTATACCCCATCGCATCTATACGTATCCCACAGAGAGTGATCCACCGTTTCCAATCATTCTACATGTCCCAATCATTCTACAGTAAAGACCATCGGATCTATACAGCCACACCGAGCGAGCGAAGCGAACGAGAAAACTAGGCTAGTATTAAATAATCATAGATTCGGTACGATAATAATAAGTAGTAGGTAAGTGAATTGAAAAGAATGCCGATTGATCTGTCGTCAAGTCAACTATTGATAATCCCCATCATGTGATGAAGAGGTATTGTTGTTCTGACATCTCCCCTTTTTTAATGTGGACCAAATCTTGGATCTGCTGGGAGATTCATCTAAAAGTCAGGGCTATAGCTTGAAGGATCCCTTCGAAGGATCCTCGAATTCCACCGATACTCAGCAACATCTGCCTGCTTGATTCGGTAAGATCGTGGTTCTGGGCCTTTTTGAATTATTTCAGCTGGCAGACAATGTTTCTATCAATCCCTGTATAGAACTTGGTCTTCAGTTTTGAAATTGTGAGGTACCTTCTTCCCCATGGCCTGCATAAATCTTCTCCTTAGTTTTGATGTGCTCTAGCTGTTTGGGGGTATTCCTTACTATTGCAGGGCGAGATGTTTCTCAGTGGAGGGGATGACTGTCTTGGTTCTTCTTCCCATTAGTCTCTGAACTGGTAATCCTAAGTTTCCCCGTGGAACGTTCCAGTGAAGAAGTAGCGCCAGTTGGATGTCTGACTTGTCTTCTTTACATTTCATGATTAGGTTCTTGAATTCTTGCACACATCTCTCAGCTAAACCGTTAGAACGAGTGAAGTGAGGGGAAGATATACGGTGCGAGAATTTCCATGAACTTGCAAAGTTGCGGAATTCGGATTATTGAAAATAGGAGCCTCCATCAGTTTGCAGTTCATCGGGTATTCCATGGATTTCATGGGTTGCAAACCATCTCTTAAATTGGTTTATGAGCGTTCGACTGGTAGTGTTATGAACACGCTCAAACTCGAAGAATCGAGAGTAACAGTAACCAATTACGAGATAATCCTTTCCTCTGAACTGGAAAACATCTGCTCTAACGAACTGCCAAGGTATGGATGGGGTTTTTTCTTGTCAAACCGTGTAATAAAGGTTTTTTTTTTTTTTTTTTTGTATCTGTAGCATATTTTGCAATTATCGATGTATTTTTGTAGTTCTTCTTCAATTTTACTCCAAAATACGTAAACTCTAGCCGTGCCTATACAGAGCTTTGGAAACCTTTGTGTGACCGGTGTAAATCTCTCAGAATTTCTGGCAGCATGTTTTCTGGAATTATGAGTCGGGATCCGTTGAATAGAAGTCCATCATAGTTACTGAGTTGCTCCCGGAAAGTCCCTTATTTTCTGATTTTTGGGTCCAAAGATCTCACATCTGATGGCCATCTATCGAGAATGGTTCTCTGAAGTAGGGATAACACAGGAGAAACCTCAATTCCTTTTCTCAATCTTAGAGCTTCGTTAGTCGACATCGGAATGACTAGATGTATTTCCTCTAGTTGAATGTCTTCTTCATACGGGGTGTTGTGACAGTCTCTGCTGAGATTATCGGCAATATGATGTTCTTTTCCTGGGTTGTAAATCACTTTGGGATTATAAGGTAACAACTCCATGAACATTCGTTGAATTCTAGAAGAAGCTTCACATAACGGTTTTTTTTTTTTTTTTTTTTTTTTTTTTTTTTTTAAGATGGTTTTCAGGGGTTTATGTTCCGATTCAACAATTAGTTCCTTGCAACCCCAAAATCCGCGGATGAAACTTTCTGCAGGCCTCAAAAATCGCGATCTCCTTTTCCAGCTGGCTATAGTTTTTCTGCGTTTTTGATAGAACACTTGAGCTGTCTATCGGATGCCCATTTTGAATCATCACGGCTCCAACTGCAAAACTGTTAGCATTAACATTAAGCGTTACCAGCAAATTGTGATCGTAGAATCCTAATACTGGGGTTTCCTGAAGTTTGCATTTCAATTTCTTGAATGCTTCTTTTTGTTCAGTTTCCCAATGCCAGGCTGTTGATTTTTCTATCAGAATTCTTAATGCTCGGGCGTCATCTGAAATGTTTGGCAGAGATTTAGCCCAGTAGTTGACGCTTCTTTGAACTAAATTTGATTTGTTGAACAGGCCGGATGCAACGTGATACCAACTGCATTGTTGTTTCCACTTTTTCCAAAATGTAACCTTTCCAGTTTCTGTGACTAAAAATGGCTTTTGGATGTTTCTCATGCGAATCGGTGTCATTTTTTCTTAACTCGTCTTCCGACACTGAATTTGTGTCGTTGTCTTTTGAAGGCTGAAGATCCTCCTCCCGGGTTTCGGCACCATGTCAGCAGATAAATGTGAAAAGACTATTCCACTGAACAAGAATAAATTATATATTAAATAATCATAGATTCGATACGATAATAATAAGCAGTAAGTGATTTGAAAACAATGCTGATTGATCTGTCGTCAAGTCAACTATTGATAATCCCCATCATGTGATGGAAAGTTATTGTTCTTCTGACAAATCCCAAGGATAGTTATCATCTGGAATGACAAATATTTATATACAGATTATAATTGATTAAAATACCTACCTTTTTTATTGAGGTTCTTGAATTTTCCATTTGGTAAACCAACTTACTTTCTCCTTTTTTTATGGAACGGATCGAAGTGTTCCGCCGCACGATACCTTCCAGGGGGAAATTCGACTCGGAATCGTATCGGAAAAAATACCCGACCTCACTCTGGATTCAATTGCTTTTTTATAAATGATTAATGTTTAACTTCAGAAACACCTTGGGAGAACGTAATAGGCTCAGTTGGAAGAAGCACTTTCCTGTTTCGTTTTGTACATTAGCTTTTTCATTGGCTGGAATCCTGAAATGGCTTGATACCCATTGACACGCTACCAGCCAACCAGCATCAATCAGATTGCTGACAGCTTAGCGATTTTACTGATCAAGCATGGTGGAATGGTTGTAATCAAAGTCTGGGTAACTGACTTTGAGCCACTGAGAAATACGAATCTTTGAGCAGGCCCTGTCACTGTATAGCAACTATTCTTGCAACTTCTTCCAAATCCCTGATCTCTGCACCATAGTTTGTAGCACGGGTTGGCACGGTATCACAACTTTCATTGTCCCGTGTCCTCAATGAGTCCGTACGCTGTAAATCTAGCACCTGCTCTGCCTGTGAAGGAAATCTAACAAATGAAGTCTCAAGAGTCAGAGCCTGCTATTCAGAGGTTCCAATCAGGTTTACATTGGAAGCTTCATTTAAGAAACGTTCGGTCCAAGCGAAGTTATACTTATCCTTCAACTCATCAACACTCTTACTTTACAAAGTAGGTAATTCCGTTTTTCATTTTCTTGTTTATTTTTATTTTTTATTTTTTTTTTTTTTTTTTTTTTTTTTTTTTTTTTTTTTTTTTTTTTTTTTTTTTTTTTTTTTTTTTTTTTTTTTTGGGCTCACCAAAACTTGTTCGTGTTTATTGAACTATTTGATAATCGGTACGATTACTAGGTATTAGATATAATCTCATAATCTCTGCACCCAACCTCAACATCTATAACTGGCTTCTATTAACGCTGTCTCCATCACTTGACTCTTCTACTTGTTAAATTCTGAATATATTTTTAAGATTTTCACGGGATTTATTGGACTCTTTATCTGCTGAACATCTTTCAGCACTTCATTCCCTGAAGAAGTCTGTTTGAGTTAGCCACGATTAGTGTTCCTTTATATCCCATAACACACCCGTCATAGAGCTTCACGCATATGAGTATAGCTTTACACTCCATTCCGTATTTATTTGCAAATATTTTGTAATTCTCGCTTCTATAGTTGCGATGGGTTTAGGGTTAGATTAATTTCGAGCATGGTACTTTCCCTTTGTGTGTGAAATGAGATTTTTTGTACTCGAAGTACAATTGCTTTTCCCGCAATAACAAGTTGTGGTCACAATCCCTTGGTACCTAATCGATGTTGTCTGTACGATTCTCTTGGTGTTGGAATTTGTATTCTAGTATCTGTTGTAGAAACAACAAACTACCGATTACAACTACTCTCAATTGGTGTTTTTAGGTAGTGTAATATGCTATTCGTCCTTAGCTAGAAACATAATTGGCAGTAATTGTTTGTTGTTTATCGCCTTCTAATCTGCTTTTATACTATTGACATTCTATTATTAGGCGTATGTAGTTATAATGTGTTGATTCCACCTGAGTATCGTAGTTCGGCTGTTGATTTTTCTATATCATCTTTTTACAGTAGTTGATCTATTTGAAATGCTTACAGACAGAGATGTTTCAACAGAAATACATAAAATATATTTGCTACATACATATAGTAGCTGTAACCCGTTTGTTATAAGCCCCAGTTTATAGTTTGTTCCTATAATGAAGTATTAAATTACAAACCTAAGCTAATTCTAACGTAGTCTCTAACAAAACAGTTCTGCTTGGAGGGCCTTTAATAATCACCCTCGCCACTGAGACTATCGGGTTCGTTGCATTAATGGAAATGTTCCATTTAAAACGCACTAATGGGATACCTACTAACTTCAGTTATCTTGCAATTATAAATCATGACGCGTATGAATATTATTTCTGTATTAGGTAGACCTTCCCCGATTATTAAACTTATCCTTCGATTAATCATTAGCGTAGAATACCGCCATAGTCGTTGGCACCTACCGAAATCAAATTAATGAAACAAATTTCAAAACCTACCTACGTTTCACAAGTCTGCCAATGGGAAACAAAAGTTTTAATAAGCTCGGTCTCACGTCATTGGAATTCCACTGTAATTATATTACCTAATTCGATCGTCGTAGTATATTAGGGGATTTCAACAATGCTTACTATGATAGAAACTATTTTCATTCACACTCATGAAGACGTTCTACATTTCTGTAAAAGCCCAACTCCACTGTAACCGAGTTTTAGGGGAAAATCTAGTTAAATAAAGTAGTAAAAAACTTGGTTATGACGGAGTTGGAGAAATCTGCAATTATTACAATTCGATTCAGCGTGAAAAAATACGGAGAAACCGACCCCAAACTCGTAGGTTCATAGAGGGTCATCATTCCAGAAAATCCTTGATTTCATTGAAAAAAAACCTCATTTTTTAACATGTAAACGAAATGTTCTCCCCTAAATAACAAAGTAATAGCAACATTTACTATACCGTTGGAAAGAGTGTTAAATAAAGTAGTTTTAATTAGATTTGCCAGTTTTCTGGAATCTTTTTGGAAGAGTTGTAATGTTCGAGCTTCTGTTGTTAGCTATAGAAGGGAATTATCCTGAATAAAAGTGCACCACGCTTATAGAAAATTTAACACTGATTTCGAAAATGTAGTTAAAATTGAATGAATTGAAGAGGATAAATTGAAGTATATGAGAAAAAACACGGTTTTCCTTTTTAAAAAACCGTCACAATTCATATCTCGAGAACAGCTTCAAATCAAAATATGCGGTTGGCATCATTTTACTCCATTTTGTATGTAATTTAAGGCAAAAAGTTTTTTAAATTGTTTGCATCTACGAGCAGTTCACCTTTTTATATATTTATATGAGTGTGTTGGACTAATATTTAATATGGAGTAGTAGTTTGTACCTATGCAGGTCTAAGTTGTTAGTAAACACCCAACCCCTCCCGTCTCTTGGTACCTAGCAGTTCGACGTCCCTCCTTTTCAACCTTACCTATACCAACCAGTCTTATTCCATCGTCGGTGACTCTACCTTCCGGTCCCGTTTAATTGCGTTAAATTAATTATCAAGTTGAATAAGTTGTTTTTCCGAGAGCGAAGTTGTCGTCCGGAAGCTCTTCAGATAACGTACTGCCCTCACTTCGTCGCCACAAGAGGTCTTTTTCGACGCTCCACAGTGGGACGAAACACTCAATTACCGCGCGCTATATCGGGCCAAACAATTTTTTTTCAAAACTCAAGAAAAAGTAGCAGCGTATGGCCTATGAGTTCCAGACTGTGCGAGAAAGCAATAAATTAAATAAAAATAGTACGATTTGTGACGATTTTTTGCATATTATGAACTGAGAGTAAAGAGCTGAGAGTTAAGAACTGGGAAAATGATGCATTTTGGCATTTTTGTTGAACTTCGATATTTTGTATATTTTGATGTTAGGTTCTTACATATATTTTGGAGGAGGAAATATGGTTTTCATTATTGCTCATTACTATCGTAGACAAGAAAGAAGTTTATTGTTTCTGGATCTCTCATCATTAGTGCATTTTAGTGTATTTTTAAAGTTACGTATACATAGACTGCTGTTATGTATATATAGAAGGCTCCAAAGTGCTCCAAGAATCGGGCCTCAAATTCCTTTAGCATGAATGTTGTTTGAGACTAAAATACAATAATCTCACCCGACGACGTCCGACCCTGATCGAAGTTTTTGTTTGAACAGGGCGTTATACGAGCCAAAGTTCGTCGATTTTCGTTGAAAGGAACCCATCTTAAACGTAACCAAAGACAGAAAGACATACGTACGGACATATTGACGGTTATTATCGAAAAAATAACTGCAAATAGACTCTACGCCCTGGAAACCTTAAAACCCCATTTCGACTCCGATGTTGTTGATGTTGTTGATGTTCTTAATGTCCACGGTTTTAGTGCAATCGCCCCATTGTGCACCGCACTATGGCCGCACAGTATTCCGGTCATTGTAGGTACCACACTCCAGGAACAGTAGCTAGACCGTATGTGACGGGGGTTTTGCGGTCCAGTGCCTATCTCCCCCCCCCCCCCCCCCCCCCCACCATCAAGATAACCTTAGCTTCACCTGAGTCTGAAGGCCCTTGCAGTTTCATCTCTACTTCATTTCTTCCAATGTTCAAAGTTCAATATTTGTGTACCTTAACTCCGGTATCTTCAGATAACATCATGGTTTCGTTTTGTTTAGCTTATGGGTGCAAGGCCATATATGAGAAGAGAAATGGTATTTCATTTCAGTAGTTAACTCTAAGTCTTGTATATTCTGAGTTTCAATAAGGTACGCATCTACTGATTTATTTATCAGTTCGTTTTCTACAAATGATTCTACAAAAGTAAATAAAATAAATAAGCGAGTGTTTAGGGGTGGTGTGTGATGGTTCCCGTCTCAAGAGTGAGATTTTGTCTTCCCTGCGATCGAGGTTTCGAACTTGCTGTCCCAATTATTACAAGTGGATAAGGCGGTTGGAGAGACCCATGACTCGAACTCCAAGGAAGGATATCCCTGATAGCTGCATATAATGCACTATTAAAGTACATGGAGCTATCACTCTCTTTTATTTTATTGATAGGTCTTTGTAGAGGCTACAATGATAGTAGAAACAAATTTTTATTTCCCTTAGTTATCTACAATAAAATTAGGTCTGCCAACTGCTACTTTCACCCCACCCTCAAACATTACCTAAATTCTCCAAAATCCGGGAAATTTTCACAGCTTATCATTTTTGAGCTTAAAAACATGTATATTGAGGATTTTGAGCTGTTTTAGGTTGAGCTTTTTGAGGATGTTTCCAGCGTGTCTTCGGGCGCTTAAGGGGTTGAGGTTATACCACCCCTTCAAGATCGAGCAGTCATGCTGGTTAAGTATCCCTCGCGCCGTCCTGTTTACAATTCATTTGACGACCGCAGTCTCTTTCAGTCTTCATAATGATTAATTACATTACTAAATTGATTCAAAACGTTGAACTTGTAATTTCTATAGCGATTTAAGTAAATCATTTCGATCAAAACGTCGGGTTTTTTTTTTTTTTTTTTTTTTTTTTTTTTTTTTTTTTTAAATATTGGTTTTTCCCATTTCTATTCATCCTCAATCATTAACACGAAAAGATTACAGCAGTGGACGGGGTCGATGCTAGAACCTAAGTAGTAACAAGTTTGGACGGCATGGTTCATTTGAATCCTTTGAAATCTTCCGCATTATCCTATCTGCGCATGCTTCAATGAAATTTTTGGATACCACCTTGACACTATGACCAATTGTACTGAAATGCGTATACATCACACCTAACAGCTTTAATAAAACTTTCGAATTTGATTATTCTTTGTCTAGTTCAAATGAACCCGATCGAAGCGCTGCAGTTCCTTTTCTTCGCGGTGTTCGGTCAGACGACGCCGGACAATCTGCAGAAGAAAACGAATGCGCAGCCTGCATGGACCATTTACCTCTTCAAAATCGTTTTCGGCGTGTACATGCTGGTTTCGGTCGTGGTTCTCATCAATCTCCTCATTGCTATGATGAGCGACACCTACCAACGAATTCAAGTAAGACTAAAACATTTTATTCAACATATATTCATTACTGTGGTTTGTCATAGGTCGCTGCATATTACAACTTTCCTCTTCTTGGATAGTTTGGACAGTTGTCGCGGGTCGTGATTTTGTAATGTCTGACCTAATTTTCAGACCTAAAAACGCGCGGTTGGTTTCATTCGATGAGGAGAAATAATGCCCTCTACAAGATGCAGATCCAAAAGATTTTTCCCAGGCCTAATTTTCTATTCTTAGCTCATCAAGGTGCAGAAAAAATGACAAGAAGTTCCAGTCATGCAGCATGATCGTAAGAGGGAATTTTCGTAAATTATCGTACTATATTATGTTACATTGTTTTGAAAATTGAGCACTTTGAGCGAAAAGAAATTGTTAATTACCAATTTTATGGCACGAAACTGGGTCTAAATAATAATCTGCTATTCAAAAAGGGATTTTGGAGTTTTATCTTTTTTTTTACAGTTTTTACCAATTTTAAGCACATTTTAATGAAATTTAAGTACATTTTTCAGCATATTTTTGTAAATCAATTTTCGATTGTTCTATTTCATAGTTACTAATCTTTATTTGAGCAATATTCTGCTCAAAAATATAAATTCAACGATTTTTAGCAGTTTTTTCTATTTTTAGTGACTTATCAGCACTTTTTAGAAATTTAATTTAATGTGCTAAAAAAATGCTGGCCAACGAACTCGTCCTTTTGTCTGGAAAGCCCTTCCTTTTCTTTGGCGCAAGAACGGAATTTTTATCTCAATCCCAAGGACACACACATATATATAACACACACACACATATATATATATATATATATATATATATATATATATATATATATATATATATATATATATATATATATATATATATATATATATATATATATATATATATATATATATATTTATATATATACTCAATTCCAAGGACACACACACACACATATTCGGAATCAAAATTAAATTTACTATATATATATATAACACATATATGATAAAACTACAAACTCTAGGATTCGTTACAGAATGTCTCAAAACAGATTTCAGTAAAGACAATTTTTATTTAAAATTTTTTGGAGCCATTGCATTAGCTTCATTTTTTACGAAAATTCACTGAAACTGGGATTTTCCCATACTTTTTGCAAGTTTTTTGAGAAAACGGGGGGTTGGAAGCAGTGCAATAGGAAAATTGAGGTGATATTTGAAATCAGCGATAAATTTTACAAATAACAGGAACCTACAGAAGGCTTTCAATCTGGAAGTGTTTCAATGAAAAATCCTGAAAATTTTGTGCACAAAAAAGTAAAACAGGCTATATCATGGAAACGCGAGATAAACGAAAAGCGGACCTCGGATTCGGATTCAGCACAACTAATAACGTAAGGAACCGACAAGCTCCGGGTGGATGCGAACCCCCCCAACCCCTCTTAATTTTGTAGTGTTATCGATGTATATTGTTATGGAGTAGATCCAATGATTCCTAATAATTTTACCACCAAATATGGCTATATGCCAATAGAATTATGTTACAATAAGGAAAATATGCTGAAGAAGACATAATACTCACCTAACTTACCAGATTTTTTTCAACAAAGGTATTCATGTTACTATGTAACTCTTCCATAGGCTCAATCTGACATCGAGTGGAAGTACGGGCTGGCCAAGTTAATACGAAATATGCACCGGACAACGACGACGCCCTCGCCACTCAATCTCATTATGACGTGGCTCATGTACCTCATCCATCTATGCAAGCAAAAGAGTAAGTTGCACTCCAATGAATTTGGGTAAAACTATGTTTTTCCTTTGAACTATATTTCAGAGTGTTGGGGTACCTTTGAAATCCAGCATCTCTTCCGTCCCTTTCATTTCTCACCATCTTAGTTATTTTCGGTATATCTCAAAAGTCACGAACCATTAATTACTTACTCGTTCCACAGTATACATATATTCCACGTATTACCTACCTACGTATTTGTGAACTGACGACTTCTCCCTGTAAAACTTTATCATGTTGTTGCAACTTAATGACAAATAATTTGTTTTACCTATTTATGCAGTCGACCAAGGTAGGTACATACAACATCACCAACACCACACACACATACCTTACACACCATAGTAGTAGGTATGAGGTGAATGAATATGAAAATAATATTAAAAACTATCAGAAGTCTAAGTTGTTTTTTTAATGTCATTTTGTTTATTAATACACTTTTAAAGCTGTCCATAAAAGTGAGTTATTATATTTTCGAAGGTTTCGTACTTATCAACACATTTAAACACACTCACCTCCATGATTTATTCATCTTGTTTACATAACCGTGGTTTCTTTATCAGCACTCAAAAACTTACTGTTTTTACTCGAAATCAGTGATATTTTAATAGAATTTTTGAGAGTCTCCATACAAATTTAACTTCTCTAGATGGTCCTCGACAGTGTTACGACCCAAAAATAACGATACCTCGAACAGAGTTCGAATTTGTGTCCTAACTAAAGGAGAAATTTCTCTTTAGTTGCAACACTCCAACGAGTTGAACTATGAGGCTGATTCAATCAAACCTCTTCGACTGTGAGATTTTTTCCTTGAACGAAACATTTCCCCGGAGTCAAATACCAGCCGTCTCGACATTTTTGCGGTCGGACGGACGTCGAAGAGAAACTGCAGGCTGCTGGCCCAGCAGACGCTCGCTGGAAGACGTCCAGAAGTCGAGCGAGGTCATTGTCACGGCGTGTTTTAACTCAAGAGAGTGAGGAAGTGAAGGATGCTACGTCAAGGAATGTGATGTTTACATTCTTTTGGCTCAAGAGGGATTTAATTAATTACTGTTTCGTTTTATTTTGAGTCTTTACTGACTGCGCCAACTGTTATGGCCCAAAAAATATTTGATACCTCTGACAGAGTACGAACTTGTCCTTACAACTAAGGGGAAATTTCTCTCTAGTTGCAACACCCAAATGGATTGAGCTATGAGGCCGATTAATCAAACCCCTTCGACTGTGGGTTATTTTCATTGATCATAACAACAGTAAATTGGTATTATAAAATTAATGCTATGCATCTTGCATCTAGTTTGAAAACACTAAACAACTTAATAACTGATAATCTCCCAAAATATATAAATTTAACGTCCCTATCATTTTCAAGGCTCAAAACACTACCTACCAATCGGCAGAACAAGGAAATTATCTTCACAGCTTTTGCAAGGGAAATTAAAATTTTTTTAGCTATTCTCTCAATCAGTTCAAACCGAGGACATTGCTTTTGTTGTTGTAATTGTAATTTTTGTTGTAAATTACTAAATCCGTTTAAATAGTCTGAAGTTAACGAACAGGTGAGCATATGAATGGCGTGGAATCTGCTCTATCCACTTATTCCTTCACACATTGTTTATGCAACAATTTCTCCTTTTGGTTTATTATTTTCAATGATGAACCTTTGTAATCGACCTATAAAAAAGAATTTTTTTACCCCCCTGAAAACTTCTTGGTTTACGTATTACCTAAGATGCGTAGGATCCAAAAATCGAATTTAAAAAAAATCCGTCCGCTGCTTTTCTCAAACAAATGATAGACCAAACTTCAATAAACTTGCGTTAAAAATCGCATTTGGGGTCTAGATGGGCCCTAGAAGCTCGGCATCAATTTCTGTCAACCCTAAAGGGTAGTATTAAAGGGCTAAACATTCAAAAGTTGAGATCTCAACATCTTTCTAGATAACAGTAATGATTGACTTGCTTGTCAATGATAAATATGATCCCAAAGAATCGATTAAAACCATCCGCAACGTTGTACGTTCAACGGTTCGTAATCCCAAAGGGCTCGAACATCGAAAAACACCTTCGAATTTCTAAGGGCGATATCTAATGCGCTGCTGCGAATCTACTGATTTGCCAATCAAACTCTAAATTCCATCAAAGATAGTGACAATGCAATGCATAAAAATAATTTATAATCCCTAGCAACGACTCGGTTGTAGGCGGAAATCACTGTAACACTATATGTTTCGTGCGCGGAAAAAAATTGACTCGCGAAATTCGCTAGGACCCCAGGGCTAAAACATGATACATGTTAAAACTGCCTTGTAAATATCAGCTGAAATAATGCCAATATTAGAATTATCAGGTGATTAATTCCAATTAGGTGATTAATTATTAATTCCAATGGAATTAGTTCTAACGTTGCGAAATCGAGTTTATTAACTATTGTCCGTGCGGATGTACCTACTATTTAAGTATTGGTACCTAAATGCTAAAGCCGTGTCCTAAGTGGACGACCAAAGAGCGCGAGCGAGGGAGGTTACATTTCTGTGTTCAAACTATTGTTTGTGTTCCCGTATTCCTCTCATTTTTTCTCCCAGCAAATTGCTGGGACAGCGAGACAAGAAGACGAAGACACAATTTTTGACATGGATATGTCTTTGCTTTGGGGGGTCAACCAAAAATTTCCGTGACGCAAAATTGATGTCACAATTTCAGTGTTTTTCACGTACAACCCAGCCGTTGCTAGGGGAATGGAACTTCCGCAGTTTTCATTGCACAGAAATCGTTCGCCACTCGTTGGAAAGCGCTTGATTTATGTGATAAATGTTCACATCTCAAGCTACCAATTTCCCCCTCCTTACGTCCCTGCCAACATTCCTAAACTAAGTTGATTGGACTATAAACAATTTTAATAAGCCGGTTACAATATTCTTAACGTAAAGCAATAGCAGCATTTGCTCTACTCCATAGGAAACATTTTCATCCTCTTGACAACAGTCGACTGTTAACAACAACTCATTGTAGTGGCTTCTCTCCACAGTTATTTTCAACATTTCTATAAGTAAACCGTTGTTTTGTTGGAATTAGGTAGTCGGGATGCGGCCCAGGGATTTGTTTAAAGTTAAAGGATTTGTTTACAACTCTCGAGGACAACCGTTATGAAATCCCCAATCAAAGACATATCCATGTAACATGGTATCTGCTTGTAAAGCAGATAGTGGAACTCGTTTACGAGTTTTTTTAATCGCTTCTCCCATACTTCAAAAAGCAGGGGGAAATTAAAAAACTAATAAAAGTTAGGAATGAGTTCCAAAGTATTTTGATTAGGGAGCTTTCTCGAAAAGAGAACTCCCTTGACGATTAATAAACTAAATTAAAAATTAAATGTTTTATAATTCTTTACGTGCGTACTTATTTATGTATTTACGGGCTAGTTAGCCCAATATTCAATAAGGACACATGGAAAATACAGATAAAATGAAAATATAAATTTATACAGAGTAGAAAAAAAATTAAATCAATACACAAAAGATAGTAATAGTACCTTTTACTAGGCTGGAAATTTAGAACAATAGGAAATGATGTGGTTTTTAAATACGGGAAAACTATTGAAACATAAATCAAGGCAATTATTCTCAGCTGCTATTAAATTATAATAAAGGGGGTTATTTATCAAATAATTAAACGGGACAAAAGGAACGGAAAATTGTTGCCTTCTACTTGCCTGATTGTCAACATCAATCTTTCCTCAGCTTCTACGGGCCTTTGAAAATTGGTAACTTGATGATTAAAATCTCCTTCAATATGTTCAACAATATAATCGAAGGAGGATATTTTCATCATTGAGTAAGCAAAAAAGGCCGGGGCGGCCTTCTTGAGTTGCGGGAACAAATTGTGGAACTCACCGTATTGTTCCCTCATTGAATAAATATTCGAAACTGGCTTCCGTCTCGACGAATTCTTTTTCGCCAAGTAATAAAGGATTGCTGCATTATTTAAAAGAAATAAGTCTTTCATAATACCGCAAAAATAGAAAAATTGTTTACACTTAGCACGAAGCAAAGGTAACCTCGCAACGATTCTAGTCGCTTATTGTGGACGCCTACTGTGGACACTGTAGCGGCGCGCGCGAGCGACTTGAGGTCGCTCGCACGCACTGGTCGCTCGCTCGCGCTCTTTGGTCGTCCACGTAGGACACGGCGTAAATGTCATCTCTTAAATTGCTCCCAAATCTACCTATAGGCAGCGGAAGCATTGCTTACACTTTCGAGAGATTGAAAAGTTGTAGCCTTCATTAAATCAAACAGCTGTTGTTTTTTTTTACAGAGGTAAAACTTCCACTCGCATTTTACATATTAGACTATAAAGAACAAATTTCGTTCCGTGTCTTTCTCTCTCTATGTCTGTGTGTATGTCGGCAAATCCTTGTAACAAGCTTAATATCCACAATATTCAACCGGTTCTTATGATATTTTCATAGTATGTGCGGGTGAGGGTGAAGATGGTCCCTATGAATTTCGTTGTTCCCAAATCAATACTCCACTCAGCGCATGCGCAAACGTATATTCCTTCAAGCATCATGTTTCCCACGTCCGATCTCGCTCAAATTTGAATGATAGGTGGGAAACGTTAATTCGAGCATTCCCTACCATTTCAACGTAATCCTATCATTAGTAGCTACTGCTCAAACGCGAATATGTATTCCTTTTTAAACGAGCCTAATTTCAACAGTTCTCATCCGATTTTGATGAAATTTTCAGGAAATGTGCAGGTTAGGCTGTAAATGGTCCACTATTAATTCCATACTTCTCAAATCATTACTTCATTTTGCGCATGCGCAAACGTATATTCCTTCAAGCATCATGTTTCTACGCCCTAGTCGTCCTATCCCGCTTAAAAATGGTGCATAGTTCAATGGTTTAATTATTCCATGTTAATTTCAACATACTTGCATCATTATTAGCTCCTGCGCATGCGCGAAAGTGTACTCCCAGGAACAAGGTCTAGTTTTCATCAGATTTTGATTGAATTTTTGGGATTTTGTGGGTTGGGCTGTAGATTGTTCCCTACCAATTTATTTTTCTCAAATCATTACTCCATCCTGCGCATGCGCTAAAGTAGGTAAATTACTTCAAGCATCATTTTTCCGTTTTTTAAAACATCTTTACTGTGAAGCGTAAAATTACGGTGTCTTGGAACTGTAAAAGTGTGAACGTTGTGCCATGTTCTGATCATATATTACATACGGGGTTTAATAATTATAGACCAATGATCTGCGTAGAAGGGCTGTCTAACACAGAAATAATAAACCATTGTGTAATAATTTGCAGCGTTTTTTATGAACGTCTTGACCAATTTTATAATTACTGGTATTCGTCTTGATGAAAGCAATTCTCATAGTTAATGCATTTTCTTTAGAATCGAAATACTCAAAGAAATAGTACCTACAGTGTCACCTGAACCCATCCTAAATTTCTACTTCTAGTAACTTAGTAAAAGGCACATTTGCTACGATTTCAACACTCACTGTAGCTGAAGGAAAAAAGTCTTTGGGCAACGATTACACTAGGTATAACCTACTTGTGAGATAAAAAGTAAAGCCGTGCTTTATAATTTCAGAACGTTACAGAAATAATTGTATTTTCGCATATCCACAACCTATATACAAAACCACACTTGTCGATGAATGTTCATCACGGGGAATAATTAGCTTTGTACCCCACCTTTCTTCACGAGCATATATTTCTTTCATGGGGTAGGTACAGCAACCAAATGCCAACTTCACACGGAAAATATAGTAGTCCAGTCAAGTTAGACATGAAAAGAAAGGGATCGTACTTGCAAAATTTCCGATCGTTCGTTCTGGTTTTTTATATGTTGTTAGGACCTAAGCCAATAGTTAGAAATCTGGTTTTCCTGGATTGCCCAAGACCACCGGAAATGGCCATTATGGCCAAAAAACCATGAAATTTCCGCACTTTTTTTTTATTTTCGCTACTTATATCCATATAAAGAGTTAGTCTGACGGGTATGGTCACTCCATTAACTTAAAAAGTGAACTGAATTTGCTAAAATTTTGTACAAAAGCGAGCTTTGGACAATTTTTGGTTCCCAAGATCCAGCCCTTCAAAAAATGACAATTTTTCCAAAAAGTTAAAAATAGTCAAAACGGTTATTTACTTTGTGGAATTTCTTCTAAAATACGCATCCGTCGTCAAATATTATGAGGAATGAAGTTACAGTAAATTTAGTTAGCTCTCATTTGAGACCAGTCGTTCTCTCAAAAAAGCAGATAACCAAAAACAGTCATTATTGGGTTTTGAGGGGAAACGCAAATAAGACTCGTATACTGTTCTCACTCCTCTGACTTGATTTTATTAGTCAATAAGAGGCGTTTCAAATTATTTTATGAAAAAATTATATGATTCATTGAGATTTAGTTGCGTCATCTTCAAACTGTATTTTACATACATAGGTACCTTCATTAATACTGAGTTCTACGTACATCATGGTACTCATGCCATTTACATTCGAAAGAAGACAATTTGGTGAATCACACTGGCTGGCATTGCTTTTTATGAGGCTGACATGGCTCCTGATGAGAGAGAGGAAACTGAAAACTTGCTGAGTGACTCTGAAAGGTCTTTCACTATGTCGCCGAAGAAATTGATACCTACCAAAAACTGCAGGCTAAATTTAAGAGTGCATTGGAGAAAATTGAAGCAAATGGTCAGTTGTGGGTCCACTATTTTCGAATGACCACTTTGATCAAACTATTCATACAGGCAGAGCGTGCAGGTGACTGGAACCTTCATATGACTGTCCACAAGATGCTTCCTTTTTTCCACGCAGCTGGAAATTTCGTATATGCCAAGAGCGCGCACTTTTACGTTGTTACCTTTACGAGATCAGATGGATGAAAATGAATATGACATGTTCACTAATTCTTCACTATTCGTCGTTCTGAGAAGTTTTGGTCAGGGTGTGACAAGCACGAATGTACATCTTGACTGGACTATAACCTTAAGAAACTAAAGCACAAAACTAGGGGATCCCACACCAACAAAATACTTCACCACTTCACGTAGGAACTTCTATACAATAACCTACACAACAAAACATTCAAGTAGCAAACACCGAACTTATAGTAGCAGTGTTACACATAACATAGATTCACCCATCATATTTCCGTTATAATATTGATGATTCATTTCCATAATAACCCACATCTCTTTATAGTGATGGGAGGTGAAAAACAGGTATCTTTTATCAAGTTAACATTGATACCGAATATACCAATTTAAAATTTGCATCTATTTTGATAAATTTAACGTAATTAATAAATAATATTTTAATAATTAGGTAGCTAAATAAGAAGATGTGAGTTTTGATGATTATGTTGAATTAATTGGAAATATTTCCCTTCGACAGTGGCACAACGGAAGAGACCAAGCATGGTTCAAATGTTGGGTCTACAAGCTAGATCGCGAATGAGCGCCAGGTCCAAAGCCGGCTCCAAGTGGTTGGCCAAAGTCAAAAAAGGGCAAGTAGCTCCTAAAGGTGAGTGATGGATTTCGTACTTAAGTAAAGGCAGGGGGGGGTCCTGCTTTTTTTACATCACTCACGCCTAATAATGTGCCCCGCTTTTGTCCTGCTTTTTGATTAGTATTTAAGAGTTGGTCACCTCAACCTGAGTAATGTTAGTAGTTTAGTCGGCCGTAAGTACTTGTTGGAATTAGTCGGGATGCGGCCCAAGGGAAAAAAATGAATTTATTTCATGTTGTTTATTCGATGTCCTCTTACTGAGGACATCTTCAGGAATTCTACACGTACAAAACAGGCATTGTTATATTAAACAGAAGAAAACAAAAAATAATAGTTAAAAACTAATTTAAACCATAAACTTACTGGTGTGTCCAGGAAAAATGTAATCGTCCGAATATAACGGACTTGTCAAATATCCTTCCCGTCCTCGCCCACGCTCATCCGCACTCCCATGATATTTTTTCTTTTTTATTTATTGTCAACTCTTTGTGTTATAAGTACACTTTGCGTTTTGCTAATATATGGCATTTTCAACTTAATTACAGTAGTGGAACATGTGCGGAGGGTACTGTCCAGCGACAGGCCTCCTAATAAATTAAATGTGAATATATAACATTGAATAAATAACAATTAATAATATAATATGATACAAAACATTGTGACTAGAATGGCAATACAAATATTTGATAAATAGGCTTTTTAACTTAAACGTAATAATAAATATGAGATCATCAGTCTAGGAGATCAATTGGACGTCTACGTTTCAGCCTTCTTCGTTGCTGCTGGTAAGAAAACCGTTCCTCAAAATTTGATAAGGATGCATTGTGATGTCGTGTGATTGTGGCGTAAGTTCGACTGAATGTGGAGTGTATAACATCCTTGACCTCTGCTATTTCAAGGTCGCGGTGTATGATCGAATTTCTCACATACCATGGGGGATTCAGTATAAGCCTTAAAATTCGCTTTTGCTGCCTCTGAACTCGGGCTATTTGTGTATTTGATGCTGATCCCCAAATCGAACACCCATAGAGCCAGATTGGACGTATTAGCACCAGGTACAAGAGTAGTTTTAGTTCCAAGGTGAGCGGTGACGCATTCCCTAATAGTGGTTTTAAGAGGTGAGTTCTATGACGAATTCTTTTTACAAGTTCCCCAATGTGATAATTGTACGTCAATCGTCTATTTAGATAAGTACCCAGGTAGCGGGCCTCAGTCGAGTACGGAACTATTTCACCGTTGATTTCTATGGGGTTCGTGTGGTACGCTCTTCTGTAGGCGAATTTAACGAGGGATGATTTGCTAGTGTTGGTTTTCATTAGCCATCTACTGTTCCAGTCAGATAATTATCAAGATGTTCTTGGAGGTTTGTGGAGGCTTCAATGCCACTCGTCGCTCGAGTGATAACCGCATGATCATCAGCGAACATTGCGGAGGTGTTGTGTGGGGATGTTGGAATATCTGATGAATATAATAGATAAAGTAGTGGACCCCATACACTTCCCTGGGGGTACTGAGGCTCTAATGGGTTTGGATCTGGAAGTAGCATGTTCGTAGGTTACACTGAATGTCCGTTGGCAGAGCCATGATTGCAGTATACGAAAATAGGTGTCCGGAACTAATGATTTGACTTTGTATAGTAAGCCCCGATGCCAAAGTTTATCGAAGGCTTTTTCGGCGTCCAAAAAGAGTCCAAGACAGACCTCTTTATTTTCATAGGCGTCCAGGGCTTCTTCAACCACTCGATGGATCTGTTGTTGGCATGAATGCAGAGGTCTGAATCCAAATTGAAAGTTTGGTATTACAGGGTCAAAAAATGAAATGAGTTTCGGAAGGAGTAGTTTTGACATGGATATGTCTTTGCTCTGGGGGGTCAACCAAAAATTTTCGTGACGCAAAAAATATGTCACAATTTCTAATGATGTTCACGTACAACCAATCCGTTGCTAGGGGAATGGAACTTCCGTAGTTTTCATTGCACAAAAATCGTTCGCCACTCGTTGGAAAACGCTTGATTTATGTGATAAAGATTCACATCTCAAGCTACCAATTTCCCCCTCCTTACGTACCTGGCTACATTAATAAACTAAGTTGATTGGACTATAAATATAAACAATTTTAATAAGCCAGTTACAATATTCTTAACGTAAAGCAGTAGCATCATTTACTCCATTAAACATTATCATCCTCTTGACAACAGTCGACTGTAAACAACAACTCATTGTAGTGACTTCTCTCCACGGTTACCTATTTTCAACATTTCTTAAGTAAACCGTTGTTTTGTTGGAATTAGTCGGGATGCGGCCCAGGGAAAATAAAAGAAATTATTTCATTTATTGTTTTATTTGATAACGTTTCATCCTCTTACTGAGGACATCTTCAGATGTTCAGGAAAAATAACGTAGTTAGACGGCTCCGATTGTTCTGGAACATTTGGGACAAAGACCATCCAGCGCCGCAATTACCACTACCTAATTCAGCAAATTCATACTTATTCTAGAATAAGGGCTTCAACCATTGATAATTTGCTACATTTCAATTATTGATTGACGTTCGGGAGAGGTGCGATTGGTGAATAGATTCTTCTACCTTATTTTAGTGAACGTAATAAACCATAGAGTCGACGCCAGTCGTCGTCGTTATGCACCACCATCTATTGGGGCAGCTGAGTGGGTACAACTACCAGTTGGGCAATAAATAATCAGTAGTTTAGCGTGTCAAACACGCCAACGATACCAACTAGGGGGGAGGGTGTGTAGGGCGAATTCACGAAGCTCTACCCACTTGTGTTTCGGTTTCGAAAATTCTACCACGTATAAAAAAAACTATTGCGAGTGCCTCTTTTTCAACTGAGGAGTGTCGCTGTTCTGTAGGAGACAGTGTTTTCGAAATCAAGCATTTTAATTTCTCCCTTGATGGGAAAAACAAAAGATCATGGATATGTCTAGTACCTACTGCTCACCAGTTGGTACCTACTACTCAATGGTATACCAACCATGTAGTGCCTTCTTTTCACAAGATTAAGGTAGGAGCGCCAAATAACGCCATGTAGCCCAATACCGCCATCTGCATATTTTCGTATTAGTTTATGGAAATGATGCTAGGTTGTGTTACCATCGCGTTCCGCAAGACAGTGGCAAGAAAAGATGATAAGGACCATCAGTCTGTTATCAGCCTTGACGAGTGAAGCGCAATTTTTATTGTTTCGAGCGACCTCACTGTAATTTTCAAGGTAAGTCAATCTTCTTGTTATAAAATGTGTTTTTCTGTTTATGAAGTATCCAATGAGTTATTATTCAACTGCAGTGTATCTAGTTTGTTGTGGAATCCAGGTAAATGTAACCACGTGGCCTCATTGTTGTCAAATGCAAATAAACGCAGTAAAAGTTGGTGGAGACCAATAACGCCAGGGTGGCGTTATTGGGCTGCACCCTTTCTAGTACCTAATTCGAGCATTTTTCATTTATCCTAGTTTTATTTTTTAAACTTCTGGTAGGTCCTTGACCAGCCAATTTTGTTTTCTAATGTTTTTCCCCTTTTATTCGCAGATGGTTGCAAAACAGAGAGCTCTCTGGAGTGTAGATGACCTCAGACGTGCAATGGATGCTGTCAACAATGTTTGAGAATCATAAGACTGAGTACCATAGGCATGCCTCTAACCTCGAAGCTCCTCCGTCGTTCAGTGTTCAATTTTTGTTCCCTGAACAACATTCCCCATCCATTTTCTCTCAAGAAGCGCATAGCAGGGAGAAAATGGCTCCGCCTTTTCTTGAAAAGGAACCCAGAAATAGCTCAAAGGAAAGCTCAAAATTTGAATCCTGCTCGAGCAATTAAACTCAACCCCTTCATTGTTGGAGATCATTTTCAAAAACTCCGTACTGTCTTAAATGATTTGGGCCTTATGGATAAGCCTCAGTCCATTTACAATATGGACGAAAAAGGCTGTAGGCTTACTCTCCACCACCAGCAAACAGTATTCGCCAAAAAAGGAAGCCGCTCAGTGCATCTTTTGTATCATGATTTTTTATTGACATGCTTTTATTGACATTCTTTGGATTAAAATAAATACGTTTGCATTTTATGAGTTTGTATTTTATTTTTCATCTATGTTTATTCCCTTCATTCTGTGAAAAATATACCCATTTTGAGACCTATGCACATGTAGTGGATTTATATATGTTTTACTTGGTGTCGGTAGACCAAGTGGGACATTTATATTCTGATTATGCGGGTTAGTCCCTGTGTTATTCCTGTAAGGAATGTGAGCGAATCCGTCAAGGTCAGCTTGCTTGGCGGGATGAACTGAGAGATAGTTCGTGTCGCAGCCGCGTGGAGCACTGGGCTCGCATAGTGGGTGCTGGGTTCGATCAGTTTGGTACTGAGCCGTTTTGTAATATTCCGGCCTAAGATTTATATCTGTAGGAGGAATATGTTGAGCTTGGTTGAGGTACTGAAAAGTATCCTTCGTTTTTTGTACATTTGGAGTGTATTTGACACTCGGATCGGCCAGGTAGGCTTGTGTCGAATATCGTGGGTATTCGGACAGCTTGGTCGAATCATAATGATTGACTTCAGAGCGGGTCTGAAAGGTATCCTCGATCTTTTGTATAGGCGAGGCTTGATCTAACGTTTCCTTCGTGAATACGTTAGGTGAGAAGGCGATCTCGTCGTGAGGATCGAGCCTTGCGCCGTCGCTGGGACTGGCGGATTGGCCGAGTAGCGTGTAGGTAGCGCTACGGGGGCTAAGAGGCCCGGCTTCGCCGTCGTCTGCCTCCCCTTGCATGAGGAAATAAGACGGCCGACGTTCCATCGAAATAGCCGAGTTATTAGCTCGTTTCGATGCCTCTATGTATAGAAATAGAGGGTTTAGGAAGGTGGACTCGCTTGACGGAGCTTCTTTCCTTTGCTCGTATGTCAGGGTCCTACCTTGTAGTCTTGAAAAAGACTTCCTTGGACGGTAAATTAGAGCGGATGAGCAGAGTAATTTACCGGCGTGCCCCAGCGGTCGGTGACGAGCCTAGTGCTACGAAACCCGGGTGACACGGCTAGGAACGTCCCTCGGGCGTACGATCTAAAGAGAATATCGATAGATGTACCGGGTGGCGTCCTGACAGATGAACTACGTTGGGCAATGAGCAGGATGAATAATCACTGGACTCGTAGATGCCAATGCGAGATCTGTGTGGAGAGAAGGTAGGCCTTGTAGAAAGCAGTAGGAAGCCGTTCTTGAGATGAACTCGGGATGCAGAAGGTTCGTCAGCGTAGAGCGTGTAGAAATCTTCGTACTTCGAGGTGTCGTCGTCGAGAGCGGAGAGTAGAATGAATTTCGGAGGCTCCGAGCGGGGTATTTATAGGGAGGTGGCCGCCTCCTGCCGCCTCCTGATTGGTCCGCTTAATTTCATTAATTCGACTGTGTAATCTCATTGGCTCGCACATTGTTTTCTCAGTATCTGCGAGTATGATAGCTAAGCTGGTCCTCCGGGCGTCCGTCGCGGAGCCGACGACCTTGAGTTTAGACGGGGACCTCGGGTGCTTTCTCTGCGTCAGTTGTTCAGACGGGGTCCCCGGGGTGGCTGCTGGACCAGAGGTGGTTGCTTGCCGCCTCTTGGTTGGTTCGCCTATTGTCTCTCGTGTAATCAGTGTTTCTGATTGGCGAGTAGGCTTGTTTGAATTGTCCTTGTTAGTTTTAGAGGACGTTTGATTTTCTGTTTGAGTTTTCTCATTCAAGGCGACTTGGTTCGAGATACTTGTCGCGTCTCTCTCGCCCAGTAAGTGTCTAGGGAGGTCGCCTTGTATGTTATTAGTTAATATTTCACTTTTGAGAGAGAATTTCGTATTTTCTCTCTGGTGAAATATTTTGTTTGACGGAGTTATAACTCGACGTCTTGTAAATATTTTTGTGTTGTGTCTACCTCTTTTTGGTAGCCCTGAAAAGGGCTGTTGACAAGAGGGGGTGGTTTTCACCACAGGCGCCCCCCCAAGACGTCGTGTTATTAACGACGACGCCGGCTGGGGTGTTTCGAGCGCCGTCACCCACCTCTCGTCGAATTTGGTAGAGGGGACGTGCCTTCTGGCAGATTTTCGGGGAGTCTCCTCCTTATTTTCTGCCTGATTTTTGTTTAGTGACACAGCTTCGTCTGTTTTTAGAGTGTAAGCTGGTTTTATTTGCTGTTTGGGAACTTTCGCCTGTTCGCCAATTTGCACTGTAACCGAAAACTTATCTCGTTTAACCACTTTGAATGGTCCCGTGTAAGGACATTGCAGAGAGGTGAGCTGTGTGGGCACTCTGATATAGACATGTGTACATGTATCCAAATTTTTGGGCATGTTTACGGCATATTTCGTATTATTATGTTTAATATGCGTAGGCCGGAAGAAGAGAGGCTCCGAAAGGTTTGTAGAAGTTACGAAAATGTCTCCTGGGAGTGGTACGTCAATTCCGTAAACTTTTTGGAACGGTGTAGTTTCCGTTGCTGGGTCTACTGCCGTACGCATGGCGAGTAGAACTTTTGGAAGTGCGTCGAGCCAATTTTCGTTTTGTGCTTTGAGAGCCTCTTTCAAAGATCTATTTCTGCGTTCTACCATTCCGTTTGTTGATGGTTTGTATGGTAACGTGTGAGTATGTTTTACTCCGAGACGTTCCATAATGGAATTGAATAGATCTGATTCGAATTGTGTGCCTTGATCACTTGTGATGTATTTAGGTACGCCCTTTGAAGCTACCCAAATATTGATAAAGGCGTTTGTGATCGTGGCTGTTTCGATGTTGTTAAGAGGGACTGCCTCTAGCCAACCCGTTGCTCTATCAACCATCATTAAAATGTAACGTTTCCCTCCTTTAGCTAAAGGTAAGGGTCCGGTAATATCAACGTGTACATGTGAAAATTTGTTAGCCGTTTCAAATTCGGAGTAAGGGAGCTTCACGGAGCGAGTGATTTTTGCTCGTTGGCAAGTTTCGCACGCTCGGACCCAGTTGGAGACATCTGCACGGAGTCCGTGCCAAAAATATCTTTGTTTAACTTTATACACTGTAGAGTGTATACCTGGGTGTCCCAAATTGTGAATTTGGCTGATTATTTCTTGCCTTATTTCGTTTGGAATATAAGGTCTTGGGTGTCCTAGGTCTAGGTTACACCAAATTTCTCCTTGAGGGAATTCAACTTGTGTGAGTTTCAATTTGTCCTCTGCGTTAGGGGGAGAACGAATTTGTGCATTTGAAATGTGCAGTAGAAGATTGCACTCTATTGCAGCCGTAATTTGCGAAATTTCGGCTATGGGTGGACCCTCGTCAGTTTGGGTTGAAATCGATTTTGTTTGAATTTCAACTGGATCGAAGGGTCTGGAGAGTGCGTCGGCGACGACGTTGTTCTCTCCGGGTATATGACGAATGTCACTCGTCATTTGAGAGATGTATGTTAGCCATCTTAATCTCATTTTAGAAAAATGTGCATTTTTCTTAAGCATCGTGCCTAGCAGAGGCTTGTGATCTGAACAAATATGAAAAGATCGGCCGTCTAAGTCATTGTGCCAATGAATGCAAGCTTGGTAAACGGCGAACATCTCTTTGTCGAATGATGCTTTATTCTTCCATTGTTCCGGAATTTCTTTACTGAAAAATCCCAATGGTTGGTAAGATTTCGAGCCGTGTTTGTCTGTAATTTCCTGCTCTAGTGCCGCTCCGATGTGTGTGTCGGATGCGTCGCAGACTAATCTCCACTCTGCTGTAGGGTGTGGATGAGCGATATTATGTAATGTAGCTTTAATCATTGCTTGTTTTAAGCTGTTGAAAGCTTTTTCTCTCTCTGATGTCCATTCGATAGGTGTTTTGTCATTTTTTTTGTTTGACTGAATGGAGTCATACAGAGGTTGTGCCGTGTGAGCGAATTTACTTGAGCATGCTCGGTAGAAACCACACATACCTAGGAATCTGCGTAGACTTCGTACGTCTATTGGCCTAGGAAATTGTTCTATGGCTTCTATTTTATCTCGTTTAGGAATTATCCCTTCTTTCGAGATAGTGAAACCTAGGAAATCGACGGTAGGTTTTGAAAAAATGCATTTATCAAAACCTACTCGAAGTCCGTGTTCCCCTAGCTTGTCAAAAATTTGTTTGAGGTGGTTCATGTGTTCTTTATAATTTTTAGAAGCCACCAGGATGTCATCTAGGTATACAAATGCGAAATCAAATTTTCGCATGATGCTGTCCATGTATCTTTGCCATGTTTGAGCCGCTCCGGCCAAACCCATGCTCATTTTCTTAAACTCATAAAGACCGAAAGGTGTAATAATTGCAGTTTTATGAGCGTCATCTGGGTGCATCGGAATATGATAATATGCCGATTTTAAATCTATTGTCGAATAGATTCGTGTATCATGTAAATTCGCTTGGAAAGAGCGAATGTGAGGAGGAGGGTAGGCGTCTTTCTTCGTTTTCGCGTTCAGGAAACGGTAGTCGCCGGTGATTCTCCATGACCCGTCTTTTTTTGGCACACAGTGTAACGGGGATGCCCATTCGGAATCTGATGGTGCAGTTATGCCTTCTGAAAGCATTTTGTCAAAAGTACTTTTGACTTGAGCCCGTTTTTCGCCCGCCATGGGTCTTGCTCGGAAGTGTACTGGTGTTCCTTCCGTGGTTATACGGTGGTAAACCCCGTTGTTTTTCCACTTTCCTTGAAGTTTGCTCATTTTATCATTGTATTTGTCAATGATAGAGCGAATGTTTTCGTCCTCCGTGATTTGCACGTCCTCTGGTTGAGGGTTATTGTCACGATGAGGGATAGTAGCTGCTATTTGTTCATCAGTGAATTTTTTGTTCATGACTGCAGCTATTTTTTGATCGGTATAGCTCTTTATTTTATCTTTATAAATGTACTTGTGTTTGACCCGTATTCCGATATCCCAAGACTCGAGGAATGGTATACCTAGGATCGCTAGATCAACTTTCGTGATCATAAAATCGGTGGTCATGTCTCCGAGGCCGATGTTAATTGTCGTGTCAGCTCGCCCTAGTGTGTCTATAGGGGCTCCGTTAGCTGCTGTGAGCTTAACGTTGGACTTACGAATTTTTAAGCCCAATTTTTTTTGTGACATTGTGGGGCAGAATGTTCACTTCTGCTCCCGTGTCGATGAGAAATTCAGTGCCATTTAGTTTGCACTTGAAAAAAAGCCTTTTATACTCAGTAGACTGCCGGTGTATAGGCTCAGATACACTGGCAGTTATTCGTTTTCCGAACTCTCTACGTCGGAGGTTGGAACGGTACTTTCTTGTACCGATCTCTGAGTATTTTCGTTTGAAACCCAGGTTTTAGGCTGGCTTATAGTCGCTGCCTTTTTGCTAGTTTTGGAAGCAGTGTTTGCCTTCCAAGTGCAGTGTTCTGGGTCTGCACATTTGCGAGTTTCGTTACCGAAACGTGCGTGGTTTCGACAGACATAGGCCGTCGGTTTGTGAGGCCTACTCTCTACTGGTTGGGGTTTGAACTCAGCTTGTTGTGAGAGGGCCTTTTTGAAACCAGTTTTCATGGGTTTCGGAGTAGATTCTACTCCTCGTATGTTTAGAGAGGTATTCTCTGTTTTGTACGCGTGTAGCGTATCAGCTAGGTCGAGCCGGGCGGTCGTGGTAGGCTGAGCTGCGACCATACCTCGGGCTTCGATGGGTAGAGTCTCGATCCACTTTTGAGTGATCAGAGCTTCTGAAAAGTACCCAACAGCTTTAGAGTACATTTCGTGGTACTTGGTGCTGGGTTTTTTAGCGAGAGATGCGGGGTCCTCGAGTGCGAGGAGCCTGTCCTGTAAGGACAACCCATATTCTCGCTGTAGGCGCTGTTTGGCCTCTTCGTAGGGTGCGTGGGGTGCCGTGAGGTAAGCTGAGTCGATAGCTTCCCTCATTTCTTCTGGTACCCACTTGTATATAGCTGAGAAACATTCGTTCTGCGTTCTCAGGTGTTTTCGCACGCAGTATTGATCGAACTCGGCGAGTGCACGATCGATATTCTTCTTTTGGAAGATTGGTTTTTGATAATCTCCCATCTCCTCTAAAAGTGCTCGAAAGCCACTTTGTGTAGAGGGTTGTTGCGTGAGATGTGGGGCGTAGAGGCCCGGCGGGGGTCGCACGCCCGCAGTGGTTCCCTGAAATCCACTAGCTTCATAAGAGGGAACGAAATGCTCCGTGTTAAGCCTGTTCAAAGGCGGGTCACCATTTGTAGTGGATTTATATATGTTTTACTTGGTGTCGGTAGACCAAGTGGGACATTTATATTCTGATTATGCGGGTTAGTCCCTGTGTTATTCCTGTAAGGAATGTGAGCGAATCCGTCAAGGTCAGCTTGCTTGGCGGGATGAACTGAGAGATAGTTCGTGTCGCAGCCGCGTGGAGCACTGGGCTCGCAAAGTGGGTGCTGGGTTCGATCAGTTTGGTACTGAGCCGTTTTGTAATATTCCGGCCTAAGATTTATATCTGTAGGAGGAATATGTTGAGCTTGGTTGAGGTACTGAAAAGTATCCTTCGTTTTTTGTACATTTGGAGTGTATTTAACACTCGGATTGGCCAGGTAGGCTTGTGTCGAATATCGTGGGTATTCGGACAGCTTGGTCGAATCATAATGATTGACTTCAGAGCGGGTCTGAAAGGTATCCTCGATCTTTTGTATAGGCGAGGCTTGATCTAACGTTTCCTTCGTGAATACGTTAGGTGAGAAGGCGATCTCGTCGTGAGGATCGAGCCTTGCGCCGTCGCTGGGACTGGCGGATTGGCCGAGTAGCGTGTAGGTAGCGCTACGGGGGCTAAGAGGCCCGGCTTCGCCGTCGTCTGCCTCCCCTTGCATGAGGAAATAAGACGGCCGACGTTCCATCGAAATAGCCGAGTTATTAGCTCGTTTCGATGCCTCTATGTATAGAAATAGAGGGTTTAGGAAGGTGGACTCGCTTGACAGAGCTTCTTTCCTTTGCTCGTATGTCAGGGTCCTACCTTGTAGTCTTGAAAAAGACTTCCTTGGACGGTAAATTAGAGCGGATGAGCAGAGTAATTTACCGGCGTGCCCCAGCGGTCGGTGACGAGCCTAGTGCTACGAAACCCGGGTGACACGGCTAGGAACGTCCCTCGGGCGTACGATCTAAAGAGAATATCGATAGATGTACCGGGTGGCGTCCTGACAGATGAACTACGTTGGGCAATGAGCAGGATGAATAATCACTGGACTCGTAGATGCCAATGCGAGATCTGTGTGGAGAGAAGGTAGGCCTTGTAGAAAGCAGTAGGAAGCCGTTCTTGAGATGAACTCGGGATGCAGAAGGTTCGTCAGCGTAGAGCGTGTAGAAATCTTCGTACTTCGAGGTGTCGTCGTCGAGAGCGGAGAGTAGAATGAATTTCGGAGGCTCCGAGCGGGGTATTTATAGGGAGGTGGCCGCCTCCTGCCGCCTCCTGATTGGTCCGCTTAATTTCATTAATTCGACTGTGTAATCTCATTGGCTCGCACATTGTTTTCTCAGTATCTGCGAGTATGATAGCTAAGCTGGTCCTCCGGGTTGGTTTCCCCACGTCCGTCGCTGCGACGGGGTCCCCGGGGGTGGCTTACGAGCGTCCGTCGCGGAGCCGACGACCTTGAGTTTAGACGGGGACCTCGGGTGCTTTCTCTGCGTCAGTTGTTCAGACGGGGTCCCCGGGGTGGCTGCTGGACCAGAGGTGGTTGCTTGCCGCCTCTTGGTTGGTTCGCCTATTGTCTCACGTGTAATCAGTGTTTCTGATTGGCGAGTAGGCTTGTTTGAATTGTCCTTGTTAGTTTTAGAGGACGTTTGATTTTCTGTTTGAGTTTTCTCATTCAAGGCGACTTGGTTCGAGATACTTGTCGCGTCTCTCTCGCCCAGTAAGTGTCTAGGGAGGTCGCCTTGTATGTTATTAGTTAATATTTCACTTTTGAGAGAGAATTTCGTATTTTCTCTCTGGTGAAATATTTTGTTTGACGGAGTTATAACTCGACGTCTTGTAAATATTTTTGTGTTGTGTCTACCTCTTTTTGGTAGCCCTGAAAAGGGCTGTTGACAAGAGGGGGTGGTTTTCACCACAGCACACATTATTAGATATGGCGTTATTTGGAACTCCTGGGCCTAATAACGCCACTAGTACATCTTTTGAAAATTGCTAATATTTTATTTTAAAATATAGCTTTTTTCATATTAAAATTGTCATTTCGTGTTCTTAGATAGTTAATTGATAAGTAGGACAAGTTTCAAGTGGATTAGTTGAAAATGGAGTGAGCAACAGCATTCGGAACCTTAGGGTGGCGTTATTTGGCGCACCTACCTTATTCCATTATGGTTACAAAACAATATTAGTTTTCAACTTAGAGTAATAAATCAGCATTCCTTGACACTACAATGGCTTAGAGGTCATGAAATGTCGTGGTAAAATGAGAGCATTCCAAAAAGTGGCGAACGATTTTCCTACTATGAAAACTATGGGAGTTACTCTTCCCTAGTAACGCCTTGGTTGTACGTGAAAATCAATACAAAATGTGCCGGTCGGGGAAAAGAGTGTCGGTCGGGAAAAAAAGTCAAACATAACCAAACAACTTTTGACTTATGTTTATGGACAATCCGTGCTTTTGGAGCCGCACAATAGATTAAGAGTGCGGTGTCCATTCATAGTCACTTGCTGACACAATGTTCACTAGCAAAAGAACTTCTTTATTGTTCTTGTTTATCAGCATCACAATTTCCGAGTGAAAAACACTCAAACAAACATTAGTTTTTAACTTAGAGTAATAAATCAGCATTCCTTGACACTACAATGGCTTAGAGGTCATGAAATGTCGTGGTAAAATGAGAGCATTCCAAAAAGTGGCGAACGATTTTCCTACTATGAAAACTATGGGAGTTACTCTTCCCTAGTAACGCCTTGGTTGTACGTGAAAATCAATAGAAAATGTGCCGGTCGGGGAAAAAAGTGTCGGTCGGGAAAAAAAGTGTCGGTCGGGAAAAAAAAGTGTCGCGAAAAATTCCTTGACCCCCAGCCAAAAGACATATCCATGTCAAAATTTATAAACATCCGAATATAACGGATTTGTCAAATAAAACAGTGGCTCACCAAGTCAACTCAATGTCAAGAAAGCAAGATCTGAAGATGTCCTCAGTAAGAGAACAACAAATGAACAATAAATGATCAAGTAAAACAATAAATGATATAATTTAATTTATTAATGAAAAATCAGGCTATCATGAACATAAAAATGATTGCGCCTGTGTTGAAGAAATAACTTTAATAGGTAAATATGGCTTTTTTGGTAAATATGGAAAGCAGGCTTATAGGTCTATAGCTCCGTGGATCATTGACTGGTTTTCCTTGCTTATGTATTAATATAATTTTTGCGTGTTTCCACCTGGAAGGGAAATGCGTGGTTCTTAGAATAGCGTTGTACATTTGTGTCAAGAACACCAGTGTTTTCCTAGGGAAGTGTTTCAGGCGATGAGCAGTTATGCAGTCAAATCCGGTGATTTTCTCTGAGTTAAGCGGAGTATCATGTTTCTAACTTCTAACTATCATGTTTCTAACTCCCATGAGAACAAAGAAACCTTCCAGCTTCAACCAGTCATTCCAACTTCCCAATAGGTATATAAAGCTTCCCAATGATCCGAAATCCAGCTACTGCCGGAATATATGTTCTCTTCAGACATGAATGTAACTTTGTAATTATCGATATGACTTGGACATAGAGTTCTTTTCTTAAATCTGCCCATCTATTTCGTTTTACTCACCATCTGAGACTATTGAATTCATCACTAGTGTAGTTTTCTCGCTCGGGGTGGGATGTATAGAGGCGATGGGATTGTACTGTCGAGTCCATCTCGAGGCCGTAGGAAAAACCTCGTTGGAATCTGACGTGTGAAGACGCAAAAAACACGCATTACAGGGGTCCCATCCCCATTCAGCCCTCCAGCAAGGGGCAAAAAGCGACCTCGCCTTCAAGACCGCTTTATCTTGCGGGTCATTGCCTAACCTCAACAAAATTACCCTACCCCCTCCCGCCTTCCAGCCCATGGTTCGGGTGGGGTAGAACATTTTAAAATTGCTTACAATCCATTTTGAAAAACCCCAAGAAGATCCCGCACTCAGCCGTTTAGCCATGCATAGCGTGGACAAACTACAGACGGAGTTTCATTCTTATAATAAAATTTTCATGTACCTAGCTTACATTACACTACTGAATGCTTACTCCAATATTTTCAGAACCAGTGGCCTTGAGCGTGGTCCATTTGAGTCCCCTCGGTTCGCAGCTGAGCTTTAGCAACTCTGCAACCCGAATAGAGAACATCGCCGACTGGGACGCCATCGCCAAGAAGTACCGAGCGCTGATGGGCGAAGGGGAAGACGGCGTAGTGTCAGTTGACTCGTCGACCAATAATTTCATGGGATCATCCGAGTCAACTCTGACGGCTCGATAACTACGGCCCTTCCTTACCTGGATCTATAATTCAATCTTTTCATCAACAATGGAAGTTGATGTGGTTGGTCATCTCAAAAAAAGAGCTGGATTTCTCTTTTATTCATGTATTTTCAACTCCATCTCAAGGATGCTTCTGATTCCATTTATCCAAGTTTTGCGAGTCAACACACGACTCCAGGTCTTGACCTATAAAGTACCTATATTATTAATGTAGGTACCTTTAATGTTGCAGAAGCCAATTTGTGTAGAAGCAGATCATTCCAGGAAAATACCTACTGAATTTGTATTCCTCCTTAATTATGTCAACATATCTATGATATATTTTGTCAACTTGTTTCTCAATACGAGCCGCTCTTTGATTAAATTTAATGTTAACTTGTGATAAAGAACGGAAAATCGAACATAATCGATCATAGCTAAGGACTCGAAGAGCTTCGTCACCAAATATTTCAACGGTACTTGATGTCCTACTATAAAATAATGAATAGCATTTTAAACCTGCTGACAAAAACTCAAGATTGCTTTGAGAACGTGAGCGGATCATCAGTTTATTGCAGTAAGTAAGCAGTACTAAGGAGGTACTTACCTATCCATTCGCCTATTCTAAGTACCTAGGCAACTTCGTACTTATATTGGAGCTAATAGCTTCAACAAACCTATATACAATAATAATTTTTCATTTTTGTACTGTGACCGCACTATACTTTTAATTAAATATTAACACATAGGTACCTATTCATAGGAAACTACTAACCTACTTGTCTATACTTATTTTTCGAGATTTTTCTTGTTAGCTAACTTATTCTTTTGAGTTTTAAATCATCAGCTTCATAGTGTTCTCGACTAGAGCGTTGTAAATACAATTATTACAAATGTCTCCTATATTTTTTTAACGCCTGTGTGATAACAGTTGACAGATTATATTTTATAGTTTTCTCACTTTTCAAATAATGACCTACTTTATAACTAAAAATTATACCTAGTAGTTTTTTTTTCTTTGTGGTACTAATATACTTCCAACCAAAATGTGGAGCAGGAAGCATACCGGATGTAAGCAGTTTATCGTACCAATGTAAATAAATTACTTTATTACAGTTTCGTTATGAATGTTCAATGTTCATCAACAGAACCTATTCATTCCAACGTACTCTGGTAAGTAGGTACCTGTATCTTCTAAATCGCTAAGTACTAAGACTTCGGAAGATAAGTTCGAAAAATCACTAAACTATGGGAAAAGGTTGGAAATCGCTGATTTTATATATAGGTACTTATACCAGAACTATCATATAGTTGTATACTCGAAACTGTGCTCATGGATCAGAAAAAAATAAATATCAGTACTCACGTGGTCAGCCAATATTAAGCGCATTTTCTTTCAAGTAGATTTGTGATTCACAAGGAATCATGAAATAAGAATTTCGGTGGGACACCCAACGCTTGAAAGGAGCGTTGAAAGCTGAATTCGGCAAGTGAAAATCATATTATACCTGTCTCACGGGGGATCCGTTCTAAATTTCAGCTTCATAGGATAAATAGCATAGAAGTCAGCTCACTCAGCTGATTGTGGTGGTTCGGCAAGTTAAAATCCTTTACGAACTAAATCACTCACGACGAAGTTGTGAAAACCCATTTCAAAACGATAGTTACAGAAAAAAAAAGTTGTGGATTTTCACTTTTATTTTGTACTCTTTATTCGTGGAAATAGACAACTTTTTTCACTTTCCGTTTTAAACTCCTATTCTACCAGTCTCACAGAGGTTCTCCTTTCCAAAATTCAGCGTGTCCAAAATTCCTTAATGGGGTGGTTCGGCAATTTAAAATCCTATCCTACACATGTCTCACAGAGGTCCGTTTCAAATTTCAGCTTCGTAGGATATATAGCATAGAAATTGGATTTTTCGAATCACGAAAACAGCTCGCGCTGCTAATAATCAGTGACGACTTGGCAATCCACCCCGTCAAATCAGGATAAATTGGATAGAAATTTAAGTTAATGGGGTGGTTCGGCAATTTAAAATCCTATCCTACATATGTCTCACAGAGGTTCGTTTCAAATTTCAGCTTCGTAGGATAAATAGCATAGAAATTGGATTTTTTGAATCACGAAAACAGCTCGCGCTGCTAATGATCAATGACGACTTGGCAATCCATCCCGTCAAATTCGGTCCACCTGTCCTCGAGTTGAAGCGCTTTTACGAGGATACACTTACAAACATAAACGAACAAAGTAAATAGAATAGGGCGTTTTGACATGGATATTTCTTATGGCTGGGGGTCATTCCAAAATTTACGTGATACAAAAAAATGTGACGTTATTTGGCGCAATTTCCGTGGTTAGTAGAGACTTGAAATTTGGCATGTAGCCTCCTTAGGACTTACACTTTGAGCAAAATATGGCTGGGATCAGCTGAGTGGCTCCTACAGTTAATTTCTATACTAATCTATAGTAAATCATAGTAAAGGAGTGAGAAGAAGAAACGAAATGCTGAGCTCAACAAACAATATAAAGTTAGAAAGAAGTTGAAATTATGGGCTCTTCATGATCAGCTGAGTGAGTTAAATTCTCTCCTGTTCACCCTAGGAAAATGAAATTGATATATGTATATACATGTTGTCTCACGTTATATCCGGCAAACTGCAACCAAATTCGTTTCCAGACGTCCCAAGAGGCTACCATTGCAAACTTCAGCTTTCATAGGTTGAATAGCAAAGAAATTAGGTCCCGATCTTACTCAACTGACCTTAAGGGGCCCTAGACTTTACTTTTCATTTCTAGACGTACCAAAAGAGGCTTCGATTTCAAATTTCAGCTTCATAGTTTGAATAGTAAATAAATTAGATCTGGTGCACACCCAGCTGATCGTGGGAGCTTCAGACTTTGATTCGTTTCTAGATGTCCAAAGGGGCCTCCATTTCAAACTGCATTTTCATAGGATGAATAACAAAGAACTTAACTCAGGATCTTATTGTCTTTCCGGGGACACCCTGTATCTATGAGAACCCAGTAAATTCTAGGATTCGTTTGGGAACGCCCCAAAACGAATTTCAGGAAAGAAATTTTCGAAAATTTTAACTTTAAAATGTTTGGAGCCGTTGCAATAGTTCATTTTCTACGAAAATTCTCCTAAAAATGCTCAATTTAGCTATATATTTGCATTTTCCTATTTTTGATGTTATATTCAAAAGAAAAAAATATGTTTCATTAACTATTGTGCAATATATGAGTTCTTGATATATGAAAAAATACAAATTTGGCATAATTTGGAAACTTTATGGTTTTTTCTCAAATCATTTGTTTTCCACTTCAACACAGATTAAAAAATTCATACAGTTAAATGAGATTTAAAAACTCATAACTCGCCCAATTTTTAAGATAGGGTATATAATTAGGTTTCCATATGCCTTAAATTTTGTGCAGAAATCGAAAAGGTTACCAGCACAAAGTCGGGTTTTCCAATTTCTGGTCTCTTTTCCCTTTCTGCATCATTCAGATTAAATCTTCCATTTGTTAGTTCATTTTTATTACACTGCCTAAAATATAGCATGATTAAAATGATAAATATTCGACTCCGTGAAATTATATTTATTGTATGTCATAAAGGTATTGGTGAGGGGTTAATTCCATCTTACACGTTTTACACAAGACTCAATCATTCATTTTTTTCATTACTCTGTACAGAAAAATACAATATTTGATAATAAAAATAACGATCTTAATTAAAAAATTCGTGAACATTTTCAACGAGGTATACAACTGCAATTTACATGCGAGTAATTCTGAGTGAGTTCTAATATTGGTCTCTTGATAAAATATCGGCAATTTTAAAATACAATCTTCCTAATAATTCGGGATTTTAAAAAAATACCAAAAGCGAACAGTTTACATTTTGGTATAACACGTTACTACTTAAGAATCTAAACAATATGTATATTTAATTTAATATTGCACGCAATATGAATTAGGTAATTCAAACCCTGTTTTAGCACTAAGAGTGATACAAAATTATAATTATTATAATGGTACAAAAATAGACTTAGGTTTGGCACCAATAATCGATTTTTAGGTAGGTATACAAAAATGTAAGAGAGAAATTAAGAACATAACAATGCAACACAATTTGAGAGCAATTGGCATAAGCCACTTTTGTAACTAGAGAGCTTCAGATTCTCCACTATAATTTCAACTAAAGAAGTTTTTTGTTGACTAGTTTTTTGATAGTTGGGGTAGTCTCAAGTCGAAACTATCAGGCTCAAAGAATGTATGGTATTTCATGAAGACTTATAATCAAACAGAGCGAATGTCGATCCTAAAATAACCCCTTTCAAAGCTCAAGCAATGCGCACTAACCAATAAAATACATTTATAAATACCACATACATAATTAGAAATGGGTCATAAAAGGGTGGATGAAGATGTAAGTCAAACCAAACACCACAACATCTGTGTTTAACCGATAGCTAGGTATTAGCCAATTACCCCAACTGTATTAATAGAAAAAGGCACCCGTGGTGGTCGAGTAGAATTAATCTCCTGATGTATTCACAATGCGACCATTTTAAAGTGTTTTACACCGATAAACCACAAAACTCGGTTTTTTTATACTGACAGACGACACACACTGGGACTGATGGCCTCAAAAGTAGGTAAACACTTGAAAACACGTTCATCTTTTTTTAGTGTGCGTGCTGAATGCGAAAAAATACTCAAAAAATTCCTCTGCTCTATTTAATTTTATTTCAGTTTTTTTTAAAGTTAATCATGAATTTTACTCTCTAACGGCTTCAATTTCTATGAAATTCAAGTCAGAATGGCCCCATTTAATGATGACTCCGACGTTTCTTGCATATGGAGTCAAGTTTTGACGAGACCTTCTCGAACGATCAAGTTTGTCCCCCACTCCGGCAACTACTTGGAACCGTTCCCTACAAGAAGAACTGTGAGTTCTTCAATTCGTCACACATGTTTATGTTGATACGAGTACTAGACTTGGCCTCCGGTATAATAAGTTTGGTGGTCTGAATGCTCGCAAGCTCGCATCTCAACAATAAAAAAATATCCTAAATCGATTCTTTTATAAAATACTGATTAGTTGGACAAACAGATCAGAATTACGCTTAAAATGATGTTACGGAGGTTGAATATGAAGAAGAATTGGATCTAAATGGCTTTGGTGATGGGGGGTTGGACGTGCTGTTGAACATCTAGTCGAGTACTAGTGGTTGATGTTTAAGCAAAGTTGTATTGTAAGAAATTTGCACACACGGATTTTTTTGTAAAATGCGACTGGTACCCAGAAGTCTCGAGCGGGAAACTGACCAAACTGAGCAATTAACTGAGGAAACTACGCAGTTTATCGGGAGAAAGTTTAAACTATTGCGCAGTCCAACGGCCGGAGCAAAAACCTGCGAGAACTTTGCAGTTTCATCAGTTTGCTCAGTTAAATCGCTCAGACAAGACGTCACACGTGATAAACTGCGCAGGTAAACTGAGCGTGTGTAGGCCCCTTAAGGAAAGTTATTGTCTGAAATGACGTACATATTCTCGTATATTCCTATTACTGTGAAAACCCGAATTCATCAAATCGAAAGTCGAAATTCGTCAAAACTTCGGATATTTACGGTAACATATACATATGAAAAAGCGAAATGGTTTATTCGAACAGACCATTCTGAACCCCATTCGGAACGTGAGGGACTCCGATCATTCAGCATCGATGATTCAGAACAATGAGGGACTTTCATTGAACCAATCTTTCATAGTACAAGAATATAAATTTATTTTAATATTGCAAATAACATTTAAAACAATGTGATTAATAATGAGAACAAGAAATTCAATAAAAGGCGAAAACGGAATAAACAATACTCGGGAAATCGAAGATAAATTCAAATATGCCGGGGCTTATGCTGAAAGCATTCTGTGCGCATGTCCTGAAGAAAATGCCTAACGTTCCAAACGTTCTGAAGAAAATCCAGGACCGGTAGAACGGGTTCCGGACGGTTCGGGATTGTCTGTCCGAACAGCGAACCACACGTTCCAAACGCGTTCTGTGACTGTCCAAACGGCCAAAAAGGGGCGTGGCCTAAGTTGAACGGTTCCGAACGGTTCAGGATGGTCTGTACGAACGAACCTATAAACTCTAAGATTCGTTTAAGAATGACTTCAGAACGAACGTCATTGAAGAAATTTCTCAAATATTTTAATTTCAAGTTTTTTGGAGCCATTGCGATAGCATAATTTTTACGGAAATTTGCTAAAAACGTTCCTATTACGAAAATGAAACAGAAAAATACGCTACGGTTCATTAAAACTTATTTACCTGATAGTTGCGTGTCCATTTAAGGGCGTTCATGAGTCGGATTTGGTTTTAGAAAAACATTTTTCTGTTTCTGTCCTATTAAATTCTAAGTTTAATGCTCAATCGATTCATATAAATATGTTGGGGGTTCATCTCATGGAAAGTTTGGAAAATGTATCACTTCGCAATGAAAACCCGATGCGCTAAAACTAGTTGTATGAAGAATGAACCAAACCCAACACGAAATAACAAACGAACGAAACGTGAATGAAAATATTGAAAATGAAACGCGGTCTCGATAACGTGAAAGTTAACCAATCGAATAAGTTATAACCACGAAGAAGACATTGGAAATTTAAAAGTAACTGAGTTATGAAACAAACAAGGAATAATCGCTAGATTACGCGGAACAACACCACTTGAGCACTACTACCTATCACTCACAAAAATTCAAATGCATTTTTCTCGGAACAACAGTTTTTAATATAAATGCCTAGTGTTCTCTAAAACTGATTGGATTTTTTTTTTTTTTTTTTTTAAATCAGTTTTACGCAATATTGTGTCACTTTATTAGACGCACTTTCCGATGAGATTTTACACCTTTGAGTTCTTGTCAGCTTTTATGGTCATCTGCCCCGCTGCGAACGGTAGACGTAAAAAAATTTTAGTGATAGATAAAATTAAAGCACCCGCAAAAAAAAAAAAAAAAAAAAAAAAAAAAAAAAAAAAACAACAACCGCAGTGACCAAGTGGAATGACCAACAGCCAAGTGGTGATTTTGACCAGTCTATTCATTTGACACCGATTCGAAAAGGACTATAGAGATTTAAAAACGAAATTTTGAAGATCTAAAAGTTATACTTCTAATTGCTTACAGTTGTACTGTTGAACAATTTTTTTTATTTCTGCCTTATTGGATTCCATTATTTCCCACGGTTCCATTAAAATACGAGAGGGATAAATAGAAATGATTTCGTCTGACGTTTTGACCCACAAGGAGGATGTGTAGGAAGTGATGGAGCCAAGCGTTAATGGTGGGTGAGATATTTGAGTTTTAACCATATTCAGTGATTAAGATACAATTGTAGGTGTTGGTGTCTTACGGCTCATTTTCTACGGTAATTCTCTTGAATGATATCATAAACGTTTTCTCTCGCCTATACCCGATCTTCGTACACAGGAAAGCTTCCTTAACATATTGTAGCCTACCTTCTCAGCCTAAAGTTATAGTTTCATCACTGATTTGTCGAGACTTCTCCAACTATGCACAGAAAGGATGTCACGTAGTTAAAATATATATATATATACGGATTTCGGATTTACTGATATTTACCAAACGCCACTCTATCTCCTACCTTTCCGATGTATTCATGAAGCCCATGTTTATGGCATCTAAATGTTATATACAATCGACCAAGCGGTCATAGCCAGAAATTAATCAAATCTAAAATACTATATGTACCTAGCTAAAATATAGAAGGAATACCAATAAAAGTGGATCATTATTCATCGATTCATCCAAAGTTGGAATGCATATTAAAGCAATCGCCAGCTGATTAAAGTCCATTGGTGCATCAGAATAAATAAGCATTACTTGCCAAAATTTACAACAAAAATTGAGTAATTGGTTCAATTCAATCAGTAATTGCCCGAACAGGTAATTAACATGAAAAAAGTTAACGTGTCTTGCCAATTATTTCTGGAATTATAAAATTATTTTTGAGGTATAAATGTTACATAAGCAATTTACTTTCAATGTATGAAAATAATTTGCAAGAGTAGAGCGAAAAACAATTTTCAATTCTCTCCATTTAAGATACAAAATAATTAAGTAGGTACCTACATTTAAAATAAATGCTGGTCTGTTGTAAGTAAAAAACAGCTAATGACATCCTTGGAGCTGACCTGAATGGAGTTTATATCTCATCCCTTGGCTGTATAGATGACAGAGAAAAATCAAATCCAACAGTTGCAAATGTGGACTTTTACCGTAGCTTGGTTAACGCCACTGAAGGAAAAACTGAAACTCCATTGTGGAATAAATTACTGGGCTTCATGAAAGTGAAGTAAGATTGAGGAACCTGGGTGTTTTAGCAGAGGCCTTGACGCATGAACCTTGCCAAATGACAACCAGCCCGTCAGCTGTTGACGCGTACAAGTGTTGAGAATCTTGAGAATAAGTCAAGCTAGAAGGACAGACAACGAAGTAATGTTCAAGTATACGATAATGTTAGGTTTTTTTTTTACAAATTTATGAGAATGGATTGTAATGTTGAAAGTTCCAGTCATGCAGCATGATAGTATGAGTGAATATACGTAAATTATCGTATTGTATTACAGTACGGTCTTCGTAGAAGACTGTTTATAGCCTACAAATGCAAAGAATGGAAATACCACTGAGAAGACGATGGCAATGCGCAGAACAGGCCCTACAAATAAACAGCTCAAGTGAGGATATGCAGAGTCCTCGGAAACAGTGTTGCCAGACTCTTCCCCGACAGAAAGAGGGACAGCCAATCATAAGGAGGGGTAAGGTCGTTCACTATAAGGAGGCGCGTTTCTCCGAGAGGTGCTCTGAAGAGCAGGGCTGCGCATTGGGACCCTTCCGCCACCCAACCTACAGCCCTACTCCATCTGAACCTGTCTTTTGTGCGGGTTTCCCAGGGAGCTTATACCTCGGATGGGGTGGGCTACCAGGTAATAGGTTGGTAAGAGATGGGATGTGAAAACTTCAGTCTAGCTGCTCGAACTTTTGCCGGACGGTTTGGAGAAACGCGCCTCCTTATAGTGAACGACCTCTACAAAGAGGTTCATGGTGTTTCCAAAAGGGGTATTTTTGAGGTACATATTTTCAGGGATATTACATAATTTCAACCTACACATTATCACTGTTAACTCAAAATTGTCACCATAAAAATATGTTTGATTCGGTTGATAAATGAAAGACCCATAATCGTGATACCAAACATGAAAAGTCCAGTCATGCAGCATGACCCCATGAGCGAATTTTTGAAGAAATCTTCGACATTTCAGTCGCTATTGATCGTGTAGAGAAATTTTAGTTTATGATTTTGATAGACAAACATGGAATCAAATTATTAAAAATAATAAGGAGGCCTTAGGCTTAACGTTACTGACGGCCGAGTGGAGGGAGGCCTTGAGATTAACGTTACTGACGGCCGAGCGGAGCGAGGCCTTGGGTCTGCGTGCTAGTACGTACATAAATAGAACTTCTTCATAATTTCATGGCTGATATTTTCTAAGCCACAGTCAGTATTAATGCTACATCAAGTCCTAAAACAGTTGAGCGTAAAACATCAAAGAGAGCGACCGAGAGAATCGGAGGACGGAATATTTCACACCAAAGACATTGTAATAGTAAACTAGACCCACTCGTAGCGCTAGTGTTGTGTTGCAAATTGAACGGTCTGTAGTCGGCCATATTGGGGGCAACATCGTTTATTTATGTGCAATGAAGATTGTATTATTATAGTTTATCTACTCATGAAATTTCTTTGATAATGCACAATGGTTAAAGTGTGTGCGGCATTTAACTGCATAAATCGCAAAACTGAGTACTGCACACTCTCATTTCACAAGTAAGTATAGATTTTCACGATTTCCTAAAGATTATTTTGGTCTGTTGTAGGCCTCTTGATGTGGTAACGCAGTACCTATTAATCGTAGTTGGTAATAATTTTCTTTTTACTAACTTATCTATGCATGAGCTACAAAGTTTCAAATTAATCTAAACGTTGTTTTGTTTTTTTCCACAGATTTCCTTTAAACAAGAAATTGAGAGATGAAATTGTTTTTTGTATTGACATTGTATTGTACTATTGTATATTGTATTGTATTGTATTGACAGAATTGTATGAAATTGTATGTAAAATGAAAATAATATAATAACATAGAAAGTGCCATGATGTAGGTAGTTATTCATTTACTTATTCAATTGTTCAGCTCCTCTGATCATACTCCTTGCCCCATCTAGGTGAACCCATGGTGTTTGTAAAACTGTGTCTTATGTACAAGATATTGTCTCAATATTGAAATGCAGAGCGATTCTTCTGTTACTTTGGAAGAATGGTTCTGAGATAATTGCTTTTGAATACTGGAAAGATCTTTCACTTTAAAATACCTAACTAACTTATGCCCTAACTATTATAAGTACGGTATGAAAAGTACAATATCGCCACTACGCAAAACTACATGAAATCAAATTGGTAAGTAATGCATGCATTACAAGGACGTCCCTATGAATGGATTTTATATATATTTGGTGAGAGTTAAAATAAGAGGGAAAAAAAAAATATATATATATATATATATATATACATCATGACTTCTCAACCCCCCCCCCCCCCCCCCAATTAACTCCCTCCACCGACAGCAAATTCAAATAATAAAACTTCCAGTATGAAATTTGAAGCTCCCGACATATTTTTATAACCTAGACCGAATTTATAATCGAATTTAAAAATGATCTCGAAAATCTGACTTGAATAGTTAAAACATCATGATTTATTACTATTACCTCCTTCAATCTTCCTCTTCCATAATGAAATTTGAAACTTTTAATACACCTTCCAAAACTAGACAAAATTCATAGTTGAACAAAAAAGAATCACAAACATCTGAAGATATTAGTTGAAACATCATGATATTTTACTGTTACCCCCTCCATTCACCCTTTTTCATAATCAAATTTGAAATTCCTGTTATAAGATCTGTAGTGTGATTGTCACCCTTTGGGTGAATTTACATATACTTGGCTGGGAGTTGGTACTCCCAGTGGACAGTTTTAGCTTGATGTTTGGTGGCCCTTAAAAGGGCCGTCGAAGTGTGTGGTGTGAAATTCACCACAAGATCCAAAACTAGACCAAATTCATAGTTGAACAAAAAAAGAATCACGAAAATCGGACGAGAATTGTGGCCTAAATAAGTTTGTAAATCGTCATATTTGGTTAGATATTCCAAAGACAAGCAGCTCCCACAGTTTGTCTCTGTTGAAAATATTGCATAAAATTCATTAACAAACTGTGTTGTCATCATAATAATTGACGTTTTTAATGATTTTAGATTAGTTTTCATCAAGATAATACAAAATATGTTTTCTACGAACACTTATACACAAACTAGCTAGCCTTACAATTCAAAAAGGGCGCGTGAAGTTGCCCCCAATATGTCCGCCAATGCTCTCTTCAATTTGCAGCAGGCGGCGTCTGAGATCCACGTACGGTTGTAGGGCCTTGTTTCACAAAGTAAACTCATCAGTTGTGATTACTTTTTTTTTTTTTTTTTTTTTTTTTACAAGCACCTACTACCTACGTTTTAAACAGCATGGTTCTAGGATTGGTTATACAGGGATACTTCCATAAGAATAGTTCAATCTGAATTTGGACAATGTTTCATGCAAATATTACCGATTTTTACAACTAGCGAACGGCATTATTTCGATTTTTGACTGATTTTTCAACTTTGAAAACTTGATACATGTTCTTATAGGAAATTTTACGCTGATTCCGAATATACCACATGTTAGTATGCTGAAAAAATTATTTCGCACAACAAATCGCAAAAAACAGGCTATTTTGACATTTTTGACTACATTTTTGAAAATTTCAACCCGAAGATGTAATCCGATCATGCCGGCCAACGAACTTGAACTTTCGTTTTGTGTCCTTAACATTTTAAAAATTATTTTGAAGTTTCTAGCACAATTCTACGGACAGTTATCGTCTGGAATGACACATACATACATATATATACATACATACATACATTAAAAAATGCGTTAAACTTCAGAATATGATTCAGAGTAGCCTGAAACGGATTTCTGCATAAAAAATTTCCAAAAATTCACATTCTACAAATTTTGAGGCGAGAGCAATAGCTTAATTTTCTTCAAAAATTCGCTAAAAAGTGGGTGAGGAAGAAGCAACTTCAGAATCCGCCCCTGTGGGGAGTAAATCCCTCTAAGTATTTTAAATAGGTATACTATTTATACCTACTCAAAGGCATATCCAGACAGCCACAGACTGAATCTGAAAATGAATGACTACTGTAACGTGTTCCAAACCCTCTAAAACGTAAAGAAAATTCATCCCCACCCCCAAGTGCTGCAGTACCGACGGCTGTAATACCCCCTTCTCTACGAAAAGTTGGGTTAAAAAAAATTGTCAGGTTTGGCGAGATTGTGGAACAACAGCATGAACTCGTATACGTACAACTTTCTTCATTTAGAAATATGCCAGTCACTCACTTCGTCTAGAATAGAGCTCTACAACCCCTTCGGACCGTGGTAAAACAATTTTATTGCTACTTTTCCTCGGTTCTGGCGTAAAAACACTTAAGAACTCCTTGAAACTTTAAACTGCAGCACAAATTCTAACGAGCATTCCACTTGTATATTATTAATTACAAGGCCGATATTGCTGAATCAGTCCGAAGGCTGAAATCGAGATTTACATCAACTAAGTCATCAACAGATTTAGTGGGAAAAAACTGGAAGGCTTGGATTTCTAGTTTAAAAAATGAATAATCTCAAGAAAAATCTGAAAAATAAAAGTTTGTTAGTGTGTAAAATAATGAATGATGATATTATTAAGACCTGTGCTTCATTAGTAAAATACTTATTATGCCTAATTATCACTACCTACTTAATCCACACTATTTATCAGACATAAAACAAAAATTTGTTGTTCAATATGAGTTTTCTTTTAGGTACGTTTTAGTGTGCCTGTGAGCCAGCAAGATTTTACACTATCCACTAGTTGAACTAACTGCAAAAACAATACCTTGGTATTGTTTCAACTACGGTATTCATTAATACATCATGGAGCAATGCATCGCCTACTTAGATCCACACTTTTCACCTTTCACATGCCGAGTTATTCGTTTTTTGGTTTACGAAGTAGTTCCATAAGTAAAAAAGGAGAAGTGAGTGGATATTTATGAAAAGAGGTAAAAAAATAGGATTCTAAGCAAAAAGGGGTACATTTGTGCGTACCCCCAAGGTCTTAGGGGTTGGGGGTTTTGGTATCTAAAAAGGGGTACATGTACCCCCGAAAAGGGACGCCTAGCAACACTGCTCGAAAAGAAAGGATGTTGAAAGCTTTGAAGCAAACCGACCATGCCATAATTCCGTCAATATACAAGAATTTCAATACAATTATTATTATTATTTTATCCAAATGTAGAATTAGTTCGTCCAATCGAAATCACCTGAAAACTGACACATTACTTCTAGGTTGGGGAGAAATGCGTAAGACGTATTGCTAAAGCGTGGTGTTACAGTGAAAACACATCCCCCACAAATTACGGGATACGTTCTAGACTATACGTTTTTTTCCTATTTGCCACTAAAACTCTCAAATAATTATGAACAAACCTGATAATTGGCTGACTCAGTCGTTCTGATGGTGATCTGCTTGCAGTAATGACACCAACCGGATTAAGATTCCATGTACTCCATAGCCTATGGATCGAAGAAAGAACATTTACATTTATAGACATGTTTTAACGTTATGTTATGAAAAATATTCTGGTGCATTATCATGCTTACCTGATGTAGCCGTCACTCATTCCACAGGCAACGACGTTAACAGAAACTCCCTCAGGTGCCGAAGAGAAACAGAGAGAAGTGATTTGCTCTCGAGTGGAAATATTGCCTACCAGCACCCCATTGATGGAGTGTAGACTGAGCTTTGAGCTGCCACTCGGTTCCTGACCCACGGTTGCAACATCACCAAGTGTTTCGCTCACACTCACCAAACTTATCTGTAGGTAAAGTAAGTCATGATAATTAAATGAACGAAAAAAAAATTTTTCGTAAGTACTAGTATCGAGTAAAAAATTACAGACAAAATATGAAACTCTATAAACCAACAACTTAGCCGAGTCAAACAGAAAGGTTTATTGCTTGGTATTGTTACCGGCTCTATTGGTGGACTGATTGCTTGAGGACTGAGAGTCACACTAGTACGAATAGAGAACTACATGATGGAAACAATGCGGCTAATGAACAGGTAATGAGAGAAATCAGGGCTCAGGGACGATTGAAGAGGAGAGGGGCGGTCGTTCAGGAATCCCACCGTTGGGATGCGCTTAGGTCTGCACATCCCACCCATGCGATTCCCTCTGCGACAGTATAATATATAAGGAATTTAGGTGCCCCCCCGAGGTGCAATGGGGGCCTAAATCCTCATAAAAAGGTAGAGGAGAGTAACAGGCATCCCGTCAGAGAGATGCCACCCCTACTAATAGCTTTTAATGAGCCATGTTCGGGGAAGGTTAGTTTCCCAGTCGCCTGGGATCCCATCCAACGCCAAACTCAGCTGTCAATAAGATCGAGAACAGACCGAGGCGCCCATTGTTTCATCAACGGGACGCCGACAGCGCTATCTCTGGTGCTCTGACGGGAGCTTGATGGACCTCTCAGGAGGTAACTCTGTTACACTCCTCCCCTTATAGACATACTTAATTGAAGATCAAGTATGTTAACTGGGTGGAATAGTTAATAGCTGAGAACTGATGCTCATTCAATCATAAATAGCTGCATTGGCGTTTTGAGGATGGGGGAATAGAAATTAAAACAGGATTGTCAATGAACCTTCATAAGAAGTATATTCATTGAACAATCGGGACAAAACGGATGCTCAACTATGGAGACTTATACCTTAGGAAATCAAAATATATATAGAAATTAATTTGCCCAACATTGGGGACTTTAAATTAAATTGCCCAACTATGGGGACTTAAATGGCGCACTAACCTGGTAATTGACATCATAGCAATACTCAGGTGGCGAAAAAATGTGCACTAACCTGGTATTGACATATAGCAATACTCAGGTGGCATGAAATTTATGAAATATAAAATATAAATGGGGAATAAAAGAGAGAAATTATAAGTCAAAGACCAATGAAATTATTTATATACCAAAGGGTGATAATGGGAATTCCTTCTGGAACCCCGGGCCATGTTTCTTCTGAAACATTAACGCCCCAAAAAATAGTGGATTGGACTACTAGGCGTTAGCCGTGCATAATCCAAACCACGCTCTGCTACCATATAAGGAATTTAGGCCCCCCCCCCCCCCCCCCCGAGGTACAATGGGGGCCTAAATCCTCATAAAAAGGTAGAGGAGAGTAACAGGCATCCCGTCAGAGAGATACCACTCCTATTAATAGCTTTTAATGAGCCATGTTTGGAGAAGGTTAGTTTCCCAGTCGCCTGGGATCCCATCCAACGCCAAACTCAGCTGTCAATAAGATCGAGAGCAGACCGAGGCGCCCATTGTTTCATCAACGGAACGCCGATGGCGCTATCTCTGGTGCTCTGACGGGAGCTTGATGGACCTCTCAGGAGGTAACTCTGTTACAAATATTGAACTAAGAATAATTTCAAATCCACAACACAAATTTTCATCATAAAAAGCCAGCCAAAATATAATGATGTTGATCGAGCATGAAACAATACTATCTACCAAACTCCTTGGCCAAAAGCGTTAAAAAATAACTCTTTCTAGATTGGCATAAACTATGACAAGCTAAATATGAACATTAATGTTAATTTGATTCCGATTCGGCAAACTTACTGGGATCGCATCGAGGGGGAGAGATCGTATATACTCTAGACGATTGATGTCCCACATCAGAGCAGACCCATCTTCAGAGACAGACACAGCGATTGAGAAAGCTCTGGAAATTGCAATGCTTGTCACTAGAGACTGATGGCCAACCAGGCAAGTTGGGATTGGTTCCAGGTCCAAACTTCCTCCTACACCATCGAATTTGTACCTATTGGAAAGAACATAAGCATGAAATATCGTTATCAACAATGAACTAAGTGTTGCCCTCTTATCAGCAATAGACAAAAAGTTCAAGTAAAGGCCTTATATAACGTCATCTAACTCTCATTATCCATTCAGAAATAAAAATGAAATGGTAGTGTGATAACGATTAAAAGCGGGTCTCATCACCTCCAGTTAGAAAAAAAACGGAAGTTAGTGAAAAATCGTTGTCTCTTTCGACAAAAAATAAAGAGTTACAATGTTAAATTGATTTCGACGGTTAGGCCATCATCAGTAACAAACAAAACTTATGATGGCCTAACCACCAAAATCGATTTAACATTGTAACTCTTTATTTTTCAATTATTGCATCTACGGTGATACTTACGTATACACTTGAATCTTGCCAGTAACAAAAGCCACCCAAAGCTGATTACAGTCTGGGACTGATGCGCAAAGAGCAATACTGTCTACTCCACAAGATATAGCTGGGAACGGAACTTGGTCTTTTCGCAATTTGGCCCTGATCACACCATCACCATGATTCCAGGATATCAAAGCAGCATCTAAAACAGACATGGTAACTCAATATAATTTTTAAATAACACCGATGGTTAGCAAATCACATTGATAGCACATCAATAAATTGCGAATGTGTTGCTCTGTTACTTGACAACAATTCTTGAACCAGCTCCATATGATTTGTTGTAGTACCAGTAGCACATTACTGACCGATTTTCCATTTTTGTAGTAGCTGAGGGGCGGTTTGGTGCCATTACCCTCATTATGCGTCGCCATTTCACAAAAAAAGGGGAAAAACGGAAAACGGATTATCAAAACTCAGGAAAAATATGTGCATTAACTGCACATTGGGATGTTGAACACCCCACACGACTTTGACAAACGATCCACACAAAGCTGATGAATTAGTGACTGATTTTCCAGTGCTGGAGGGGAGGGGGATAGCAGGGGACCATTTACATAGGGAGTGTTGAAGGCGGAGAGGCAAGATCCCAAACTCAAACTGTGTCCCAACTTGGTGTGGAGTACCAAACACTCTAGGGCGCATATGTATGTGTATATATATATATTTCCTTTTTTGATACATTACAGGTGGTTGGGTAATAGGGAACACAAATAAAAACCAAACGCAATATCTTGTTGTTAAAGATTAATTAAATCGAAGCAGGCCACATCATCAACGTTCATATTATCTCCTATGCAAAGCGTTTTTACTAAACACGAAACACCCCATGTCGTTTGAAGTTATAATGGTCCTTAATTTATCAGTTCTGAGTTTCAAAGCGTCGCAACAACTTGGGAATTCAGGCATATACTGAGTAGCCCACTCAATATTATCTCAGTCAAACGATCAAGCAGAATCAGCTGAGCACACCGCAAAGAAGATTTTAATGAACTGTACGAATTTAAAAATAGGTATCCTCAATTATGACTCTACTCCCTTACAAAATGGATCCAGCTGAGCTCTTGATGGAAAGAAGATTGTGATGTGCAGTTCCAGTAACTTCTCAAAAGTTGAAGCCTCATATTCCAAACTATGACAAGGTCCGAGAATTTGAAGCCTCCTCCTGACAGAAAGGAAAACAATACTTCGATAAGCGTCAAAGAACAAGAGATAGGGGTACCGTAGTTGAAGAACACAGCAATCATCGTTCCTACATGATTCAGACAGGGAGCAGTGACACAATCAGGCCAAATATAATCAACCTGATAAGTCTACCACAACAGTAGAACACGAACTTTCAGCAACTACCAGTATCAACACCAGCTTTGTCCAAACCTCCGGACCGCCAGAACTTATATGGGGGAAAATGTCATGAGACCCATTTCAATTCAATTCAATTGTGGGAGCCCAATCCAGCCGGGAGGACCAATGACTTACCTACGTCTTAGCCTCATAAGAGCCATGTCCAATCTCTCCGACCCATTCGTCTATTAGTATTAACTTGGGAGTCTCCTTTGAGCATGAGATTATCCAGTTCAGTCGAACGAGCCCTTAAGTCACTTATAGATACAGTAATTACAAAAATTAAAAATTAAAAACCAAAAAGTAAACTAAAAAAAACTCACCAAGAACGCTAGTGGTTCCAGCTACAGACGCTGAAAGGGGAGTTTCCTTGCTGTAAGTGAGTAAAAGAGTACTGTTCTGAGCAAGGCCAAACACGTCATTGCTGAGAAGAGCGACAAGTGAGGTGATAGGAGTGTGGTGGCTATGAAGACTGATTTGAATGGGTGCGGTGTCTCCAAGCGACCCAACGTAATGACCCCACTGCAGTCCCTTTACACCTATAATATTACAGTAAAGGATAAAATACAAACATGTTTTATGCAGTTTCTCAAAGAAAAAAAAATTAATAAAATAGATTGGTGTATCGCAAGGAATGACGAAATAACAATTTCTGGGGAACGTCAAACGCTTGAACAGAGCAGTGTTATTACAATTATTATAGATCTTAATTATTACTAGTATAGTTTGTGAAATATAATAAAATCATTACACAAAAATCAGCTCACACAGCTGATTCAAATGGCAAATGGAAATCTTATTCTAACAGTCTCACAGAGGCATCGTTCCAAATTTCAGCTACTAAGGATAAATGGCATAGAAATTTGCGTTAAAAGCTCACTCAGCTGATTGGGGTGATAAGGCAAGTGCAAATCCTGTTCTAACTGTCTAGCAGACAGGGGCGGCCCGTGAGGGAGGGGGGGGGGGGGCATCGGGACATTGCCCCAGTACATTTGGGAAAAAAGTAACAAACTGGAATACAATAATTTGTAACCCTTGTTTGATGTTCAACCTATTGACGCTACCGCCATTACAGCAAAGTTCCAGGTCTTAGAAAATAAGTATGAAGAGCTTACTTCCTTGAATGAGTTAATAAGTGAGGAACTTTGTAGAATATTGATCATTCTGGATATGTTGCATTAAAGAAAAAGGTTATACATAAGCGAGTGGTGGTTGAGGGGTTAGACAACATTTCTATAAGCTTTTGAAATATCCGATTTTTAATTGACGTCTGACATAGTATTTTTAATTTAATTTATTCATCTAATTAATTTATATTTAATTTATCAATAATATTTAATGATAATGATTGATTATTATTTAGTAGCCATATTCTTTCATAACAGTTGCCCAAGGCATGACATGACCCAAGTGGGATTTATGTATCAAAGTTAATTCACACTGAAAACAAAACAAATGGAAGATAAACCTCAATGCTCTTCTTGACTGTCAAATAGGTAAATATTTTTGTGCCCCACTCCTTCTGCAGACCACCAGCCGCCACTGCTCGCAGAGGTTCCGTTCGAAATTTCACGTGAAAGTTCAAGAGAAAATCCAATTCTACCTGTCTCACAGAGGCTCCGTTTCAAATTTCAGCGTCCTAGGATAAATTGCATAGAAATTCAAGAAATTTCTCACAAATTTTCCGTTTTTAATGTCAGATTCTTACGATAAATAGCATAAAAATTAGTGTTAAGAGCTCAATCAACTGATTGGGGTGGTTCAGCAAGTTAAAATCCTATCCTACTTGGCTCACAGAGGCTCCGTTCCAAATTTCAGCTTCGTAGAATAAAAAACATAGGAATTTGATTTTTTGAATCAAGAAATCAGGTCACGCTGCTGAGTATCAATGAGGATTTTGCAACCACTTTATTTTGAATGACTAGTTGATCTTTTTGCAATCCATCCTGTCAAATTCGGTCCTGCTATTTTCGAGTTAAAGCATTTTTACGAGGATACATTTTTTTTACGAGGACACATACATGCATAAATTAGTATATTATATTATTGTATTTTCTAATTTAGAAACTTACTGGGTAAAACTTGTGGAGGAACAGAAGTGGGAGCTAGTGACTTGACAACCATGGGATGTGCTGCTCTGAACAGTTGTTTAGGCGTCTGACCATACATGCGGACCATTGTCTGTCCAGCAGTGCGAAGTACTGGATCCAGGATGCTTTCGGGGTCAAATCCATAGTATGTGGCTGGGTGGAATACATTTATGCAATCTATGGCTGCTTTCCCAGTCTGTTTGTAGCCGTACACCAGGTCAATCCAATGAGGAAGGAACTCTCTCACATGTTCTGATTCCAGGGCTTGTCTGAGGAACATAAACCAAACTGTATTGTCTTGTTATCGTTACTACTGTTACAAACCCTAACCCAATTAGGGAATCAACTAGCAAACTACTATTCAAACTCATCGAAATATACTATTCAAGCAATAACCAATAAATTAGTCAAAATCTTTAATGTAATTTTAATTTCAAACCTGTGTATTAGTATAAAAAGCCGAGCGTTAGGGGCCCAAGGTGGAAGGATAACGTCATCAACTACATCTCCGTTTTGACGAACACCAAAATTAAAGCCTTCTGCGTTGAAGAGAAATTCTGGGAGGAAGAAGAATTCTGGAATCAACTCCTTGACATCCGTAGTAGATTCACTGCTAGTCAGCCGCCAAGTGGTATGCAAGGAATGGAATGTACGGTCTGGCCAGTCGAAATTGTTATCCTGATTGAACAGTTCAGAAACTATAAATATTAAGATATTTGGTCATGTGAATAAAACCAAGGAAATGCAAATAAGTGGGTTTTTTCCCAAGTAAATGCTAGCAATTGAGTGAATAAAAATAGCAAAAGCTTTGCTAATCTAACCTGTACAAGTAGATGCCCAAGAGAAAACTAGCACAAGACCTTTTGCTAAAATCGAACCTCGGTAATGCTAGAAATCAGGTGAATAAAATTCACCTTTTGCTTACTTTTTCAAGCATTTCCTGGTCTTTTCTCGTTTTACTCAGTGGCAGCTTGTTAGTAGAAGTTGTTGCGTTTTTAGAAGAGTTTTGTCTTCTATTAAGCTAAGTGGTCCTTGTAAGAGTTAGGTATGGAAAATGCTCACCTAATTTAAAAATTAGCATTTGCCTGGACCTTTTGATTGACACCTTATGCTTATGCTAGCTAGCAACTGATCTAAGCAAACGTTTTATTCACATCACCAATTATGCTTAATATTGTAAGATCAGAATCACCTCAATACAAAACAAGGAGGGGCTTTATTTTTTATCAAACCGTTTTACCTGGTAGCTGAGAAACATTTTGGTGAAGGGTGGGAGCCGCACCAGAAAATGAAGAACAATCCCAGAATTCGAGTAGTGAGAACTGTAGTGGTAAGGCTCATGATTGTGTGACATAACATTGAGTGCATCCGTCAATTCCGTTTTGAGGTACTGAAAAGGGAAAGTATAAACTACATAGTAGAATAATCGTTGAACGGAACGTTCATGTTCAAAAACTGGATGATAGAACAGAAGATACAAGCATAGGTGATTGTGGCTTCACACGTGGAGAAGGCCCTACCTGAGGGGGGAAATCCCAGGTGGCAAAGAAACACACAAAAAAGTTTCAGTCAAACAGCATGATCGTATGAGCGAATTTCTGCAAATTACACTACTTTAGAAAATTTAGGAGTGGTCTTGCATCCGACCGGAGCTTGTTTGTTTCTTATGTTACTTAAAATGTGCTGAATCTGAATACGAGGTATTTTTTCCATAATATTGCTCGTTTTTTACTTTTTCTGTGCACAAACCTTTCAGGATTTTTCATTGAACTCCGTCCAAAGGTGCCTAACTTATTTAAATGTTTTCACTGGTTCCGAATATCACTTCAATTTTTCTATTGCACCAATTTTTCAATGTTTCTATAACAAATAGAAATTTTTCCCATTATCGTAGAATATTATTAATAAAAATATGTTTGCCATCAAATTATTAATTTTTGTGAACAAATACCACTCAAATTCAGCAGTTATGGAAAATCGTTTAAAATAGAAAGTTAAACGAAGCGTTCATAGGGTCATGCTACAATACCAAACTTTTTTTAAAATTATTATATTTATTATTATGTGCTTAAATACTGTACTAAAAGTATGTATTTTATTTAATTTATTTATATTTTTTCTTTCTTCTTGAAAACGATCAAACAAAATACTTTACAAAAAAGGACATAATTTGACACTGGCAGGAGAAATGTTTTTATTATTGAATAATATCTATTATTATTTAAACTTACATTGTAGTTATTGATGTAATGAGCTTCATTCTTTTTCTCCTGAATGGCCATTGGCCGCATCAGATTTCTGAAAAACAATCAAATTTAGACGATGTCTGATATTCTGGCAGTCACACATGAGGTTACCTCAAAAAAAGAAAAAAAAACACTGCAATTTGTTACACAGAGGTTCATTATTTCTGTATCATATAGCTCTTCTACGCAGATCACCTGTACATATTATTAAACGAATCATTGGACATATGTTTCTAATGCGTCTGCAAAGGTGTAGACTAGGGCTGCCATATCTTTTCGACGTAAGTAGGGACAGCGTAAGCTAAAAGTCGGGACATATCGGGACAGCCTAAAGTAGAAAATCGGGACGAAAATCGGGACAAGATATACTTCAAGTCACTGACAAAATACAACGACTAAGTTTTATTTTTGGAAAAAATACAATAGGTATTGAAAAGTTGAAAAAACACCATTATTAAAAAAAAAAAAAAAAAAAAAAAAAAAAAAAAAAAACGAAATATCACATAGGTAGGTAAGTACTGAAAAACGAAATATCACATAGGTACTGAAAAACGAAATATATCACGCAAAAATCAGTCTGCGTATTTTTCTTTGCCGCCAACTGAGCGAAGGACATCTTTCTGCATTTTTATGTAGTTAAAAAACTCCGGAGATTCAACTACTTTAAAAATCGGGACGAAGTCGGGACAGCAAAAAAAATAATCGGGACGCTTCAAAAATCATGACGGGACGCCCGGGACACCTCGAAAATCGGGACATGTCCCGATAAATCGGGACGGATGGCAGACCTAGTGTAGACGCCTACTGAAGATGAATTAATAGAATTAAAAAACACACCTAAACTTTCCTTACACGAGCTGATGATACAGTGCTGTTGCCTGTATGCCGCGTATTGCTAGCTTGCTATCTAGCGGTCATAGATGAAACTTAGTTAGTTCCCCCGAAAAATAATAGGTCGCTGCTCCATTAAAGCTCATAGTGAGAGAACGGAAGATCATACTGCTTTCAGGATCATTTTATTCGATTTTTTGGCCTCCGAAACATATTTTTAAACGTCATTGTTTTAATTAAATGAGGAGCTGACATGGGAAACGAGTTAAGTCCAAAAATCAAATTTCATAGGAACTCCCTCTGAACTCTTATCAGATTTTTTTGGACAGAATCTCTTCTCCATGTAAAGGTCACACATTTATTCAGGGTGCGATCTAGCAAGGACGGGAGGACCTAAGGCTGTTGGGGTGACTGTTAACTTGCACTTCGACGAAAAAAAATGTTCTTTGGATTTTTGGACTTAACTCGTTTTCCATGTCAGCTCCTCAAATATTTCAAGTCATATTTTGAAACTTAATTTTGAGCTATTCGTCGAACTAATCTGTATTTTACTAAGGGAATGAACTACTTGATGTTATGTATTTTTGAGATGCGAGCTTGCGAGCAACCAGATCACAAAACTATACAAATCATTCTAATCTATTTGTCCAACTAACTGAATTTTTACTCAAAGATTGACTACTTGATGTTATTTATTTTTGAGATGCGAGCATTCAGACCACCAAACTATACAAATTATTCTGATCTATTTGTCCAACTAATCTGAATTTTTACTAAGTGGATTGACTACTTGATGTTATGTCGTGGGTGCAAAGCCAAAACCACGAATCTGCAAATTTGTAGTTTAGAGAAAAAGGGCTTCAAAGCTTTGGAGGTCAGCGAAAAATCGACTTTTTCCATTACAAACGAAGAAATGCTTCGTTGACATTCTTAAGGGCCATTCCTAGGCTATACAAACGTTTTTTTGAGATCTGCACTCAAAATTTGGGTCTTAAGTGCAGATTCGTGGTTTTGGCGTTGTGATTTCTCACCAACACTCACACTTTCAGAAGTGCATCTCAGTCGAAGTGCATATTCTTTACTGTTTTTTCTCGTCTTGGTTGGAACTATTTCAAAGGGAAAATTGATTCAAATGATTCAATGTTATTTTTACCAATTTATTCAGAAGAAAAATATTTCAAAAAAAAATTCAGAAGAACGGAACAAAAAAAATCACTAACTGGAAATTAAAATAGGTAATAGTTTTTTACATTGACTTAAAATAATTTAACATCCCATTCTTTTGCAAAAATTAGTGTCACTATTCATAATCCGATTCTTCCCACACATCCCGCTCAGGCAAGTAATCCCTTTCAGCCGACGAGGGTTGAATCGAGTTGAAGAAGCCGTGATACTCTTTGTGAATAGTAAGGTCATCGCAAATTTTTTTCAAGTCCTTCCTTTTCGCTTCTGAAATGGGGAGCCGTTCTGAGTAAGAACGCGCGTTTGTAAAAAACGACAACCTGACCGCTTCCAGATTTTTGGTATTCTAAGCAGCATACAGTTTTCCATGGAATTGTTACACTCATGGTTTTTGCCATAGGTACTTAAAAAATCATAAAAATCATCATACAACATGGTTGTATGATTGCATACAGGATTGTTGTGGAATGGTGAAGTTTCTCTTCGTGCTGCACGTATTAGCTGAACCCATCCTTTTGGAATAAACACCGGTACATTTTGTGATTTTCTCTCTATTTTGGAATGCATAGAATCACATTCCATTTCGGAATGTCCTGGTTCGAAAAACGAATGGCGAATTTTTTGGAGAGAAGTATTTACCAGTGAATGAATACACAGTGCGGCAACCATAGAATTCTTATTCTGAGCCCTGCACGAGTAAGACATCATTCGTACAGTTGATAAATCAGGTAAAATCTCCAATTTCATTTTTATGAATTTTAATAAAATTGAAGCAATTTCAATTGCTCCCCGTTTTCCATGAGGTTCATCCCATAAATAGCAGTGTCCTTCATGGGATTTCAACTCGAAAATGGTTAAATTATACACAGCGAGCTTGCGCAAATAGAATATTTGCCCAGCGCTTCCCTTGGAGATATTCAAAATGGCTTCGAGATCGAAATTGAAGCTGAGACAGGACATTTCATTTAAGGCCCTGGCCTTATCTTTGTCCCTAACTTCACGTGCTGCTACCTTTCTTCCTAAATGCCTTTGATGCTCCTCATTCACACGTTTCACGAAACGCACAATGCTACGTTGCTATGCAATGCCGAAACCGCGAAAGTACACATTCTTGGTTTTGGCTTTGCAAGAGTGGGAAATTTTGGAAATTCGTACAACGGGCATCGATAGTTTAGGCTGCTAGGCAGCAGATGCAGGATTGGGGTCCACGCAGTGAATAGAGGGACCAATAACAAGTTTAATGGCGCATTAAAGTGAAAACGTCCAAAAATACAGATTTGCGGTTTTGGCTTTGTGCCGACAATGTATTTTTGAGATGTGAGCTTGCGAGCATCCAGACTACCAAACTACACAAATCATTCTGATCTATTTGTCCAACTAATCTATATTCCAGCGGTAAATGCTGTGTCAATAATGCCAAAACAAAAACCACAATCAACCGTCAATAAGGAACAAAAAGCCAATCAAGAAACAAACAAAAATGACTAGAAATGAGGGCGAAGTTTGTAAGAAATGACTCTGGCAAATTTGTAAAGCGTAATTTCATTTGAGTTGAGCTTGCTAATCCCTTTGTTTACATATTCTTGCTGTTTTTGAATGACAGGTCTTGGTAGATGTGGTTCGCCGATTGAATTTAGTTTTGGGTAAACATCGGCTTGAACGGACAATAGCTCCGAAAAAGCACGTCACCCCCTTTTTTCCCGCCTCCTTTTTTCACCCCCCTTTTTTTCACTCCCTTTTTTCCCGCCCCCCTTTTTTCCCCGCCCCCTTTTTTCCCGCCTCCTTCTACAAACTCGGTTGAAACACCGTCCCACTCTTCCATGATTCAATGAGAAACTGAGGAATTCCATGTTAGATTACAAGTTCAACACTCAAGATTTTATCTCCAGGCAGAGGTCACGGGAAAACAGTACGGGCGAAGCGACTGACTTGATATGGTCAAACTCCCGAGAAGATGTTATCTCCTCGCAGATCACTGGCTGAGAGAATAACAGTACTACGCGTGCAGAGGTTTGGGATCATATCGTCCAGCCCGCCGTTTCGATCGGGAGGAAATAGTCTTTCCTGCGAGTGGAGTTTTGACCGTTGGGAGCATAAACGTCCATGCCCATTCCAGCAGTGGACATAGATTAATAAAAATTGAGGCACCAATTCATTCAATGGAACTGGCGTTCGTTACACCAGTTTCCGTTTGAGACTCTCCTTTATTCGCTTACCTATTCGTGCAAAAAGACTACGGAGGAACGTGGTTACAACTTCAGCTCGGTAGGGGCGTGCACAGCTGGAAATGTTGTGCACCCAGAGTCAGGTGATTATTTTGGCTTGGACTAGAATGTTTCTCCCGAAGGTTATACGGAATGAAATGGTACCATTCTAAAATTTTGAATATTAATTATTTTTAATTAATTTATCTATTTTTCATTTGAAAATTGATATTGAAAACTAGTGGTATAAAGTTGACTATATAAGTACTGGTTTGTCAAGTCTCTAAACTAGACGCATTCTTTACAGAAGTCAATGCTGATTTTTAATATTCAACCCATTCTTTCAACAAACCTCTGTCAATATTGATTTTTCCCCCCCAAATCTTGGAAGCAATGTGATGGCGGTTCAACACAAAAACTGAGTGGAATATGGTCATTTATACATTCCTAGTTCCTAAATATAACTTGAAACTAAATATTTAGTGGTTTTAATACAATTTATGCTAAATTACCACCCTTTAGGCCAAAATCATCTTATTATTTTTTTTCAGCTAATTTCATCAATAAAACTATTATGACTCAAAATTATTATTACTTTGTTCACTATTAGTTTTACTTCAATTAGTTTCCACTAAGGTAGGGTAATAAAACCGCGATACTCATTACTATCTACTTTCATTGTTTCAGACTTATTTCGATCAAAACCACCAGGATCGAAACACAGTGCGTCAAGGAGCCACCATTTGGTACCGTGGTGCCACCAAAACCATACAGCGAATTCTGGGTTTCTAAGGAGCCTAGCTACAAAATGTCAAGTTGATAGCTTCAGAAATTTCTATTTTAACTTGGATATGACGTCTTGGCGCCACCATTTAGCATAGTGGTGCTGCCAAATACTATACTGCGAATTCTGGGTGTCCAAGGACTCCACCTACAAAACTGCAAGTCAATAAATAAGCTTCAGAAATGTCTCTTCTGTATTTGGTGGTGACGCCATGGCACCACCATTTGGAACTGTGGTGCCACCAAAAATATTCCGGATGACTAGAGGCAACCGAATTGCGATCCGTAGTTTGGAACACGCATGCAAGCACACACGCTGACAAACGCTAGCCTACTAAAAGTAGATACATTCTTTGTTCGTCAATAAACAAAGATTCACTAATGAACTTAAAGGGAGAACAAATTTTTGTGGCCCAGTTACACCAATGAGAGTTGACTCCCGAGTCTTGTAACACATGATCAAGGTAACAACCTCGAGTCAGTGTTTTCACTGTTACACCATCAATTTTTACTCCCAGATTAGCTTGTTTTCCGTGGATCAATAAGTTAGCATACGAGTGACTGTCCTCAGACCAAAATTAGTGAATAACAGCTAATGAAAATGAAGCTACAGTATTTTTTGTCCACCACACATCACCATTCCGACATCAAAAAATGAAAGATGCCGAGTTCAGTTTGATGGCAAACTTACTCAGTAAAGGCAAGGGGCAGTAAGTCATAATTTCAGATTTCAGACTCACCACTTAAAAGTTGTTGATTGTTGTTTTATTTTTTCTACTATCAAGTCGAGTACAAAATGAATAGCCCTCTTAGTAGATGAAAACGATCAAAAACATTCGCCTTCATTTTTCTCTTGGTTAATGAAACAAGTGGTAATGAGCCAGCCTAGATACTACCAAATCACACTATTATACAGATACCTCGAGGATATTATAAACTTTAATACTTTATAGTTCATTAATAACTTTGCATTTAGCTCTGCTGCATTCACTTTCACAGCGGTTTGGGCAGACTAAATCACTCCCGACGAAGTTGTTGAAACCCATTTCAAAATGGAAGTTAATGAAAAAAATTGAGGTGAAATTTTTTAGCATGGAACATGCTTTAGCCTCGGACTAACTAGCGAAAAACGTTACGCGGATGTGTCACGAAGCATGCTTTAGCCTTGGACTAACTAGCGAAAACCGTTACGCGGATGTATCACGAAATTTTTGACATTTTATGTCTTTACTTTGGCACATAAACGAAAGGACTGAGGACTGTATACAAAATGTTAAACTTTGAAACGTATGTACTCTGAACTTGGTATTAGAACCTCATAAAACTCATACGGTGGATACAGCTTTCGTACAAGTACGCAACCACGAGAGACATTTTATGTCTTTGCGCCCCCTTTCCCCTTCCTATAAAACCCCGTATTGTATTCTAGAGCCACTCAGCTGATCTGGGATCGGTCAGTTGTGTTCAGAAGTCCCTCAAGGGGCTACATACCAAATCTCAGAATCGTGGGATCATTAGGGAAAAAACTGGATTCTAGATCCACTCAGCTGATCTGGGATCGGTCAGTTGTGTTCAGAAGTCCCTCAAGGGGCCACATACCAAATCTCAGAAAATGAAAAAACAGTGTGCATTGCCACGAAAAATGAAGAGTTTCAATGTTAAATCGATTTCGACGGTTAGGCCATCATCAGTAGCAAGCAATAACAGAAAAGTTATTGTTTGTTACTGATGATGGCCTAACCGTCAAAGACTTTACATTGTTGACTTTTTAAATTTTCATGGAAATGGACAACGTTTTTATACTAACTTCTGGCAATGTAAGATTTTAGCATAAATTTAGAGGCACAAAAACAGGCCAGTCTTCTTGCAATTAACAGACGTACAGTTTTTTTTTAATCCCTTCTAACTCTTAAGCCCATTACCAGAAAACGTAAGCGGTTGGTCGTACGATCCTCTCAATGGTCTCATTCGGTTCACTGAACTGAGTTTTTAAATCAAGCGAAAAAATTGTCCTTCAATTAGAAAGTTTTTGAGATCTCGATTTTCCAATATTTTAACCCTTAAATGTTGCCTCTTGGTTTTCATAGAATGTGATGCTGAGATTACAGGCACATACCCAGCCAATGTATGATTTTCGTGCCAAACTTCGAAAACTTTGGTCCAGTACTTTCGGAGAAAAGCTTTAGAGGCGGACATTCGGATTTTATATTCAATTTTTTGAATTTACGATGTATCTTAGAACATAAACCAACTTTTTTTTGTCAAAACAATAAAGGTTCAGCATACCTAAATGATTTAGCATCCGTTAGATCCAGAACTGAGCTTTTGTAATCTGCTAAAATGAAAGGCAGGACAGGGTACTGCATAAGATCGTTGTATGACCGTCCTGAGTGGGTGTTGAGGATTGAGAGGTAGTGCCAGTTGGTGATGTGGCCTTCTCTCCATAAATCCACCGCATCCCCAAGCGGCTCACTCGCCACTCTGTTATGTAATTCGCAGTCCAAAAGGGCGGACATGAAGTTGTCCCTGTCCTAATAACATGTAAAAAGACAACATCTTTGAACACAACATTCAACTAAACTGTGACATTAGATTCAAAAATAGCTCATCAATTCACATTAACTAACCTTGAGACTTTCGAATGCGACTAAAAAGGTTTCCCCATTCATTAGGAATATTTCCAATGCCCTTTCTTGGAGTTCAAATCTCCGACGATGGAGTTCTTTGATTTGATCAAAGCTCCACTCCTGCAATAACAAAATAGTCATGATATTATTTACAACTAGAAATAGCGATCCACACAATCAGTACAGCGTAAACCAATTTAGAGTGCATACAAACGGACGTGTTTGTTTCTCTGAATTTGAAATATCTTTGATTTTGTGATAGCTGAATAGCTCGACCTAGTTGACTTTGTAAACATCCCCCATTTAGTTAATCACACAGACAAAGGGGTGAAAGGAAAAGGATGCTTAGTAGGGATGGGGCGTTCCGACCAGAACCACACCCGTTCCGACCATGGAGCAGAATGGAACAGAGACAACTAATAGAAATAATCAGTTACCCCTGGAACGGTTTGAAGTGGCTCTCAGAACAAATATTCTCTTCTATTTTAGTTCATTCACCATTTATGGATAGTGTAAGAAATGTTTCTTGTTGTTAGCAAAACTGAAAGAAATCAGAACAAAAACTGAGTAGCGGAATAATTAAACTGATTTGAGTAAAGAAAGAACGTAAACTGAACCTTGGTTCATTTTTGTCACAAATCCATGATTCAGTTCACAAACAGTGAGGAACTATTTGGATCATGAAGAACAAAAGAAGCTCCGCTCCTGTTCCGGTTCTGTTCGGGCGTTCTCTGAATGGAACGGGAATGTCACAATTCTCGTTCTCCGCGATCTCTTCATGGAGTTAACTAACTTTATTTTTCTTTGTATTACAGTTTGTTATTGTAATGTGGTTTACTATAGTTTATTATCAATTTTAGTGGAGAGCGGGGTCCCAAAATACTAGTTGGTTGAATACTTAACCGTTTGTATTAAATTCGTAGGTATCTCAGTGTTTGGTGTTAATTTCGACTTTAATTAATTTAGCCTTAGGCCCTCCTTCACAAAAAACTTATTTAACTCTACTAAAAATAATCTCGAGGACTATTGGCGTCTTTTAGCAACCCAAAACTCGTTTAAACCCAGTTTGGAATAAAGGAGTTTCCTTGACGGAGTTTAGGCAAACTGACCAATAAAAAGCTGGACAAACTTAAGCGCTGGAACAATAAATCCGCCACAACGTCACAATCACCTCTCAGCTGATGTGGCATGCTTCCATTATCAATTGCTTTCCGTTATTGTAACACATCCCATTATTTCCAAATGTTTACAGTATTTTTAAAGTTTATTAAGAATTGTGATCGTGTGTGATTTTACCGCCGGTGCCGCCCCTTGTTTACAAAGTTAAGTTAATTTAGTTGTTAAGGTATATTAGTATATAGTAGAGTAGGTATCATGGGGAAATAGAAGCACGACATTTTTGCACGGTTTTGGGATACAATATTTAATCCGAATTTTCGCTGTAAAACTGTAGCCATTCAGTAGGACTTCAAGATACTTTATTACCTATTGTAGATGGAGGACAAGAAAAATCGACCTCATCCGTGAAATCAAATATAATTCCTAGTGCCGAATTGCGTGAATTGATGTTAAACCAAAACTGTAAGTCATCGCAACAAAACTAATAGCTGTAGCTGGCCATATTGCTTGATATAATTGTTATCACGGCTAAAGGAAATTGACAAATGTAACTGGCCGAATTTTGTGAGTTTAATCTTGAGCCGCCTCAGTACGAGTTTGAGCTGCTCATATAGCGTTCTGGTAGGAACGGGAATTAAGGGGCAAGGAACGGGAAAAAGAGGTCATAACGGGAAATTTATGATGATTTTTCGGGTCCATGCCCCAGGCAGGGTTTCCACTTTTCTAAAGACCGTAGAATGAAATTTACGTTATGAGTGGCTTCCACTAGGGGAGTTTCGGTTTATTCCATTAGCCATACTGAATGTTCATAGTTGGTAGGTTTTTTTTCTAGTAATGTTTTGTTGTCGTTGTCTCTGCTGGTAATTTATGATGTTTTTTAAGTTCCTTCGGGCATGTGGTTGTTTCCAAGAATTTACTCTAAAGTAAAGTCCGTATTATAGCGTTGTGTTAACAAAAGTACCTATTCTTATTCAGTCCTAGGTTGTTGAATACGTCTTTTGTAATAAAGTCCTTTGTATTGTCGGTCGAGTTGGAGTGCGTTGTTTATGTGTAGAGCTAGCTACAAAACCCTTTCCGTCGGTAGTTACGAACGTTAGTTACAAAAAGAAATTTTGGCATTTTGGCAATGAAGAAGAAGCAACGATCACTTTGAATAGAATTACGACGTTCATCGACGGATTTATGTAAGAAGTTTAGTCAGGTAGGTACTGATTTTGACATTTTTGACATTTGCATGCCTTTGCTTTGGCACATAAACTGAAAAATCGTCACGAAAACTTGCTCACGCTACTTACCAATAAATAAAATAGACTCACTGTGTTGCGTAGAGAACAATAAACTGTTTTCTTTATGTCTTTGCTATGGCACATGAACTAAAAATTTTATAGTAACTCGTAAACGAGTTCCACTATCTGCTTTACAAGCAGATACCATGTTACATGGATATGTCTTTGATTGGGGATTTCATAACGGTTGAACACGAGAGTTGTAAATAAATCCTTCAACTTTAAACGAATCCCGACTAATTCCAACAAAACAACGGTTTACTTATAGAAATGTTGAAAATGACTGTGGAGAGAAGCCACTACAATGAGTTGTTATTAACAGTCGACTGTTGTCAAGTGGATGAAAATGTTTCCTATGGAGTGGAGTAAATTCTGCTATTGCTTTACGTTAAGAGTATTGTAACCGGCTTATTAAAATTGTTTATAGTCCAATAAACTTAGTTTAGGAATGTAGCTAGGTACGTAAGGAGGAATTGGTAGCTTGAGATGTGAACATTTATCACATAAATCAAGCGCATTCCAACGAGTGGCGAACGATTTCTGTGCGATGAAAACTGCGGAAGTTCCATTCCCCTAGCAACGAATGGGTTGTACGTGAAAAACACTGAAATTGTGACACAAATTTTGCGTCACGGAAATTTTTGGTTGACCCCCCAGAGCAAAGACATATCCATGTCAAAACTCTCGGAAAATTGCTCACGAAAATATTTTGATGATTTCCGCTTTCAACCGAGTCGTTGCTAGGGAAATGGTACTTCGTCGTTTTTCAAATTCGTTGACCATTCGTTCGAAAGCTCTCGATTTATCCAACCATATTACCTATGTTAACTACTGCGAAGTGCGTGGCCAACAAGCTGAGTTATGAGCAAGGTTATTCGAATAATTGTGTACACTCAGGTGATCGTTCTCAATAATTGATATTGTGAACATGATTGCCACCGCTTGTTAATTTCTGATGATTTCATTGAGCTGGTGTTTCGATGATTTGATTCATAGCAGGTGATCCAAATATTGCGAGAACGGTTTGATTTGTGAAGCGGTGGTTAAATCATTTTAATAGTTAATTTCTATGCTTTACACTCTAGGAAGCTGTAATTTCTCATGTAGCCTCTTATAGTAACAAAATCAGCCAAAACTGACGACATTTTGAGGTCACATTTGGAAAAAGCTACAGTGTTCAAAGGCACCTCCAAAACCATACAGAATGAGTAACGAAAACGTCTCTGATCAATATTTTCAGTAGAATATTGATCATTCTGGATGTGTTGCATTCATGAACCATCCCCCTCCTAGGTTCATGGTTGCATTGAAGAAAAAGGTTATATACATAAGTTAGTGGTAGTTGTGGGGTTAGACAACATTTCTATAGCCTTTTGAAACAATTTATGACGTCACACTCCTATCATTTCATCATAATTTAATTTGAGTTCTTTAATATTCCTTCAGAATTACTTCTCCTAAGTAGTTGACTAGTGCAATACAATCGAAGCCTTGATAAATTTTAATACTTCTAATAATAAAGTAGTGTAGGTGTTTTTCTTGTTAGGATTGACGATAAACAGCCAGTTTTTTTTATTGGACCTATTGCAACGTACCTACATCTATAATATATTTTCTCAGCTCTTTCCATGTTAGTTCGTCACACCTAGTTCCATGAACATAATATCCATCGTAAACCAATAGTATAGTATCCACACCAGCATGTAAGCCACAACCAACCAACAAATACGCAGAAACGTTGCAATATGACCAATAAAAAACTGGCTGTTTATCGTCATTCCTAAAGCCGGTTTCACATGGAGGAGTACGAGCGTAACAACCGGAAAGACGGAAGGCTGGAAACCCCAGTGGAGGGGGCGGCAGAATGCGGCAGGGTGTTCACATGAACATGGACACACGGAATCATAACCTTCCTACTGAAACCCTCTCTGATCTGAAACCTCTACTTGCGGTTATCAACATTCCTGTCCAATAAGATTGCGCTCGGCTCGACGGAACGCGGCAACGGTATAAACATTTCTACCGCTGTCCGCAGACAGCCCATTCCGGCAACATGGCAGCCACTATCCTCAACTGTTGTCCCAACAGCCAATCAGATTGCCGCTCCATGTGAAACCAGCTTTAGTAAGTAAGTAGGTCCCTATAAGATAGTATTTTTAATTTAGTTTATTTAATTAATTTATTTATATTTATTTATCAATAATATTTAATGATCATGATTTATTGTCCATGGCATTTGACATAACCCAAGTGGGATTAATGTTTCATGTGTTTAGATCAAAATTAATTTACACTGAAAGCAAAACAAATGGATGAAAAACCTCCATGCTCGTTTTGACTGTCAAATAGGTAAATATTTTTGTGCCCCACTCCTGAAAGACTGTGAGCTGAAATGTCTGTTGATTTTCAATATTTTCGAGTTTAAACTCATTCAAGTTTTTGGTGAAAGTGGGCCTAACACACAAATTTAGGAATGACTTAAAAACACAAAGAAACAAAAAGTTAAGAGACGAATTTGGACAAATTATTACCATTGCCATTCCCATTGTACTAGGGACGAAATAGAGACAGCAGTGCCCAATAAGAAGCTCGCCAGGGAGGGCACTGTCAGGGCTTATCACATTAGCTTTGCACATATGACGGATTTTAGAATTCGAATGAAGACGGTCAATTAAGACGGCGCTTGTTGATAAACTTCCATCGAAAATGAAGTTCAGTGGAGGATCAGGCGGAGGACCTGAAAGTAGGCAATTATTTTAAATTCACACCAAACAAAATCAAGTGTTTTAATTTCATTTTAATAGGTACAATGGAATTGCCTACCAACCAGATTGATTTCAGTTGTAGAGTTTTATTTTCTAATTTGTCTACTCATCCTTTAGCCATAATTCTTTTTGTAATCAGATTAGTACGCAAACGCTTGCAACGTTATTTTATACAAGTTATTAATCCGAAGCCGATTCTTCTAAACTCTAAGTTGTCCTTGTTCAGTACAAAATTGTTCATCAACCAACTGGATTCCTACCTGCATTCTGCACTTTATCTGGTCGAAAATATTTACTGTCCAAATTCAGCTGACACCTCCTAAGACGATTTCGGACACGAGCAGGCCCTTCTGTTGGATCCAATTCCCAAGATCTGAAATTGAATAGAAATATATGAATCAGAACAAGTACCGCACATATACTACCTACATGGGATAGATAAGAGATTCTCAGAAGCTCACCGTGGATAAGATTCAGGAAAATGCCAAACAGCTCTCTCATGCGTGAGCCTGTTGACAATTTCTTTCCACTTGAAAACAGCCTGAACTTTGGAAACGAGATCAGCCTTGAAATTTTCTAAAAACTGTTTTCTCTGGAAGCTCTGGTTGGCAACAACTTCACGAGTGACGCTCTCAGCTCTCTCCGTAATGTCTGCTACTAGTGGTTCGTGTTTGTGGACAACCCTAGAAACAAATAAAAACAACAAACCAAATATCTATAATTTAAAGCAATATATAGCATTTCCAAGTTAAATTCAAGATTTTCCAAAACAAATTCAAGATTTTCCATACCAGTGGCAGTAATACAAACAAGATACGAGATCAGGAAGTAAAGTAATTGCGGGTGTGGCAATAAAAGGAAGAAAATGCGAAATGCTCTATGACTCTGGAGCAGCCCAAACTTTAATTAGGAGACAGTTGTGGAAACGAATCGGAGCACCTAAACTTCATCCAGCAAAGAGTCTAGTGGCGTACACAGGTATACCATTGAGGAACTTGCACCCATCTGAAATTCAGGCTGAAACCTTCTTTAATATACCCTAGACCACTTCTGATTCACAAATATATGATGAAACATGTCAACAAAATTTATTTCCATAATTAAAATCAAATTTTAAAATCAAGAGAAGGGGAAGGCGCTGAGAACGCTATGTTATTGGCTAGCTATTGTGTGACTTCACCATTTTGTGAGCTGTATAGAACATGGCCATTTCCACTCGTATCAACTAGGTACACTATTTCATGATATGAAGTAAAACATGGTTTTCTCGTTGCTTTCTGTGATGTTTCAACATCTACTCGCCCACAAGAAGTATCTACATCGGATCACCAAACAGTATACTAACAAAAATTCTTTGGGTAAAAGAAGAATGAAGAAACAATGCGTCTGGAGGAGAGAATTGGGGGAACCAATAATCTTGAGCTGTTTTCTGAAGAATCCACTAGTAGCGCTGGCATATCCGTTCTATTTGTAGAACAGCTTGAGAGTTTTTAGTGACCACTAACACTTCACCCTAACGTACCCCAGATCAGCTGAGTGAGCTGAATTCTTTCCTTTTCACTCTAGGAAGTAGAAATTTGAAAGGGAGCCTCACTGAGACAACAAGACAAATGAAATTACGGGCTCCATCCAGATCAGCTGAGTGAGCTATATATATTCTCTCCTGTTAACCCTGGAAAGTTGAATTTCAATGGAGGCCTCTGGTACATCAAGAGATGAATGATATAACGTAATCCATACTGATCAGCTGAATGAACTAAATCCTCTGCTGTTGTCCAGAGTAAGTCTAAATTTCTAAGTTCCATATCAAATTATTGAACACCTTTTAATAATAGAATCCAATTGATTCAAATCACGCGTAAACTGTTTTGTAATTGTTGAAGATGAAGTCTACTCAAGTCGTACAAACTTTGAGTTTTATTTTATAAGATGTGAAAGAAATATTTTGGTACCTGTGTATCTGAGACATGTGTTGATTATGCCACTCATTTCGTGACAGACTTGCTTCCATACAAGCTTCAAGAACAGTAGGAACAGTAATTTCGTTGCTCCCATTCACGAATCCTAATATAGGACTGCTGCACCATTCTTCTATCTTACAGGTGAGTTCTTCACACACACGAGCATCAGATTCTGAGATCCCAGATTGGTACCGTATATCCCAAAGGAACAACGCTAACGTTTTCTCTAACTGAAAAATTAATGAATTAATTATAATTAATTAATTATTATAACAAATAAATAAATGTTGGTGTTCATGTTTATACACAAAATCTCAAAATTGTGATTCATTTAGCAGGCGGATCACAAATCGGGGGAGGGAGGGGGGGGGGGTGTTCTATAACTGCATTTCGATGTAAAAACTTTTCCACAATGAAGAAACGTCGCCATCTTTGCCTTGGATAACTTCTCAAGGTGTTCTATAAGCCTCTAACTCGAAAAAGGCCGTCGTGTACTGCCGTGGAAAACTTCTCCAGTTGTTCTGTAAAGCAATTATCCTTTTCCACTCAGGAAACATTTTCACCACCTCCGTAGGTAGTCATAAGATTTACAAAATGAGCTTATGTGTATTTACACTGAGATTTTGGTGTTTCCTCGTCTTATATCACTCTGCAATTCATTGATTTATAAATCTTTTTATTCATGTTGAATATAAATGTAATCCGTAAGTTTAGTGATCCTTAATGTTGAAGTGAGAAAAAATTGTATTCATTTTCCTGCCAAAAGAGTTGAACCGTGGCGGTTCTGGAGGTAATGCCTACAACTAAGTACTCTTGGTTAGTTCACTACTGTTGTTTTGCCTGTTAGTGGAAAATTATTCCATTATTCCACTGGAAAACCAGTCCACTAAGTGTTATTTTTCTCGAAAGGTTACAGAACTCCCCCCCCCCCCCCCCAACTCCCGTTTTAAAACTGGAATGAAGATGTTAATTATTATTCATAATTATTATGAGCTTCAATTTATTTTCCATTTTCTTCGTTACATTGAAATTCAATAAAACGTATTTTGCATAAGATCCAAAAGAAGTGGAAATTGTTACTTACGTGAGCATTATGAAGTATGTACATCAGAATGTCTTTACAACGAGGTTCATTCAAGACAGACTGAATAGTAAATAACTTCAAATTCCTTGTGTGAGCAGGAGAGAGGAGCCATAAAAAAAGCTGCGACCCTAAATTCCTAAAAATCAAAAGAAAAAACAAGTTATATCCTATTTTGTAAAATCAACGAAGCAATCCTACTTAAATTCAGTAGGGGTTAATTCAACAATAGGGCATTCACTATCTGCAAATAAACACGGGTCTGCCCTTGGGCATACTATCATACCATACAGTGTGATTCTTGATTAGTACGAGAAGAAAAATTTTGCAGCATGACCATACAAACGAGTTTTCGTAATATTTGGAATTTATTTTAGTTAAAGTATTTGAAATTTTGGCACTTGGTGTGCACATAAATTGTCAACTAACATATTTTAAGGCAAGCAATCTTAATCGAAATAATATTCTGCTACACTAACTAATTTTTTCAATTTCAACATTTTTTACGGTTTTTACAGATTTTTAGTGCATTTTAATAAAATTTAAGTAAATTTTTCAGCACAATTTTGTACACAAAATCTTGACTGTCTTAGTTCATAGTTGATCAACTTTTTCCAAGTAATATTTCCCAAATATTGTAAATTTAATAATATTACCATATTTTTAAATTGGCCCCAAACAATTTAAAAATTCAAATGTAACCATAGAAATCGTTTCGAAGCATTCTGAATCGATTCCTGGAGTTAAATTCTTATTCATAATATAAAAGTTATGAATGCTTCAAGGAACGAATTAAAACTTTTCAAACACTGCCGTCAGCAGTTTGCTCTTCCCTTCCACTGCTCCCCACCTCTAAACTCTCAAAGCTCATTGCAGGTAGCAGTCGTTGTTATTCAGCCTTACAGTCAAGATCACGGTCTTATGGCTAGTTCCATTCATTTCGTTCATTTGTATAATTAATCTCAGGTGTTTCAATGAAACTATTGAGCAATAAAATGACAATAAAACAACAACAACGATGAAATAACTATAACAATAAAATAATAACATAGCAATAGTAAAATAACATAAAAAAAATATAATAATACAAATAACAACTAAACAAAAATAAAAATAACAATAAAACAATGCCCAAAGATCGCAATATTTGAGAACCTCTATCAGCGACATCACCCCACCAAGAAGTGATAGTACCTTATCTTGTCATCGTCTTCGAATCAATCTCCTTCCTTCTTCCAAGCCAGCACGAAGGTAACGAAGAATTGTTACTTAGTAGAATCATTTAATGATGGACTTCACCAACCTGATTATTTCTTTATTAGCCCACACCACGTTGGACCAAGAAGTTCGTGAAGACATTGACCTTCGCTCAATGACAGTCACAAGTGCTTGCAAAATGAACATCCAAACTTCTCGGACAAACTCGTCCACACGTCTCACTTCTTCATAATTATTTGCTTGCATCTCAGTTACTGGTTCTGTAATCAGCAGAAGCATTAAATAGTAAAATCTACTATACATTTTTAAGAAAAGTCTTTGACAGTATTACAGTTTCTATTTTCAGCTTCATTTGGTACTAGCTGTAACAATATCCTTGTATAAAGGTACTTTTTTAAACAAAGAACGACTACGAATTGTTGATTTGGTAATCAAAACCATTTATTTCAAATTGGAAATCCCCAAAAACAAAGAGAAGGAATAGGGAGGGATCTATTTGTACACTGACTAGAAAAAAAACATTAAAGTACATAAGGAAGGATGCATTGCTTGATCCGGAAATTCATTTGGTTCAAAGAAGAATCTGTGAACTAATAAAAGGACTGTACTATTGAGAGAGGACCACAAAACGAAATTAACGAATAATATACTAGTGCAAAAGAAACATTTTCACGTGTGATTAAGAAGAAGAGAGCAGAATTTCTCACCTGAATAAATAACAAACTCTGTAGCTTTAGTCACAACAGTTTTGAACCTTTCGTTCAATTCGCTTTTTGACAATTTCCCCGCAACAGAAAGAGCGTGGAAACTTGAGAGGGAATGAGTGGAGTCGACTTCATCACTACTTAATGATATTACTGAAAAATATTCAAGGAGTCACATAGTGTAAAATTCTGAATAGAATTATAGTACTCTTTTGAATTTCAAAGTTAAATGGAAAGGGAAACAGGTATGTAGAATCTCACCAGATGAGAGGAATGGAGCTTTGACGGGGTGAGAAGCAATAGCATCTGAAAGAGCTTTTAGCGATGCTTGCAATATGACACAGTGCGATAGTTTTACACCTAAGCTGCACAAAGCGACAGATCCGCAACTCTTGTTCTCAAGATAACAAACATATTCAACGAGCATAATCAACTCGTGATAAATCTGAAACAAACAAATTTCAAGACAATGAGGCCAATTTGACAATACGGAATGCTTTCAATTTAGAACAAACAAAAATAAGGACCACCAATAAGCCCTGCAAGAAAATTCCTGAATTTTACTGTTTTCAGTAAATCTCCAAGAAGAAAATGCTTTATGACAAAGTCAATTTCCAGCAATTCAGAGGCGACAGTGTAGTGTGCCTCACCCTGCTGCTTCTACGTCCTGTGAAAAGGCCAGGAGGGCACTCAATAAATCACTCTTGTATCAGACCTTACTCGTAGATCTCCGCATACCATACTGGTGAAACCAGACTGTCTAATCAGTGATTAGAAGGCGCTCAGACGCAGCCTCACTTTGTGTTGATGTCACACCTCCCCGCCTATAAGGAGTCATGGTTATGCATTCCACACACAATCAACCCTCTACACTAGAGCCGTTCACTTCGAGGTACCAGCATTTCTCTTCCCGGACCTCCCATACTGCCTGGTGCTTCCCGAGAACTTCCGCCTTTTACTCGAGCTTCCGGGTTTGGCCGAATTTCCGATGCAGACCTTCCCGAGGATACCTCGACAGAGCTCGAACTCATGTCCTCCATTACAAAGGAGAAATTACTCCTTTGTGACAGCGCACCAATGAGGTGAGCTATGAGACTGATTTAATCAAACCTGTTCGACTATGGGAGTTTACCTTGAACGTAACATTTCCTCTGAGTCAAATACCTGCCACCTCGGATGGTTTGGGGTCGGACGAATGAAAAATTGAAACTGCAGGCTGCTGGCTCGGCAGATGCTTGGTGGAAAAAGTCCACCTGTCAAACGAGGTCATTGTCACAATGTTTGTTTTGACTCAAGTAAGTGAGGAAGTGAAAGATGTTATAGGTCGTTCACTATAAGGAGGCGCGTTTCTCCAAACCGTCCAGCAAAAGTTCGCGCAGCTAGACTGGAGTTTTCAAATCCCCTCTCTTACCAACCTATTACCTGGTAGCCAACCCCGTCCGAGGTATAAGCTAGACTAGGTTGAGACTGTAGGCGAGGGTGGGAATGGGAAGAGAACGGGAGGGGTTCAGATGGAGTATAACTGGACGTTGGGTGGGGGAAGGGTCCCACTGCGCAGCCCTGCTCTTCAGAGCCCCTCTCGGAGAAACGCGCCTCCTTATAGTGAACGACCTCTACATCAAGGAATGTGATGTTTACAGTCTCTCGGCTTGAGAGGGATCAATTATCAATTGTTTCGTATTATTTGGATTTTACTGATGTGCGCCAACTGTTATGGCACAAAAATATTTTACACCTCGACATAGTTTGAATTTGTGTCCTTACTTTCTAAGGAGAAATTTCTCTTTAGTTACAACGTTCCAACCAGGAGTGCTATGAGACCGATTTAATCAAACCTCTTCGACTGTGGTAGTTTTAACGTACCACATACCAGATATAGCTGATTGCTTCACTCTGGATCAACTCACCATAATCATCCAGAGTGAGCTACATGCCATTACCAGGTGTGTGGACAGCTTACTAGAAAGTGACAAATGAGATAGACAAGTAGTTATACACACAGTTAGTCAGGTATGCATGTCAAGCGCTGATGAGCCCTGTTACAACCTCTGATGCTAAAAGAGACCAAAGAGACACTGACCAAACTAGGTGCGCAACACAACAACAAAGTGTATGTCACCTGAGTACCAGGTCATGAAGGATATAGAAAAAATTAGGAAGTAGATCGCCTTGCAAGGCTGGGATCATCCAGGGACTATCATAGACCATCCAATACCAGCACTTATCATTACACGACATGCATGTAAGGCCAAGGTCAACACCTGGCCCATCAAAGACATATCAGAGATATGAAGAAAGAAGTTAATAGATGCCAACAATCTAGGATGTGTAAAGCCAGCTAGGTACGATAAAAATCGTTCAGACTGGATCATATCAAATCAAATGAGACAGATAATCTGGGTCCTCACAGGGCATTTCAGCTGAAAGAGGACCCAGTTCCTAATGACTAAGGTACCCTCTCCACTAAACGAATGTTGAAATGGAGAAGACACAGCTGAACACTTCTTGAGCAGCTGAGGCCAGATTCTCGAGATCTAGGCAAGAGGCCCTGGGACATTGCATAATCAAAAGGGAGTCACTAGTGACTTATTGGAAAAATATAAAGAATGTTATTGCTCTATCAACAAATTTAGGGCCATAGAGCAGCTGTATAATCCCTAAAAACAATAAGGGGCCCGATCTGGTAAAATACCAGGCAGGTAACGAGTCCTGGCATTTCTTTCTGCAAGTCCCATGCAGTGCCAGATACAGGTTCCACATAAAATGCGATTTTGATATTATGATGAGCTTATAGAAAGGTGTGTCACAATATTGATTGATGAAGGGCAATACTTGATGACAAGTAAATTATTGTAGCGCGACATGGAAACTCTCTTCTCTGGCTGGTGATTAAGAGAAAAATGGAGAACCCAACTTTGAAATTGCGCCAAGTGTAGCATTACAAGGCACGGAGGCGCAGTGAACACTAATATAATTTTTTCCTTTCAATTTTTACTTTTTCAAAACTTCTTTGAACATATCACTTTCAGTTTTTAGTGTAAGATAGAAAATATGACCATACCAACCTGTATATTACTACTTCCAGATGTTTGGATGGCATGTATGGCAATAAGGGAAAGAAAATTATTTATATCACAGACGATAACGTTGTTTTCAGGCACACATAGATCACTGATCACACATTTCTTTTGATGTATGAGACAAACTAAAGCTTTGAGTAGTGATTCCACAAGCCCATATTCTAATAACTTCCTCCAATCTCCAACCTATAACACACAATTTTGATAAAAAAGTGAGGGTGAATTCCACCAAGATTTAGTTGTAATACACACAGATAAATAGTCAATCAGAATTCTTTTGGAAAATAATTAAATAAAACTAACCTTGAAAATGTTCTGAACGAATACAATGATATTGTGGGTGAGGGCAATATCTGAAACGGATTTTGGCAGCAAACTAAGAAGTGGGGGGATCCCAGGCAAGTTGAATTCCGTGGGTTCATTCTCGAACTGAGTGTTGATAGGGAGCCAATGGGTGTTTGTCACAATACCTATAAGGACGATTAATTTACAATTTAAAAACCAATGTTCTTGTGTTACAGACTAAAAATCAAATCTTTATGCAACAAGGTAAACCATTATTATCATCACATTCTACAAATTAATCAATTTATAGATTCTATAAACCAATCTAGGTTTTGATTAGTCTTCCCTCATTAACTCTGTCTCTCAAGATCAATGTTCCGCAACCAGGGTGCCATAGACCCATTCAAGGGTGCCACAAGATTTTATGATCAGAATCTGTTTATGTTTAATATAGTACAATTTGTTTATTTCTATTTTGTTATTCTTTTAATATCACTGCTACGACAAATACCTTGATTATTTGAATAAAAATCTAATTTAAATGTGAATGATTTCAATTCGATTCAAGTTTATAAACTAAATACATTAATTCAGTGTTCCGGGATAAGACCTAACCAGCTTCAGTAATTGGTAGTAGTTAATAATAGATAGTAACACTTTCAAGGGCTCGTCAACCGTCGTAATAACTGAGTATCACACCTGAAAATACATAAAACCGTGCATTCATAGTAAACAAAAAACTTGTTAGTTACCTAAAGTGACACTCGGTTACTATTATTACATAGAAATCAACCACTTACTCGTCAGTTCATGGAGTAAGAACACGGAATGTATTTTCGGACAAGCCCTACCCTACAATGTCCTAGTTTTCTCACTCGCTTTGCTCGCTCAGTATGGGATGTATAGATGCGATGGGATATAGTCCATCCAGAGCCCATAGGAACAACCCCATTGAAATCCGACATGTGTAGGGGATGTTACTTGCTTCACTCTCTAGGGGTGGGATGTATATAGCCAGAATGAATTCTTTCGTTATTTTCTGCATATTTTTGGTGACTTTTGAGGGGGAAAATTCACTTACGAATACCTGTCTTCCTACAGGTTATGATGTACTCAGATATAATTTATTTATAATTTATTACTGTATGTAATCGTTATAATTTCGTGGTAAATAAAGACCATTCGACCAATTTGGTTATCACCATACCATCGAGACGTTCCGCAGTTCTAATACAAAGCTCCGAGCGAGTGCTTCCTTTTTGAAGGAATAGGAAGAGCAGTAGCTCGAAAACAAACGTTTTTGTTCACTACAATCATGCCTTGAAATTGAATGGAGTTCCACCAACGAACATTTTAAGACCAACCCGAGCAAAACCCGTGAACATTTACTGGGTGAACAAACATAACTGGAATGAATTCTTTCTATCTTTCTTCTTCGTAGCTTTGGTAACTTCTCCGAGAATACAAATTCTTTCGGCAATTTTGATGGTACCATCATGTTCTACGGGTCCAAGAACGTAACTTCGTTGCTGGAATATGAAGTGATCTCGATCAAATTTTAATGCGGCAGCTCTCAGCAAAAAATAGGCATTAAAAGGGGGTCCCCCTCCAGCCGATGGTTAGGGTGGGATTAGACAACTTAAAATTGCTTTGTCCCCCTTTACTAGAAATCCAAGAAGATCCCACCACTCGTAGAATCTCCCCACTCAACTGTTTGACCGTGCATAGCTCAGAAATGGGTGACTGTGGGTGGGGTTGGCTGCAGATGGGGGACACTTGGTTTCATCCTCCAAACCCATTCACTCCCGGGTAAAAACACATACTATGCTAAAATAATATGTTAATGATTGTTACTGATGATGACAGAACTGTCAATATTGGTTAACTTTGTAACTCTTATATTTTTCATAATCCCTTTCTGCACAACATACTTGTAATAGGTGTCCTGCATCTAATTGCATCGTTCTGTTCATCTTTCTTTTTTCTAAACAAAATGCTGGCAATGTGATAGGGAAAAACTTGTTTTTAATGGTAACATACATCTTCAATCCAGTCAGTATTGACCATTATCTTAGTTTAATCACAACTTAGATCAAAGGTTTTGTCATCTTCTTCTTTTGCCCATTTCAAGTGCAATGACACATCCTTTCTGTCTGAAAACTGAAAGAAACTTTTCACACACCTGATGGTTACAAGTGAAAATTTCATAGAGGAAAATGGGACTGGTTGCAAAGGACCATTACGCCACGTTTCGCAGTTACAGGATTCTAGTTTCTACCCTATGCACAAGGACCATTTTAGTGAAACAAGGTCAGCAAAATAAAATTTAAAAACCTCCAATCGTAAAAATGAATGATAATTAAGTGAATTAACAAAAAAACTCCATGAGGGACTCTTGGTGATAAATCAACGTTGTAGAATTTATTCTGGCTGGGATAGGTCTTGTCCCCTCTATAACACCCTGTACATTCAAATGATTTCATTATACTCGTAGATGGATTTTTCCAGATCCAAACAAGAAACATCAAGGGCTAACTTAGTACAAATTTAAATTACCATTTAAGAAAAACTTTCACTATCCCTACCAACATAAGAACAAGTATCATGTTTTCTCATTACTTCTAGTTGCCAATCTTTAGCATTACAGGGCAATATTTCAGTGTTGATATAAAATCATGTGATTGTGTGGGGTGTTGTAAAGTGGTGATGTTACAAGTGCCGCCACTCATAAAAGGTTGCGGATCACTGTTCTAGAAATCAAAATAAATGAAGATAATTTCACATGCAAAACTGTGAGCACCAACCGGCAAGAGCATCAGCGAGTTCGGTTGAAGGCATTGTGTGATTGAGCTGCATAGCCAACAAATAGAAACCTTTGTCCTTCACAAAGCGACTCTTCTCTTCAGCATTAGCTCTCTCCAAGTATGCTGAAAGAACCTGCATTTTTCGGTAGGAAGGTACCATGAAAAATCAAACTCTGAATAATTATGAACTAGAAGAACTACAGTATTTGATACGAATAATGACTGTTGTGATCACATACACTTGGTAAGTATTGGTGTAGGTCGCGCACTGTAACCTCACCAGTTTCTCCAAACCTTATGGCAAAATTTCAGTCAGTTCGACTGCGGTTTTCACATCCCCTCTTCTACTTTTTCCAGGGTATCTAGGATCATGGTGGAAGGAAACATCCTGGAAGTTTCCTTCCACCATGTCTAGGATAAAGCGGGGTGAAAGGGGGAGGGGGGGGAAGAAGAGAAATGGTGAGAGGGTAAGGAGGACTGAAGATGGCGGGGGAAGGGAGGGTCCCACTGAGCAGCCCTACTATTCTGAGCTCTCTCGTAAAAACTGTCAAGGTTACAGACCGTGACCTGCAACTAGCACTCTTTGATAAGTTGATATTAATATGTGTACAGTACTAAGCTTGTGAGAACGTACCCAGTTTTCCAGCAAATAGGTTTTTAGACATTTTGATACTTTCTATAAGTCATTAGGCAATCAAGAAAATCAATGATGCACTTGAGTGGATTGAGTGGACAAAGAATTCTAATTGGTTATTAATGGATTCAGCGCCAAGTAGACGCCTTTCAAATTATTGGCAACAAATACTGTTTCCCAATGGACAATAATTTATAACCCATGATCCAGAATGTTACATTTTCTTCCCGAGATGTGTGGTGGGGGGGGGGTTACTCCCATATGCATGGGTATTGATATTTCGAGACTACTTTTATTGCAACTCATTTTGATATTAAAAGTTGCCACCCATGAGTTTATATTGCTTACACTGAAAAATCCTGAGGTTGTGTTAGAACTTTTGATAAATACAGATATTGTTAGAAATTGTTCTGACTGTTACTGCGCCAATCATTTTTGCCACAAAAAACCTCAGCTATACCTCGGACAATTAGTACTTTAGAAAAAATATATGTATGCTTGATCTCGGAATCACATCTAACAAGAACATCTTATACAAGTATCAAAGGTTATAACATTTACAGATCTATTCACCCCACTGACCGTCCTCACGGAGGCTTGGCTATTTTCATAAAGAGCAATATCAAACACTCAGATCAGCCAAAAATAGAAACCGAAAAAATACACAAGTCTCAACAATAAATGTGGGATTAAAAAGCAGGTCCATTAACATTGCAGCTATATACTGCCCACCAAGATATACTCTGAAGAAAAATGACTACGCAGATCTCTTCTGTGAAGTCAGAGATAACTTCATAATAGGAGGTGATCTCAATACAAAACACGAATTCTGGGGCTCTAGGAAGCCCGAAAGGTGTACAATTATTTCAAGCTGATCAAGAATCTAAATGTAGCTTTCACTCAGGAGGAGGGTCATGGTTCAGGCCGACAGACATCAATAAATTGCCAGATCCTATAGACTTCTTTATAGTGAAATGCATTTCAGGTAATTATATACATACAGAAGATAGCGATGGCTTCAATTCCAACCACTCACCAGTGATCATGACAGTAAGTGACTCGGTGATTCTCAGAGGAGAGACGCCAAAATTTAACAAGTTCACCAACTGGGAGCTACTTAGAGAAAAACTGTAGGAAAGTATAAACCTACATACCGAAACTCCTGGACAACAGCCGAGATTTGCGGAGACTGAAAAGGACCAAACCTCTGGACCTAGTCATAGCCCACTGAAGTGATGTGATGAGTTGGAGCAGGTGATCTATGGACCACAAAACTCTAAATATATAGACACTAAAGTGAAATTCCTAGATGTGTATACAGTTGTAACAATAAAGATTTATTTTTTTTTTAATCCTACTCGTCAATGTGCAGCAGACCAGGATAATGATGAGCCGCAGCGGGACGTGTCAAGCACTCAGGAAGTGGCTGCTGTTATAGTACACGGGATCAGTGCAGTAAGCTCATGGAGCTATAACAAACGTCAGCCACCATGTTATCACTCAATGAATGAAAACTGTTTGGAATTTGCAGTAACAACTTATGTTCTCAGCCAGGCGAGAGGATCTGAAACTTTACGACACAAGGAGGGTACATGCATCTATTTGCATAAAGACCACAGAACACTCTGACTCCTAAAAGTAAGTGCATACTAGTGCCACGGTGGGTCTGGTCGCCTCGCATCGCACCACAGTAAAGTCAATAAGCACATTAGCTGCGAGTCGATCGACCGCTCATTAAATAATGCACTCATTTCCTCCTGTGTCATGGATTCTTCTTCCGCTGTGCACTGATGAAGTGACAGGTTGCATTGGCTAATGAGAAATACGCCTAGCGAGTGATGTTTCCATTCTCACCAACCTGCCACACTCCACCCAGGCTGTGGTATGTGCGTCGCTATAAACAATACAAAATTCTAACAAAGCATATTTTTTTCCATGATACGCTCCACCTTGCCCCGGCACTAGTGTGCATTTACCTTTAAAATGCACATCTTGTATTGTATAATGGAAGTACAGTATAGGAGGAGTACAACATTCACCTCGAGGTCACCACTCAAGCAAACATCTGGAGGGACCAGTTGAAAGGGGAGCTCTAAGGCTCCGAGTGCCAGCACTGACTGTAATAGCCGATTTTAATGAGGGGGAGAGAGAACGTGTAATGACTCCATAGTAAAAGCGTTGAATGAAAGGTTCGGGTAAGCCCGACAACAGTCACTTTTCCACATATAGCAACAGAAGTTTTCAGTTTGAACAATCTAAACACATTGGACCAGGTGGCAGTAGTTCTTATAGTAAATTGCATTCAATAGGATAAAAAACACAGATAGGTAGGTTGTTATTGAACAACCAAATCGCATTCTTTTCCATACCCATACATCTATACAATTTTAAAAAATTACACAATAAGTAGTGGTTGTTTACGAAAGATTTTACAAATGCACTAGATCACAACAGAAATAATAAGAGTATAAAAATAAAGTTAATAGAAGAACGAACTTTAACGACAGCAGCGGTAATTTTAGTATTCGAGTGATTGGCCATCACAATGAATGATTCCGGTGTTAGGACATTAGGCAACGCATTGTGGGCTACGTTGTCGGGCATCACTAGAATTTGATCTCGAAGAACTTCCAATAACCCAATTGTAACATTATCATCTCCTTCATCAACATAACCAACCTGAAAATAAAATGCCTGGAGTTATAAATTCGGTAAGCAGTACATCGTTATTAACATACCCAATTTCCTACTGAATAGAGTTAGGAACTAGTAGAAGATGTCCGAAGGAAAACTTGAATCAAATAACTTCAACTTGACTCGCAATATGGATGTACATCATACCTCTGCGTATATTTTAATATTACCCGAGTCTGAGGGCAAAAGAAAAGATTTGGTGGAGCCCCAATGCAGGCAGTACAACAAAAGTTCAATGAACGTTCTCAACAGTTTAGGTCTCCAGGCTACTTAAAAAATGATTCCTAAAATTGCAATTTGTCCACAAACAATTAATTTGAGCACTTTAAGAGTACAAAACTGTTAACTGCCTAATTTATAACTATTTTAAGCCATTTATTGCCAATCTTTGTGATTTTTCCCAAACAATTTTTCTTTTATTTAAGCACTTTCAATTCGAAGGAGAGGTACCGTTTGGATACATACTTACATGCACACATGTGATATGAAAAAGAGCTAATCTCTAGGAATCGTTTCAGAATGCTTAAAACTAAGGCAAGACAATAGACAATATTGGACTAGATAAGCCATTGCAGTAGTTTAATTTTCTTCGAAAATGATAAAACAATACATAGTTTGAATCTTCTGGAGTCCCTAAGAATGAATCCACCCATACCCTAAGAAACGTAGTCGAGCACTCACTTGATGGTTTGTTTGCTGATAATAACAACAAAGAATTTTGCCCTTATATAATTTATTTGTCCATGGCTAACCCTGAAGTCGAGTTTTTTTCACCATTAAATTATATTTAAAGATGTTGCTCTCCATTACTTTTAGCAAACAACGTCAATGAATTCGTATCTTCTTTACTATTACGAAACGAAAACTTGACCTTCTTTTAGGATAACACTCTAGAATAACTTAGCAACTATCATGCAGTTGGCATGGATACACATACACACCCGAAAAAATCGGCTGAATTTTCCCCGTGCCGACTTTTGTTGTTGGTTTAACCTTTGTGTTTGTCTTTCTTTCGTGTTTTTTTCCCCGCACCACAACCAGAACAGTCATTAGCAGCATTTTGTTCTTGCTTTCGACGTTTTATAGAAGATTTCAGCTTTTTCATTCTCAAAATTTCGTTTCAAGGTTCATTTTACGCGTTTTGAAGATTCGTGTTCTTCACGGCAGAATCGTTTTCATATGATGTAGAGGTAAGTGGTCGTTGTTTCTTAATTCATGTTATATTTTGGAAATCTTCTGTGACAATTGAGTTTTGAGCAGTGATTCACTACAAGAGTCACGTTAACGTCGCTGTAAGAGTTTTTTTCCTCTCAGGCTTACAAAAACGCTACGAGAAATCGATGCAAAAAGGTTAGCATTCATCGTGCTCCCTCTAACAGCTTGTTTTCGTGCTTACGAAAAATACCAATAGTTAACGATTTCCTATAAATTATTTTATCTTTATAGCAGAGGTTTTTCTTAAACTTTTGCAGATTCAACATTCGATCTCACCGGATCACTAGCAAACTTTTCATCATCATCAGTTTCATTTGACGAATCATCTCGAGCACTGTTGTCCTCAGTTTCCTGGTTTGTGCACGCCAAGAAGTACGTGTTGGCTGAAGTGTTGCTCAACTCTTCGTCATCCTGCAACCGATTCCCAAAACTGATTGGTTAAAATCTGAATATTAATGGAAAACAATACAAAGGAGAGCTGATAACGATTAAACTTTACAGAAAATAACAACTGATTCATTTGTAATTATTTCATTAATTTAAGAAACCTAATCATAAGTTATTTTAACTAAAGTCAAGTTTCAATTAGAAAACCATAGCGGGAAAGTTTCTATGGAAATATAATCCAGGGAAAGGAAGTTGGAAAAATCAAACCTCCTTTGATCAGGATGACATTGGCACAGATTGGTAAAGAAAATGTATAAGCAGATAGACTCTGAGGTTACCTGCTCAGCGAGAGGTTCCGAGTCAGTTGCGTTGCCTCTATACGAACCAGCTATCCCAGAGTCACAAACCACTTCATACTGGGAACTCTCAGTAGATTGGGTCCTGATGCGACGTCCATTTTGTTTGATCTGTATTGCAAACAAAATTCAGAACCACCTCACTAAATTATAAAATCTACAAATAGGTTTGGTAATGATAACGAGCTATCGAACAAACAAAGAATATAATTCAACATAACATATTCAACTCGAAGTGTGTTATTATGTACGTCGTGTGTAATTGGAAGACTGGACCCATTAATATGCGAAGTTGTCAAAAGATCAGAAAGCACTGTATAGAAACGTGGACCAAGATGAACTCTTCTAGACGTGAGACTAGCCAAAAATTTCCCGATTGAGGAAAACAATAAAATTAAATTTTGATGGTAAAATAGTTCACATCAATTCAGTTCCTTCCCAATGTGGCAAGCTGAAAATAAATCCGCACAACGATTACAACTACAACACTACGTTTTTCAAGAGTTTGGCAAACAGGCTTTATCGGTTGATATAAAAAACGTGCAGTGACGTACCTAGTAATTATTTGAAGTCATAGAAAAAAACTACTCATTCAAGGCATTCATGGTCTATTTTGAAAACCAAATCGTCGAAAATTTAATTCAAAGTAATGTGATGGTTTCGTAAGGTTCCCTCGTCGAATAGTCTAAAATCAGAATGCTAAGTAGCTCCCATGTGGGAATTGGTGAAAGCCGAATCAGTGAAGGTTACCTCCTAACCAGGTTACAACAAATGATAAAATTTTTTTTATCAATAAATTTGAATCTTAACTTTCTATAAAATTGAAACTCGATCATTTGAACAACTTAATTTACGCAAAAGGTAGATCTAAATAACGGGACTGACAATCGAGTTTTATTGAGAAGAATGTTTCGCTAAGCAGCCAGTATGATCGTAGCTACTTTTCGATGATTCGTCGTTGAAACTCGACTTTCGAAGGTTTCAGCCCCTCGTGAATTAAATTGTCGTAAATGAATCCGCGCATGCGCATTGAGGCCCATTGAAACACAAGTTGAAGCTACTGGAACTAGAATACCCCTTTTGTAGGAGAGTGTGGTTTGTGTCAAAATTCTCGGGATGGGATCTAGATTTCGCTTTATTTAAAATAATAACCCATGCAAAAAACAAAACCTAAAATGTTCAGAGATACGTTTCTCCCCCTGGAAATGATGTACCCTGGTATTAACTTAAAGAATATGGCGTAAATGAGCATAATCCCCAGTCACGTAGTTCGGAAATATAAGTTTTCTTTCTGATTAATATTATTCAATTCCTACTTAACATAAGTCAAACTTGCTGGCCATTCGCCTTACATAACCCTTCACTACCTAAGTTATTACCATTTGTCCCCACCATCCAAGTTACCACCAAATTGTAGCTGTTACTGTTCCACCCAACTGTTAAATCCCTATTTTCAAATCACTATAAAATTAGGGAAGCCTAAATTCTCAGTTTGCAGCTATTAATGCACATATACCTTGACAATAATATTAAGTGAGACAGGAATTTATAAAGATTCCTCATTCAGGTAGATCCTTTATTCATTTCTACTTTTATAGGTCGACCAGAGATGGTTTGCGTTCCGAGGGCGAAGTCCCCTGGAGAAAATAACTATTTATCTTCTTATCATTAAAAAATATCGTGCGTACAATATGTTTTCGTAATTTTTCCCCTTACGGTTCTTGGGCCAGAAAATCGAGTTTTCCAAACCATAGGATCTGTTCGTTGGCCAGCATTTTTTGAGCAAATTAAATTGGTAAAATTTCAAAAAAATGCTTTAAAAAATCACTAAAAATGGCAAAAAACTACAAAAAATCGTTAAATTTATATTTTTTTAGCAGAATTTTAGACCAAAGAAGTTTAATAAAGATGAACTAAAACCTTACACATTTCTGCAGAAGTTTATGCTGAAAAAATGTACTTAATTTCATTAATATTTACCGAAAAATACATAAATACTGCAAACAAAAAGCTAACAATTCAAAACCTTTCTTGAATTGCCGAATATTATTTAGAACGAGTTTTTTTCCATGAAATTGGTAGTTAACCATTCCTCTTTACTAAAAGTCCTGGATTTTCAAAACAATTTAACATAATATAGTACGATAGTTTACGAAAATTCGCTCATACGATCATGTTGCATAAGTGGAACTCTTCTTTAACGATATTAACTGGGAACCAAGTTCAATATCGTTGGTTGAGCCAATTGTCTCCATAACACTAGCACTGAATTTTCAGAAATATTTCCATACAAGTTAAGAATACAATATACAGATATGCAAGCAGTACAACTTACTTGAAGATTTGCAAGTGCTTTAGCAAGTTTTGAGGGGTCAAGTGGAAGAGCTTTCGGATGAGTGAAGAGTGCGTATTCATTGGAGTCCCCTCGGTCGAACAGACTTATCTTTTTCTTGCCTTTTGAAAGTAAATGAAAATTCATTACACGTTATATTACTTTGGGTACAGTGAATACCATAAACAACTAAAACTCAGTAATTGTGGGCGCATTCTAATGCAGTTTTGTAAACAGACATGAAATTATGTGATATGGTATAGCAAAGAGAAATATTGAGACTCACCTCCACGTTTATTTTTTGAAGGTGGCTTTGGTGGCAAGACGAAATACATGCTAGAGCGGCTGTGTGAGATATAAGTGGCATGGACTGGGTGTGCCAGAAGGAGATAGTCAGTTATTTTTGTGACGTGCTCCAGTTCTGGAGGAGCAGTCATGAGCCCTCTAATCACGTTCACCAAGGAAGCAGACAGCTCGGACTCCAGCCTGACTTGATCTTCGACGATCCTTTCCAGCCTTTTCTATTATAACAAAAATAATAATTTATTTGACAAGAAATCAAGGAAATTTACTACCCTCAGAAAGCACTGTATTCAGGAAGCCATGGTATACCTTGCAGAAATACAGGAGAGCGTCAAGTGCCTTGGCTCTGTTGAGTTGTGTTGCGTTGAACTCTCTGTGTGGATGGTCATCTCTGAGAAGGACCAGAAGAGCTTGCAAAAACATAGGTAATGTTCCTAACCAGGCTTGCGCAGGACCAAGTACGAGTTGTGTGATTAAGAAAGGTTCAGTCAAGAGGAAGTCGCCGCCTTGTGTTGTGACCTGCAGCTCATCCGCCCAGCACGTAATCAAACCTGCTTTATCGCAGCTGGCTTCCAAAATACCCTGAAATGATAAAAATGTTACTCATGTTCATAAAATAGAAGTGAGTACAAATTTTGTGTTGGAATCAAGGATTGAACAAATATACAGGGTGATTCCCTCGCAGATGCAAAAAAAAAAAATTTGAGTGAAACTACATCAAAAATGGAGTAAAATGCCGCCAACTGCATATTTTTATCTCAATCCGTTCTCGAGATATGATTTTTTAAAGGTTTTTTCAGGAAAACCGTGTTTTTTTTCCTCTTAATCTCAAATTCCTCCACTTTACTTCATTCAATTTTAACTTTTGACCACATTTTCGGAATCAGCATTAAATTTACTATAAGAGTAGTGTACTTGGGTTCTTAAAAAGTACCATCCAAAGGCCCTCACATCAGCTCAAACATTGATGATTTTGAAAAAATAATATTTCTGAAAATCTTTAAAACTTTACTACTCTTCCAAAACGAATCCTGGGAACTGGCAAATCTCATGAAAACTGCTTCGTCTAATACTCTTTCCAACGATATAATCAAGTTTACTTTTATTTTGTTATTTAGTGGAGAAAATTATGTTTTAATGTTAAAAAATGTGGGTTTTTCAATGAAATTGTTGGTTTTCTCGAAAGATGACCCTCCATGAACCTACGAGTATGGGGTCGGTTTCTATGTATTTTTTCACGCTGTACCGAGTGATAACATTTGTAGATCTCTCCAACTCCGTTATAACCGAGTTTTACACGTAAAATCGCAAATGTTTAGTTTGTTTGTTACGATTAAATGTATGTGTGTTATGGGGTAAAACTAGTTAATTAAAGTGTAAAACTCGAATATAACGTAGTTGAGAGATCTGCAAGAGTTTCCATTCGATCCAGCGAGAAAAAATACATAGAAACCGACCCCATACTCGTAGGTTCATGGAGGGTCATCTTTCGAGAAAACCAACAATTTCATTGAAAAACCCACATTTTTTAACATTAAAACATAATTTTCTCCACTAAATAACAAAATAAAAGTAAACTTGATTATATCGTTGGAAAGAGTATTAGACGAAGCAGTTTTCATGAGATTTGCCAGTTCCCAGGATTCGTTTTGGAAGAGTAGTAAAGTTTTAAAGATTTTCAGAAATATTATTTTTTCAAAATCGTCGATGTTTGAGCTGATGTGAGGGTCTTCGGATGGTACTTTTTAAGAACCCAAGTACACTATTCTTATAGGAAATTTAATGCTGATACCGAAAATGAGGTTGAAAGTTAAAATTAAATGAGGCAAAGTTGAGAAATCCGAGTTTAAAATGAAAAAACACGGTATTCCTGAAAAAACCTTTAAAAAATCATATCTCGAGTACGGATTGTGATAAAAATATGCGGTTGGCGGCATTTTACTCCATTTTTGATGTAGTTTCACCCAATTTTTTTTTTTTTTTTTTGCATCTGCGAGGGAATCACCCTGTATAAAAGAACAACTGAAAGCTAATAAAAAAATAAATAAATAATTATTACGCGTTATACTTGATCACAAAACTAATAATAATAGGTATGTAGAGGGGGGAGGGGTGGCACGATAGTCGCCATGTAGTATGCCAAGCAAAGAAGGCTTCAACAAACAATCAATGCTGCTCACATTGGTTACCAAAATATCCTTATTTCTATGTTTCGTACAATAAATGGAACTTACGTCTTACATTTTATTTTAAATTTATAGATCATAAGCTTCCACAACAAATTATTGGATACAATGCAATGGCTCGTGAGGAAACTATTGTTCAAGGCCTCAGTCACTTCTCGGAGACAAGTGAAATCCTTGTATACCATTCATATTTTTTATGGGAATAAACTATAATTCATTGAGGTGTAACTTACTCATGTTTACTTTCCCTAGGACAGGGCTTACCAAACTTTATAGCGTGGAACCCTTTTTCAGGTGATAACCCACGGCGAACACTTTTTAGAAGCCAACCGAAAAAAAAACAACCTGATACATACACCAGGTACTTCTTGAATGTTTTACCTACCCAAAGCTTCTTGGAGGACGCAAAGTTCCTTTGAGATAAATAGTATCCATGTTATTTTATAGCTTGGTGGAGTACCATTTTATAATTCCAATTGTACAGGGTGTCCCATCTAAACGGGCCCATAGGGAAATTACAGCCTTACGGTGCGAGCTATCGAAAAATTGAACTGGACCTTTTTTATAGTATTTCAACTCAGCTTCACGATGCGGAAGTCCGATTTTTATTTTTCCGTGTTTTAGGTTCTCAAATCATTGATTGAAACTTACGGTTTCCTCTTGACCCCCCCCTTTTTTATTGATTTTTTCGATTTCAGGTTGAATTTGGAACAGAAAAGGCCTCTTTGAAATTTTCTTCTTGGGGCTTCGTTTGTGAGTTATTCCACTTTTTCCGGAAGTCCGATTTTTATTTTCCCGTCTCAAATCATTGATTGAAACTTACAGTTTCCTCTCGACCCCCCTTTTTTTGTTGCTTTTTCCGATTCTAGGTTGAATTTGGAACAGAAAATGCCTCTTTGAAATTTTCTTTTTGGGGCTTTGTTTCTGAGTTATCCCACTTTTTGCGAAATACAGAAAATCACCGATTCCTTTTAGACATTACCAACACTTTCTCACTATTTTTATCTTCAATTTTTGAGATGTTCACCACACTTTTGAAATCAGCATTAAACTATCTATCATCAGACCCCAGCGTCCATAATCAACAATCACCATCAGGGGGATGACATTACACTTGAACCGCTTACGATTTAAAAAAAGTTTTCCAAATCGTCGTTTAAAAAAAAAACCCCCCTCAAACTGTTCAGTACACACAGAATCACTGTTCAGAATACAGTTTAAAAAATGTACCACAAGGAGACTTCCAGTCAGTTGTGTTGTGATAAATCGAAAATGCCACCTGCTCCTTCTGCAGCCTCTGCTCCTTCTCCTGCAAACTGTATTCAAGGGTAAAGAAAACAACAACTTCTCGATACTTATTGTTCAGTCTACACTATGATCTTTATTATTTAAAGAACCTTACATTATTCCAGAATACGGCGTCTCATACGTTCTTCTAATAAATGAGTAATAGTACTGAACAGTTTGAGGTTTTTTTTTTTTTTTTTTTTTTTTTTTTTTTTAAACCACGATTTGGGAAACTGTTTTTAAATTGTGATTGTTGATTATGGACGCTGGAGTCTAATGATAGATAGTTTAATGCTGATTTCAAAAGTGTGGTGAGCATCTCAAAAATTGAAGATTAAAAATAGTGAGAAAGTGTTGGTAATGTCTAAAAGGAATCGGCGATTTTCTGTATTTAGCAAAAAGTGGGATAACTCAGAAATGAAGCCCCAAAAAGAAAATTTCAAAGAGGCATTTTCTGTTCCAAATTCAACCTAGAATCGGAAAAAGCAATAAAAAAAGGGGGGTCGAGAGGAAACTGTAAGTTTCAATCAATGATTTGAGACGGAAAAATAAAAATCGGACTTCCGCAAAAAGTGGAATAACTCAGAAACGAAGCCCCAAGAAGAAAATTTCAAAGAGGCCTTTTCTGTTCCAAATTCAACCTGAAATCGAAAAAAGCAATAAGGGGGGTCAAGAGGAAACCGTCAGTTTCAGTCAATGATTTGAGACCCTAAAACATGGAAAAATAAAAATCGGACTTCCGCATCGTGAAGCTGAGTTGAAATACTATAAAAAAGGTTCAGTTCAATTTTTCGATAGCTAGCACCGTAAGGCTGTAATTTCCCGATGGGCCCGTTTAGATGGGACACCCTGTATAGTGAAAGTAGGAAAAGTTCAGTACCGTCCCTTGCCCCTGGGTACCCTTGTACCCAGATACGCCCAAAGCTGCTACCGCCAGAAGTTCTACAAGATAATCCATTGATCGCTTTGATATTGGAATCCTTTAAAAATTATGTCAACCGGTCCCCAGGCCGGGGTAAAAGTGCAAGGAGTGTAAGTGTTGAGGGACCTTGAAAAATTATAAGTGGCAAGGGAATCTTTTTCTTGTGGGCGATCCCAGTACCCAACGTACGAAAGTGGAAAACGGAGCTACTTTCCGATCCTGTTCTTCCTTGGAAAAAATTTGCACAAAGATCGTTCCATAGGTACTTAACCCACTACAAACTCAGAATGAGAAATGGGAAAAAAGTGATCTGTGCTATAATCCTCCAAGAATTACTATAATTCCTATACTATTACAGTAAAGCTAAAATGACATTTTGATGTAGTAATTATTAATGAATTACTTTTAACATATGCGGCCCAGGCAAACATTCTTTAGTTTCAATGACGTGACGGACCAAAGGTATCAGAGGTGCTGCGTCCTGTACCAACTGAGGCTCAACATGAATGAGCCGCAGGAATAGTTCCAATGCTTGTGCTTGTTCAATAGCGCTTCCTCCCATTTCAACAACCTATAAAAACACATCAGTGGGTGGATACAGATAATTTAATAATGTCATAAGCTATCTAGCTATGTTGATATTCTGATGCAATGTAACAGATAAGTGAATATTAAGTACCTATTGTAAGTGTAGTCAATATTGTAACATACCCTTGCAAAGAGGAAGAGAAATACTTCAGGCCCTCCAAGACTATCAATAGCAGTAGTAAAGGAAGCATAATGCACTGGGGAGGCCTGACAATACATGACAAGTTGGACGCACATCGGTACCAGCTGGCTACTCCTTTGTTCTACCATAACGACTCGAAAACCACCACTAAGTCCACCTGCGATTTGAGCGAGTAAAATTAGTAATTGTTGGAATACACCCAACAACTGAAAATATATATATAACAGATTAATAAGTAGTTCCAATGTCGTAAACCCGCAGAAACTGTATGAAGACCCCAGGACCCGAGTTCATTTATTTTATAAGAGTCCAATCAATAATAAGTAAGATGAACCTATATATCCATGTAGCCTATATAACCTATCCTATATAACCTATGTTCATTATTTAGGATTCGGGTTATACAGGTTTGAGAGCTCTTTGTATACATGAAAACTCAAGTAACTTAAAAATCATCTAACGAGAAATATAGTTACATACTCAGTGCAGCAGAAGCGATAGGGTAAATGTTCATTATATCAGGTCGTTTAGCACAATAACTCAAGAGTAATGTTTCCTGTAACGAATTAAAAAATATAAAAATAACAGGTAAAAGTTATAAAAAAGCTTTTAGACTGGAGCCCAAACTCCTAGAAAAATAGTAGCAACTTCTTATGTTCTTTAATAAAACAATCATTCAAAGAATCTAATTGATAGGGCTAATACATCACCTGAAGCTCTTTAAGATTGACTTTTTTAGAGTCAAGGATCTCATCCCAAGGAATACCAGCAGTTAGTGTCTTGGGGTTGAATACGGAGTGCCAAGCAGGCTTGACGTTACCAACTCGAGACTTAGTAAGAGTATAACAATCAGGTCCCAGAGCTGTAAGCCATATAGCAGACTTTTTGTCAAGTACAGGTTTTCTGAACATGAGTAGGCCCCCAAGCTGCCAACTCCCAATAGGTTCACCGTTCTGGTTGAACTTTTTGGTGTCCCCAAGTAGAACATTGGTGGGTCTCGATTTCCTGACGAGAAGACCCTTGAACGCTAACGGCACCTGAACTTCACACCATCCGTCAATAATTAAAGTCACCTGGAATAATTAGTAACTGTTAGGCTCAACACCGCATAGTCACAAACTCACGAGTACAGAAAATATATTGCCTCCCAATGTACAATTTCAATCATGAAAGTGGAAATAAAGTACCTTCAGCACAAAAAATAAATTAAGTATATTTCCTCGGAAACTCTTAATAAGTAGGTACTAAACATGATAAACAAGAATTTAAAATTTGACTCTTGCTAGCTTCCATACTACCAAAGACAGGTAGGTGGGGAACTTTCTGATCAATTTTGGTACCAGTCCCAATCTACCAGTCGGTCTGTCTGTGGCAAGTCCCCAATAATTGCAGTGCCGTCGAATCAATAGTATTCTGTTCGCATGTGCAAACTTCAATTTCTTATAATGTCGATTTCTCATGATCTATCCGTCTTATGTTGTTCAAACTTTAGGAGTAGTTGAAAATATGTTTCAGGGTGTTGCCCAATGAATTTTATCGCGACTAGCTGTGTAATAACTATAACAAATGCACAAAACTAAAATTGTATGACAAGTGAAACACCGTGACTACTGGATCGATTTTGATAAAATATTCAATGTTTGAGTAGGTTAACTCATAAACAATCTTCTATCAATTCTATCGCCACGGGATAAAAGGGTAGCGTACACACATGCGTAAACGTAAATCTCCCAAAACATAATTTCTCATGATCTATCATTGGTCTGATTTTCGTCAAATTTGGGGGGTACTCGGGTACATGTCTTGGGATGGTATCCCTTGAATTTCGTTGTGTTGTAGTCAACATTGCACACGCACAAACCTGAAATTAGTTGTTACTGACGAAACTCCGGGACTAACAAACCGATTCTGGTGAAATGGTCAGAGATTGTGCCAGTTAGCTCCAAGTTGGTCTCTTATTTACCTTAGATAGTGAATTATAGCGCTATTTCGCATATTAGCAAATACACATTTTTGCTGTTAATCATTTTGACTCGTAATTTATTCTCCAATTAATCCTGTACGTCCATGTTATAATAAGCGAAGAAGCTATATCCCCAACCCGTTTTTATTCTGTGGTAAATATAGTTCCTAGAGTTAGTTCAGCAGAAGAACCTTAGTTTTCGTTCTGTGGTTGTACCAATCTTTTCAACATCGACAGTAAACTATACACAACAAGCACTCATAAACAACAAGTATAAATTCTAATGGATTTACTACCTCAATAATGACTTTGCCACTATGAACTGAGTCGTGGACAGAAATGGCCAGATGATGCCACTGTTGAGAAGACAACCTGCCTTCCAAAGAAACATCGGAGAGTACTTCAATCTTTTCACCATCCGGTCGAGTTAGCCGAACATGGATTAATTCTAAGGAGCAATACAGACAATGACTATGAACACCCGTTTTTTCCATAGTTAAGATTGAAGAATTGCATCACAACATTTCTATGTATACCAACCAAATTTAAGAAGAAAATAACTTGAATATTCAAACAAGTACAGTAGTTGATAATCTCAGTAACAAATAAGTCATTGCAAAAGCTATGTTTATGAGTTCACCTCTAGATGCGTCAGCCCAGAATTCCAAAACCAAAGCTTCATATCCAATAGATATCACGTGCAGAAGGTTGTTTATATTGATTTCATCCAAACCTGAACCCAAGCCACTTTCAGAGCTTAAACTTTCTGCAGAATCTACAAATATCAGAACATCTTCACTAAACACGTATATAACCACTTAATTAGAAGATTAGGGCAGAGGTTTACGATAAAAATAGCGATATATTATTCATTTATTACCATCATTTAAATCCCCGTCGTTCGAACGGGGCGGGTCTAAACGCAGCCACATCGAAAACGAAAAACCCTGTACCCACATTGCCCAGCCCAGTTCTGGGTTTAGAGGCAGGAACAGAGCACTTCTTGACCAACAGCTTTCCAGCTCTAAAATCAAAATATGATTAAGTGGATCCAAGCGAACATAATAATTAACGGGACACTCTAACAAGCATGGTGTTATTGGCATAAATTGTGATGATGGGTTTGCAGGGGAGCCAATAATAGGAACATAGGCGCATGTGCACCCCCAGTCAATAAAAAATAATAATAATCCTTCATCCTTAAAAGACGAGATTATAGGTGCTGTACTAGTTGAATCTACGACCGAAACAGAGCAAAGGGAAGGTAGAATGCGGTCGAGAAGGGGCAAAGGGGGGAAGCTCATCCGACCAGATCAATCAGTAGCAGGCCGGTGCAACTGCTCTTCTCCTCAGATCCCTTAGACTAACCTGCATATCTCCGGACTGAGGATTTTCAATTTGAATTGAGGCGGGCGTGTGAGATTGACCAATCAGAGAACGCAAAAAGTCACAGAAGGAGCAGTCGCAGATCTCTACTCCACCATAACAGGAATACAATGTAGTCTTTCTTATCGAATCAGAGTTTGATAAACAAAGCTGTTTAGAGATTTTCATCTATTCGTTTTCGTTAGGCACATAGTGTTGTTTACAACCCAGTCACCAGTCCTTGTCACAGCATAATTTTTCTCGTTTTCGTTCATGAGTTTTCTTCTTTCCAGTTTCCTGTTCATGAATTTTCAAAATGAGTGTAGGTAACATGAATAATTCAATGGAATTCATCAAAGACAACTATTCCCGTTTTTCAGTAGAAGAAAAGTGCAATATTCGTGACATTGGCCGCCCCTTACCATCACTGCCTCCACTGCAGCAGACATTGAAAATAAAAAATCGTGCAGATTCGTGTCGTAAGTTCATCACCGAATACAATAAAAAGGTAGATTGGCTTTGTGGGTATGAAGTGACAACCAAATTATTTTGCTTTGCTTGCCTACTTTTTTGTACTAAACAAAATGAGGCTTGGGTTAAAGACGGCAGAAAGATTAGAGAATATTTTCGTGTCTATTGTACGTATTTAGTATCGTTTGTAATCTGAAGATGAAAAGGTTGCCAAAACGATCCCATTTGCATTTGGTTGAAATTTCTATTTGACTGAGAAAAAAAACACCTCTTCTGTCCCCTTCGCGATAGCACCTGTTGATCTCTTTGCATCCCCCCCCCATATCTCTGATGGAGTGCAATTTCTAACAAAATCTTAGGGCCACTTTTACCAACCCGAATAAGGCGTGCGTTAACAGTCTAATCTCCTAAACAATCGGTTAACTTTTAACTTCCCGAACTTTGACTTAATCACTAGATTATACAGGGTGTCCCATCTAAACGGGCCCATGCGGAAATTACAGCCTTACGGTGCGAGCTATCGAAAAATTGAACTGGACCTTTTTTATAGTATTTCAGCTCAGCTTCACGATGCGGAAGTCCGATTTTTATTTTCCCGTGTTTTAGGGTCTCAAATCATTGATTGAAACTTACGGTTACCGCTTGACCCCCTTTTTTTGTTGCTTTTTTCGATTCTAGGTTGAATTTGGAACAGAAAATGCCTCCTTAAAATTTTGTTTTTGGGGCTTCGTTTCTGAGTTATTCCACTTTTTGCGAAATACAGAAAATCGCCGATTCCTTTTAGACATTACAAACACTTTGTTAATATTTTTATCTTCAATTTTTGAAATGTTCACCACACTTTGGAAATGAGCATTAAACTATCTGTCATCAGACCCCAGTGTCCATAATCAACAATTACCATCAGGGGGATGACATTACACTTGAACCGCTTACGATTTAAAAAAAGTTTTCCGATCGTCGTTTGAAAAAAAAAAAAAAAAAAAAAACCCTCAAACTGTTCAGTACACACAGAATCGCTGTTCAGAATACAGTTTAAAAAATGTACCACGAGGAGACTTCCAGTCAGTTGTGTTGTGATAAATCGAAAATGCCACCTGCTCCTTCTCCTGCAGACTGCATTCAAGGGTCAAGAAAACAACAGCTTCTTGATACTTATTGTTCATTCTGCACTATGATCTTTATTATTTAAAGAACCTTACATTAGTCCAGAAGACGGCGTCTCATACGTTCTTCTAATAAATGAGTAATAGTACTGAACAGTTTAAGGGTTTTTTTTTTTTTTTTTTTTTTCAAACGACGATTTGGAAAACTTTTTTTAAATCGTAAGCGGTTCAAGTGTAATGTCGTCCCCCTGATGGTGATTGTTGATTAAGGACACTGGGGTCTGATGATAGATAGTTTAATGCTGATTTCAAAAGTGTGGTGATCATCTCAAAAATTGAAGATAAAAATATTAAGAAAGTGTTTGTAATGTCTAAAAGGAATTTTAGAAGCGATTTTCTGTATTTTGCAAAAAGTGGAATAACTCAGAAACGAAGCCCCAAAAAGAAAATTTTACGGAGGCATTTTCTGTTCCAAATTCAACCTACAATCTAAAAAAGCAATAAAAAAAGGGGGGTCAAGAGGCAACCGTAAGTTTCAATCAATGATTTGAGACCCTGAAACACGGAAAAATAAAAAATCGGACTTTCGCATCGTAAAGCTGAGTTGAAATACTATAAAAAAGGTCCAGTTCAATTTTTCCATAGCTCTCACCGTAAGGCTGTAATTTCTCGATGGGCCCGTTTAGATGGGACACCCTGTATATTTTAATGTAGTCACAATAGACTAGTAGTGGTCTCTGTGACTAGGGGCTTGTACCTATCCCACAAAACATATATATTGTTGAATGGATAAGGTTTTCAGTCATGCCACTCCCCTTAGGACTCATAGTTGGAAGGTATGCTATCGTGTAGCACTACAAAGTGGCTAAACTGGGTTGGAACCCATCTCGCTCCACGCAGTCAGCGGTTCTTTCTTCTGCTCCATGGTTCGCCCCATACAGTCGTAGCTCTCTTCTAAATCAGCTTTATGTTATTATATTTCATTATAAACTATATCAGTTTATTGCTGTTAGTTTCCTTGAATAAACCTCAAGGTTCTTATAGTTGAAGTGTTGGAATATTGCGAACCTATGTTCTCTCTCTCCCCTCTTTCCAAATTTGAGCTGTCAAAACTACATACTTCTCTAGAGTTCATATTTCGCTTTGACATATATTTATATATATATTTTTTAATAACAAAAAATCGGATATTGAAGAAGCTGAAACCTGTAGATATGTGAAGTTGGTGCAAAGAAATGCCAAGCTTGTGAGCTGCAGTCATGTTGACCAAGTTGATGTTGGAGTAAACAGCCGGGAAATTGATAGTATACTTGGGCTGGCGAAGTGTATTGGCTAAAACCTTAACGAGTGATGGCAGCAGCAATTTCTATATAACAACATTTGAAAATATGTAACTAATAAACGTGGAATTATAGAGTTTGTAAGAGAGTGTAATTACAAAATACAATGTGGGTTTAGAAACTGAGTAAGGTCACTTACGATTGGGGAGTTTTTGCGGATGAATAATGAAATGAAGATAGCCAACTCCTGAGATTTCAGGCTATATTTAGCCAACTGACTGAAAAGTTCCAGCACTGCCTGAAGCATTTCTGAAAATTAAGGATACAGCAAATACATTCACAGTAGTTTTAATAAGCAAGTAGGCAGTTAATATTAAATATATATGTAATCTAAATTATAATATGATTCTAATGACCAGGCGCTTCTCGATTTTTTGGTGGTCTGCTTGGGGCAATATCTTGAAGGTTTTTTTAAAATATAGCTACTTAGTTTTCTTTTCACTTTTATAATAGTTATCCACAAAGTCAGAATGTTACTTGCATATGATTGGTCTGGCAAAATTAAAAACTTGTTTGACTTTTAACAATTTAAGCAAGACAGGAAGTCACTTGGGGTATTCCAATGAATTTATATATATATATATATATATATATATATATATATATATATAATTATTATTACTGTTGTTGTTTTTTTCTCCCCCTAAAATACCTTTGTTGTGATTCACGAAAACAGGGTCCATTTGCCGAAAGATGTTCCATAAAAAATTACAGAAACAAATGAAAAAAGGCTTGAAAAAGAGGATCAGGAGAGCTGGATGTTAACCAAGGGTACCAAGCGAATAACGCTGATATTACACAGTACTGGTTCCAGGCTTATTGGTTTTAGTAGTTCCTTCGCACAGGGATCTGCTCAGGCGGGAGGAGTGTAATGACGTAGTTTTTGCCAAAATATTGACAAAATCAAAGTCAAATTGCGTGGTTAAAGTATGTTTTCATGGAATTTCATCAGCTTTAATTTGAAAATGTGAAATATATATGCGTGTATCCTTCACTGGATATGTGAAAATGAACATAATAACGATGGGTTTAACCAGGGTCGTTGCACCAGGCAGCAGTGACATAGGGGTTGTCACTTGTGACATAGACCAAAGTAACCAACTGGAACTTGTTTTCATATTCTCAGAAAATGAAATGTGGACCAACACATATTCCCAAAAATATAAATAGGTAATGTTTAGGATACTTACCATAATTTTCAGGGTTATCTTCAGAAAGAAGTTCAGAAAACTGAGTCAGAAGCTGCAAAGTGAAACCATTTTTCGACAGTAGCACTGCATTTTCCGGTACGTCTCTCAGTGCAGAAATCAGTTTGTTAAGACTGTAGACACATTCTTTCCCCCACTTTCCATCCCTTGAAATGAGAGTGAGACAAGTAAAGCACAGCAATAAAGAATGATGTCACCTCAACGAAAAATGGAGAAGAGATTATAATATGAAATGTGGTCTGATGACTTCCCATTTTATTTAAATTCAAGATTATTAAATAAACCAGGCATTTCTAAGAACAGGGCCGGATTTACCGACCGCATGGACAACATGGGCACATGCCCAGGGTGGCCAATTTTTGGAGGGTTTTCTAATTTTGAAATATGAAATATGCATATGAAGTTTTGTTATTTGTTCCATCCGGTTATTATCCAATAGTTTTAAGTTCCATTCCTACCTATTAGCATTTAGGTATGCACAAGTTCCTAGTTTCAAAAAAGCTGATGGATTTATATCCAAATGTGAATATCGCTTTGAAAATGTATCTGTGCGCTCCTCCTTCAAAATGCTCTGCAGAAAGATCGTTCCCTAATCTTGCAAGGGTCAAGAACTACTTACGTTCTCACCACACAAAAGCGGCTGAACTTTCTTGCAGTTTGAAAAAGAATTATCAACAAGTTTAGATTTTGAAGATGTAATTTCTGAGTTTGCCAAAAAGAAAGTTAGGTTTCTTTAGTCAACAAATTTAGATTTGTTGGCATGCTGTTTTGAAAATAATGTTCTAATAAAACTCAAGTTTTCAGTATACTGTGCCCAATCCTGCTCCTTTTAAAATACCTAAAAGCAAAGGAAATTACACCCACAAAGATAAATAATATGTAACTGAAGTGTAAATAATTCCAGAAATAACAATAATAATAATAATTTCCAGAAAATACATTGAAACAAATTTGACACTAAATTGTATTGTTAGTTGGGTTGTGCTATTGTTGCGCAGTGTGTGTGTGTGAGGGGGGGCAGCTTGTCCCATGAGCGGCGGAAACGTAAATCTGGGCCTGTCTAGGAAAACAAAGTTAATTTCATTATCTTTTAGCGCAAAATTAAAATAAACCGAAACGAATTTTTTACTTATGACATGATGTTATCAGATCCAGTGCAAGCAGTAGGAGGGATGGGTGAGATAAACAGCCGGATTTCCTTTCACCAAACATAGAGGACACCTTTCGACTCGGAGGTAAGCTTCCTTGACCTCTCGTATCTACCCTGTCCTAAAACATGAATAAAAAAATGTGGACTTTATTGTTTCTGCAAGGAAAATTGGTTGAATCAGTGCTAAAAAAAAATTACCCGAAATTACCCTTATTGAGGGGTTGTTGCAGGGTGCCCTTAATAAAAATAAAATTGTATAACTGTATTATTGGTCAGTACTGTGAATTCGAACAATCCTTGCTAGGGCTATTGCTTCTTTTTTTCTTTAAGATCGATAATTTATAAAATAGTAAGCTATGTCGTCATAGATGGAAGATGTTCTATTTTACCTGAGTTTTTCTACAAGGCAAATCTATGTCTGCATCGTAGCCTTCATCAGGGGAATTTTCAAATGAAGAATCCGAATTGTGGTCCTCACTCTGGGCTAAAACCCCAATATCCAGCATGTCAATCTGTAAGCAGTCAGTGACAAAACCAAAATGAAATTGATAGAAACTACTAATATTTAGCAACAGAGAATAAATTTTCCACTTCATAAGCATTTTGAAGACTAACCAACCAACACATTCACACCAACCAATCAGGCTAAGTTGAACATTTATAATAACAATAAATTACTGATTTTGTATCGAGTACCTTAGGCATTTGATGAACAGGGATCATTGTACGCTTGCTAGGGTTAGCACCACTGCATCGGATGAGAACATCGCAAATAGAACGTAGACCTATATGACCTTCCACTATTGCCAACAGTTTCTTTTTCAAACCAGCAATTCCCTCTGGATATCATATGAAAATAAAAGATAATTTTACACTTGAGAAGATTTATGGACCTAATATAACACCCATGCCATGCAGTATCGGAAGTGGTGATGTGCCAAATCCACGAATGTTAATCGCTATAATATGAAATAAATTATCAGCATAATTTACCTGGATTTCCTGTATATGGCGTAATAACTGAGAGGACGATGAGAGATTCGAGCAACTTGAGGTTTAAATGGCTTGCAGCAATTAATTTTTCATTTACATCCCCTTTACTAGTATCTACAACACAATAACCGCATGTGAAACGAAATTACTAATATCTGTCTATATCTGTATAGACAGGCCATGCGCTCAACGATCACTGTGCTCACAAACGAAAGCTGGGCAAAACATAGGGGTAACCATATGCTGTATGATGTAGGTATGTGATCCCTAGTTTAGCACAGCGGTCAGGAACTAGACAAAAGTTAGGCTATGATGACGACGAAAACCTATGGTGAAAAACGATACTTTGAAGTACCAGAAAACCAAAAATTCAAACCCCAAAATCAAAGCGGTGCATCTCCAAAAACGGCGCATGAATTGAGAATGTATCGGTTACAACATTTTTTGACGTTCGATTATGACCCAAGCACAACGATAGGGTGGTTCAAAAAAAAAAAAAAAAAAGTTCTGGGATTTCTTGTCCCCATTGTTTTTTTTTTTTTTTTTTTTTTTTTTTTTTTTTTTTTTTTTTTTTTTTTTTTTTTTTTTTTTGCTTCCTCGGTATGTCAGGATGACACTCCTAAATTTTTAGCAAAAAATATTAATCCTAATCACTTTACCTGGGTAGATTTTGGCCAATTATTGACCGTTATCGTAAACCAACCTCTAAATTTGTGCCGAGGTGATGATTTGACGGACGGATTTCAATTTTTTTAGGTCAATTTATGGGTTTTCGCATGCGCTGAACACGATGAACTTATTTATTTTACGCTCCGTCCACTAGTTATCCGGTAAACTGGCAGAGGGCGCTGCTTGAAGATAAGTAAAAATCGAAAATTTCACCGTAAATGCTGTCCCCTGGTTAAGAATTGTACTAGAAACATGCTATTATGGTCGGACAATATGCTTTGGCATGTTCTGAACATGATTCCGTTTTTTACTATACTTTTCCGCCAATGATTGCTTCGTTTAACGGCCATAACCCTCAAATTAATAGTAGGGTAATAGACAAATTCACCCTAATTTCACCTGAAATTATGTCGCGTTGATAATTTAAGGTTTAAATTGGGTATTTTCCAGGATACTCGGTACAAAGCCGTTGGTAATCTGGCAAGGACTTGAACCGGCATTGTACTTATTCGCTTAACGACCCGATACCATTGTACAAGCTTTTACACATGACCGATCCCGCTGACAATATTTAACCCTACGTTCAAACGATGCAATCACAGTTCAGACAATTCAGAACTACGAATTTGACTCCGGAAAACCGATGGAACTAAGGAATTTTACGGAAAAATTGGAAAATTTTAGCTATTTTCTCCATTTTGCCGCTATATTTGGCAAATAAGTACAATGCCGGTTCAAGTCCTTGCCAAATTACCAACGGCTTTGTACCGAGTATTCTGGAAAATACCAAACTTTATCGGCACAAGGTATTTCAGAACCTTAAATTATCAACGCGACATAATTTCCGGTGAAATTAGGGTGAATTTGTCTATTACCCTACAATTAATTTGAGGTTTGTGGCCGACAAACGAAGCAATCATCGGCGGAAAAGTATAGTAAATAACGGAATCATGCTGAGAACATGCCAAAGCATATTATCCGACCATAATAGCATGTTTATAGTACAATTCTTAACCAGACGACAGCATTTTCGGTGAAGTTTTCGGTTTTTACTTATCTTCAAGCAACGCCCTCTGCCAGTTTACCGGGTAACTAGTGGACGGAGCGTAAAATAAATAGGTTCATCGTGTTCAGCGCATGCGATAACCCATAAATTGACCCAAAAAAATTGAAATCCGTCCTTCAAATCAGATTAGGATTAATATTTTTTGCTAAAAATTTAGGAGTGTCATCCTGACATACCGAGGAAGCAAAAAAAAACAATGGGGACAAGAAATCCCTGAACATTATCGAACGTCAAAAAATGTTGTAACCGATACATTCGCAATTCATACGCCGTTTTTGGAGATGCACCGCTTTGATTTTGGGGTTTGAATTTTTGGTTTTCTGGTACTTCAAAGTATCGTTTTTCACCATGGGTTTTCGTCGGCATCGCAGCCGAACTTTTGTCTAGTTCCTGACCGCTGTGTTTGGTGGTGCCGAAAACTCTTATTCCTCATAGGTCTTCCGAAATTCTATTAATCCAAGCAGCCATGAATGTTATTTTTAATTTACCCAAAGTGAGCGCACTAATATTTCGCCAGGATAGTCCTTGGTACAATTCAATAGGTATTGGTACAATTCAATAGGATCCCTTGCCCCATAAAGTCCTGTATGGGGTATATTCCGAGGTCTGTCAACGGGTCTTTTGGCCTCGAATGTAAACCTAGTGCAGGATACCGTTTCAGTTCGAGTGTATTCATAGGCTAAGAAACATGAATCGAGGTGATCCTTCATTTTCTACGAATATGAGCACAGGTAGATAACTCAATCAAGATTACAAAATGTTACAAACTAAATCACTCGCGACGAAGTTGTGGAAACCCATTTCAAAACGGAAGTTAGTGAAAAACGTTGTCTATTTCCACGAAAAATAGAGTTACAATGTTAAATCGATTTCGACGGTTAGGCCATCATCAGTAACAAACAATAACTTATTGTTTATGTTTAACTTGTTATTGTTTGTTACTGATGATAGCCTAACCGTCGAAATCGATTCAACATTGTAACTCTATTTTTCGTGGAAATAGACAACGTTTTTCACTAACTTCCTTTTTTTTTTTTTTTTTTTACAAAATGTTGATCCAAATTAAGCACTAATATATAGACCAATGATATTTTAGAAGTCATGACTCATTCTTCAACTTCAAAAGTGAATTTCTCAAAAAGATAAAAAAGAGTAGCATGCAATTGTACATCCACTTCCTGCAACCCGTTCTAGTTATAGATATACTCCCTTCACCTGTGACTATATAAGCTGTGTTCTTTCTAATGTGTGTTTGTCTAACCGTCGAAATCAATTTAACATTGTAACTCTTCATTTTTCGTGGAAATAGACAACGTTTTTTCACTAACTTCCGTTTTGAAATGGGTTTCCACAACTTCGTCACGGGTGATTTAGTTCGTACCTGCCTATAGCTACCCTAACAATCACCTGACAGAACGCTCTCGTGTGCGCATGGCCTATAGACAAAACAAAAGTAGGTAATTCGAATATTAAGCAGTCGAAAATGTCATAGTCCTAGGTACTGACCTTTGAACTTGACACTCTTAGACAAGTGTTGAAGAAACAGCGTCAGAAGAGTATAGCACTGCATACTTAGATGCCTCGTGCTGTAAGTACGGATTTGTGGACAGTAAAGACATAGATTCATCCAACTTTTCCAGAACTGTCCTAGTTTTTCAAGGCTTTTGGTGTAATTTTCCCATTCGGCTTCAGAATTGAAATGGACTTTGTCTTCATTTTTTTTGGTACTCAGTTTTTTCAACAATGAAAGGAATTCAGTCGAATACATTACAACACAGTTTTGAAGGACTTTCAATTCATTAATTTCTTCATCTAATGCTACATCTCCAAGTGGTTTGATAACTTCCAACTTCCAAATACGAACTATGACGATTATCTCTATGACCAAGCAGCAGTTTGGCGTCAGAGACTTATCCTCTATCAAATCAAAAACGTGTTTCATGCCGTCTCGCTCAAGGAACTCATCAGCGAACCTAGTACGTCCCAGAAGATGTGTGAATGCTGCCAGGCACATATTCAACGTCCATTTGTCTTTCTCAAGCTTATTTTTTTCATATTTCTTCCTGGAAGTGAGAAAAACTGGGAAAAACACTCCAAAGAACATTTCCCGTTGGACTTGAATGCTACATCGTGGAGTCACTCTCATGAGATGAGAGCCTATCGTGAAGGCAACTCTCTGATTGGGAGACAACAGCATATCCTGAAAGGCCTCAAGACAAGCCCACCGGTGTTTGGTGAGATCTGTAAAGGACTTGTCTTTTTCTCCAACATTAACACAAACTTTACACATTGACTCATGGTCAATGGCTCCAACTTCTCGGTAAATCGTTTTTTCAAGTAATACAAGACCAAGATTCTTGACTTTGGTGTCAGACTGTTGAATTACTTTCAAAATCCTAGAAATTAGGCTTGAAGCTGGAAAGCAGCAACAAGTTCCACAGTTCATCATGGCATGCATTGTCCTCACTATAACTTCCCTTTCAGCTTGATCAGATAACAGTCTTGTAAATACCATAAATAGTGAAGTGATTGCACAGCTCCCTTCTTCATTGGAAGACAGCAATGTGTTTGAATAAATTTTACCAAATACATTATCGTGGTGATGCGAGACCAGTGAATACTTGCAATGTTTGTGTTTAGGCTTTTTACATTGTCTCATATGAACAAATTTCGTTCTCATTTGTTTGAAACTTAAAATCAATTGACTTAGAAGTCCAACAATCTTGCGAGCACGATTAAGAGTTTCTTTTTCATTAACAGTTCTGAATTTCATGATACTGAGAACAGTTTTGTCTATAATTCTACCGCCTGAACAATTCAAAAACTGCTGAAGGTTAGGGAAAAAAGATGCAAGTTTATCTGGATGATTGTTTTGAAGAAGAAGACTGTGAATAAGATTGATTATGGCATATGAAACACCAAAAATGAAATCTTGTAGAGATGTTGGTGGTTTTTTATTTGAATGTACTTTAGTAATCCCATCCTCAAGGAGACGTAGCATAATTGGCAGTGCCCCTTTGCAGGTGATGGCATTAGTTGCATCAGTCAACAATAGAATTCTATCCAATGAACTGAGAAACAATCTTGTCATGCTGTGCTTCAACAGCTCAATGTGCTTAGAACTTGGGGAAATGACGCTAAATTGTAAAGAACAAAGTTGCTCCAAAGAGAAATTGAAGCAATTAACAAGCAATGAACTTCCAAGACTTTCAAGTTGGCATAATCCTTGAAGAATATCGACGATAAGAATGCGGAGTTGATTGCTACACATGGACGTTTGGAAAACTCCTTGGATTTTCTCATCAGCAAAATCATCAGGCGCTAGCTTTTTATTCTTCCTTTTATAACTGCTGGCTTGGATTGGCACGGGTTTTATTGGTTTTTCATCATCACTACGAACACAAGTAGTGAAATAATCGAAATCCATCGGGTCTAGCCATATTTTCAAAGGAGAGCTATGACTTTTCACAGCAGGTTCATTGTCCAATCCTTCAGAATCAGACAAATTTTTAATTTTCTCACGTTCATGTTTCTGCATTCGTTTTGTGTATGATGATGAGCTAACTTTTCTGCTGGGGCCTGGGGATCCTTCAATCCCACTAGACATGGAAAAAGTGCGAGATTTGATCTTGGAAGGGAGCCTAAACTTGCACACTTGTTCAATATTGGGGACTGGTTTTTCGACGACATACTGATTGTGTTGATTAGGATCATTTCCATCATCCTCTATGCCGTACACAGACGTCAATAACTTACAAAGCTCAGCAGCACAGGTTAAATCCTGTAATAGAAAAAATATTGTTGAAATAAAAACTATCACAAGCCTAAATTTTTATTATTTCTTTCCGAGCTAAAAGAGAAATATAGCAGTGACAAACATTTCAACTAAAAGGGGTGGCTTCCTAGAATCAATTCATCATCAGATACAATTTCAATTTATTAATAAATCCATTTTTGATTCATCATTAAGGGCCTGTTTGACAGAACTTGGAAACTCCAAGTACAGAATTACCTCCTAGATAGATTAGAGCTCTGAGTAACCCTAAAATGAATTTTACAAAGTCAAATCAGAGTGAGTTACGCCATAGAATCGATTATTAGGAGAAACTCCATTGACTTACCGTTTTGTCATAAAAATGCCAATCTATCGTTGGTCCTCTACCAGTCTTAATATTCTCAGAGTAGAATTTGCTTTCATGAGATTATTGCGGAAGGACGTTTTTCAAACCCAAGGTTGGGTATTCCTAATTCGTTTCCACTCTTTAAAGCAATGTAGGAACAATGAATCGTGGATGAGGCACCGAGGATAATGAATTGATCTTTGAAATCTTGAAAATCCTTGGTTTACTGAGAATGATTGATGGTGAAGGAGGTATAAAGAGGTATCAATTTGGATCAACCTTAAACAGTAGTATTTAAGGGCTGAAATCATTATTGAAAATAATAAACCAAAAACTTTAAAGGTAACAGTAACGTTTTATGGGTCTCATTTATAGACATCGTTCCAATGAATATGATGAAACCACCCGGATCGTTCTACCTACATCCGTATGCCTTCCCTCTTTGACATGGGAAAACATCAATAACGTCAAGCAAAACTTAACAGAACTGGTGGAACATAGCGAAAATCGCCCTGTAAATGCGTTACTCGTATCAGCTGATATATATAATTGCGATGGAATTTTCACTTAACGTAACCGGGTTTATTATAATTTTTGTCAACTGTGGAAGGACTTCTGAAGCGTAGGAAGGTTTAATGCAGTTTGGGTAACTGTTTCATCATCTTGTGCGTAAATTTTTCAATGTTTTTCCTAGTAATATTCTGCTAAAAATATACATTTAACTATTTTAGCCATTTTTAGTGATTGTTAGGCACATTTTTTTGTGATTTGAGCAATTTATAGAGAAGTGCTGGCCACCGTAATAATTTTCTCTTAACACCTGCTTAATTTTTTGGAGATTTTTTATTTCGATTTTGAGGCTGGTCTTCCACTGGAAACGTTTTAATGAGACCAAGCAACTGGACGGTGAATTTAACCACCACCATGAAGAGATGAAGGAGCAAAGGGGAAAGAACAGAATGGACCGCATACATATCACTGCATCCTGAATCATGGTTATTAACTCTTCTTTAATTGCATACATGCGTTCACATGAGTAATAATCCCTTAAGAGGAAAAAATGTAAAAATCAATGTTTCTGGTAAAAAGGCTCTTTCTAAGAAACTATGTGTCCCTGTGAAACTATGTAGACCTGTAGAGATGCATTTGCACTGTGATAGATATGAGTAATTCCTCCTTCTCCATTCTTAAAAATGCTGCAGCTGGGGATATGCCAGAGGTTGATTCAACCTTCAGGATATCCTCTGGGTGTAGCCCGTTCATCGCCTCTCCCCTTTGAGGGAGGAACCACTCGCGTTCCATCACCTCTCGTTGTTACATGTTAGCAGAGCCATACCCCACCCAACCCCTCTATTATTGAATGTCCTGGCGCCCCAACCCCCGCCCCCGTTCCATAGGCAAAATGGGCAATATACCCAAAACTTTTATTCTTAAAACTTCAAACACATACCCCTGACCTGCCTATTTGGAGCCCCCTTCCACACTGCGCCCCCCCCCCCCCCCCCCCCCCCCCCCCCCCCCCCCCCCTCACTGCTTTTTGAAAGCCCCAGGAGTGTGATGGATATGAGTAGTTCCTCCTCCTCGATTCTTGAAAACGCTGCAGCTGGGGATGTGGCTGAGGTTGATTCAACCTTTAGGATATCCTCTGGGCGAGCATTCCATCATCTCTCGTTGTTAAAGCACTCGGTCACAAATTCAATCAACAATCAAACTGGTACCAATCGGACCGTTTGGGAGTTTGGGAGTTATAAGCTAAATAACTAAGAACATCCAAAAACCTCAGAAAATATTGCTATTTTCCCGCATTCCTCATCTTACTGACCACACATCGAAGCTCTACATTTTATTCTACCCTTCAAGGGCCCTACCATCCGACATTAAAAAAAAATAAAAACAATAATAAAGCATTGTGGTATTGAGTGCACATAACCAGTTATTGAGTGATTGGGTGACTCTTTTCTTGGTTTTAAGTCATTTTCTGACGACCTACTGACTTATGGGGATATTGCAGGGTTCAAATAACAGCTACATACTTAAATTTCCTACAACCTTTTACTCTCTTTTAAGGGTATCATTGTTAAAATAATGTGATTTAAACTTGAAAAAACTTTTATTGATTTTTTGTGGGGAAAAATCAAAATTTTTAGTGGAAAATGGTTTTGAATAGCTGTATCTTGGTCTGCTATCCATTTGACTGGTACCTACTGAACCTTATATGCGCTCAAATAGTCACAAATTTAATTAAGTTCATGAAAAGAAATAGTGGCCTAGCGATACCTAATCAAGAAACTGATAAAATGGACAACAAAATAGCGGTTTTTTGCAATAATTAAAAAAGTTAGCAGGAAAAAGGTTCGGCAAACCTCAGATTCAACCCTAAAACATGAATTATATGGTAGTACCAAAAATATAAACTACCTACACTAAAACTTGTTCTCGAGAAACACATAGTACCTGGCTATACAGCCATCAATTACGAATCACAACGCTGAGGATTCCCAAAAATGTGGGGAGTGTGAGCTACGAGTGATGGATCCCATCCATTTGGATGGGATCGGGCGCTCGTCGCTAAGGCGTAAATTTCTTCACTCAAGTAGCTCGCAGTGGAGGCCCCCTAATGCACTTTAACCTAAAGGGATTAGTCGCTTGTATACGGATAACGTGTAGTCGCTTTGCCTCGTGAAAACGCTTCCAGTGGAAGACTGAGGGCTAAGGAATTATTGCCTGGAATTCAAGATAAGACCACAGCTGGTCTAATGTCACTTTGTAGTCAGTCCAGATGAAAAACTTACATCAACTCCAAGGGTGTAAAGTAGAGCAACCGCTTTCCAACCTCTCCCATTAAACATGTGCCGTCTAAGCGCATCAAAGTCATCGTCATCCTGCTGAGTGTCGCAAATTGTTTTTATATCACTCACAAGTTCTGCTGCAGTGACATTTCCCACGTTAGTACTGAAAAGTAGAAAACATAGCATTAAATAAACTCTTGTATTCTATACAAACCAGCAGGAGAAAACAGTCAAAGGAGGAAAAATTGACTTCTGAATGAAATTAAATTTGTTTTTCCTTACTTATTTATTAAATCAAATAATGTTATAAACCAATTACGAACAAAATGAGATAATCAAGAAAACAGACAATTAGTTCACTTGTGAGCATATTTTCAGACCATTTCGTCAATCATGACTGTATGATACCTTTTTTAGCGAATTTTCGTAGAAAATAAAGCTACTGCAATAGCTCCAAAAATTTTAAAATCTAAATTTTCGAAAATTTTCATTTTAGAAATCGGTTTTGAGACATTCTGTAAAGTGTGTTGAAATTCTTGAAAGCCTTCCTAAACTTACGTTTTTCAAGTTTAAACTAAATTTGAGATACAAATTCTTTCCTACGATTATTTTAAGTTCAAAATTTTAACTTTATGTAAAGATTATTTTATTCTGCAACATGTTCCAGTAGAACATAATAATAATAATAAGAATAATCTTTGTGATAAAACGATTTTTAGTGATCCATTTTTTAAGGAATGTAGTAATGGTAGTAATTATAGCGAGCAAAACAAGTTTGGATTCTGACAAACCATCAGACTTTTGATATGAACAAGCGAGGAGTACCTCTACACGTATGGCGTGTTGTGTATCTGCAGAACACACATGAATGAGTGCGAGAATAATGCATAAGCATAATGCTTATAAACAATTGGTAAGAATAATTAATTATTTTTAATTTTAAGGTATTATTTTGGCTGGAATGAAGAAACATGAAAATATAACTGCATTTCATCCGAATTACCTGGTTAGAGAAAATAGGTCAGCATTAGACTTTCCATCGTTTAGCTGTAGCAACGCTTCAGCCAAGAAAATGTCAAACCAGGCTCCCCTCTGAAACCAATGCAAATGTTACATAATTTTAAAATGCCCGACTGTACTCATTGAATTCAGATAAGTGATTTTTTTTTCTTTTTGTGGAATGGACTAAACTCAATTCACCGTCCAGATATAATTGTTCAACTGTTTTCCCCTTCAAGAAACCATGTTTCATGACTTCAAAACTCACATTTAGCTAATTTCGCAATGCCCAAATAAATTCTAAAATAAAAATTTTCTAAATGGAAATCCGTTTTGAGGCATTCTGATACGATTCCTGGATTTTAACGCTTTTACAATATACAGTGTTTAAAATTTAATAGACCAGCCTTTTTTTAATTTATTTTTTTCCTTCATCTTCTTTGAGGATATCAAAAACCTTTATATGGTAACTCCCCTTTAATTTTCATATAATTTGGATTTTAATTATCATGTACACAGTAAGTGCTATGACTCTACTACCCGCGTATTTCATATGGAAACCCACATTTTTTATTGAATATTCCAAATCTACATAAAATTTCATGAAAAATGACCCATCCCTCGAATTTTTTGTTTGCATAAAAATGGGTGAAATTATGCGCTAAAAGTGTTTAAAATAATTGTGGAATATCGAGTTTATGAAGAAATTCAATTGCCACATGAGAAACATGATTATGGTGTACTCTTTCAAGCTGAATTAAGTAAGTAAGAATTTATTTATTGGCACTTGTTACACAAGCCTCAAGGGCTCTCTTAGTCGTAACATAAAAAAAATTAACTTATTAGATAAATACATTCTTGGCCTTAAAATAAAAGACTGCACTAATAAAATAAAAAATACAGAAAACAATTGAATTATACATGAATGACAATATAAAAAAAACTTCTCTGAACAAAACGTATAAAGAAAAAATGAAATAAATAAATAATAATAGTAAAAAAAAAAAAAAAAAACTAATAAGTTCAACTGGGTGGGTGTGGAGATCGCTAATACCCTGTGATGCCATAGTGCCGCTCAATAAGATTCCGAAAGGTGGAAAGCTCTGTAGCAGACCTACAAGCCAGGGGTAGGGAATTCCATAATCTTGAGCCCGAAATCCTCAGAGAATGACCCATAGAGTTGGACATGTGGGGCACCACATTTAAGGCGTGTAGCCGCACCGAGCGCCCAAAGGTAAAGAAGCCTTCAAGGTACTCGGGGCTGGGTGTGTCCCCATGCAACAGCTTGAAAATGAATACACACAACCTTATGTTGAAATGATTCCTCAAAGAACATCCAACTAGAGCCTCAGCATATGGTGATACATGTTCAAAGCGACTCACATTGTATGCATACCTTGCGATTGAATTCCATGCTACTTGTAGCCGGTGAAACTGAGTAGCATTAAGACTGGTAGAAAAAATTTCAGAGCAATAATCAAAGAATGGAATTAACAGAGATTTAGCAAGGATAAGTTTAAGAGATGGTTGTGTGAAATTTCGCAATCGCCTCAATGTTCGTAAAGATCCATAGACTCTCTGAACAATCCGGGAAACATGTGGTGTCCAGTTGAGCTGGGGATCAAGGAAGACACCCAGGTCACGAGCAGAATTACAAGGAGCAACTCGAAAACCATCAACCAACAGTGGAGGGAGGTCATGATAGTTATCACATGTTTATTTATTGATATTCACAATTCCAACTAGGAAAACAACGTATATACTAAATTTTAGTATGCTTTGTGCTGTCTGAAAATGAGGAGAACCGACCCATCAGCCTCTCATCCTTCCTTCTTAAAAGTACCTATGGAAAAAGTTATTGACCAAACAAATCAGAGGGAAGTACAAGAATGGTACAGTCTGATGAATTAATTGGTGATTGGTTGAGGCAACCAATTTTAACTTATTTAGTAATTATTATTGTGAACTATATATATAAATATATATGATAGAGATTATAGTTTTTTTCCTATATGTATCATGTATGTGATACGCTGTGCTCCCTCAGTCGGTGCTTTCAGGGGTGCGATTCGGCGCACATCCTCGTCGAACTATAGGTAGATCTCACTTCCCCTCTTCTTCCCTTCTCCATGCCCTTCAGGCCAGAATTTGCTTTGCTCTTGGGCTTTTTTTTGTGCCCTTCCAGTTTTTTTCATGTTTATTTTACAAATTTACAATATCTTGTATAAGCTATTGTTCCTTTTAACAAGTCTTTTGCTTCCTCACTGCCGAAGGTAGGGAAGCTTTGTGTTCGTGATTGGAGTAAAAAATACACTGCCAAGGAAATGGCTCATGAGCTTCCTCGTGACCTTCACAGTACGTCACCATTAAATTCCAGAAAACTAGAAACGACCGGTTCTGGCATCAGGGAATTAATAAGGTGGGAAATTGGAAGCTGAATGGTACATATAATAAATGAAATTAAATAAGGAAAATTTTGATTTTAATATGGGACCATCCAGGATGTAGTCCGCATGTTCCCTGAAAATTTCGTCTAAATCGGATCAAAACTGAAGGAGTTTTTAATTGATTTACAGGATTTCATTAATATTTTGATCTAAATTCATGATTAAAACATCCTTGGGGATATTTTTTGGCAACTTTGAGCATTATAGACCACCCGATTTGTTCATTTTCCAAACTTACCCTGTGTTGCTGGCCCACCCTGCTACCGCGCCGTTCATCCGCTAGAGCGCATTCACAGCGTTCGGGCTCAAAGTTGCCAAAAAATATCCCCAAGGATGTTTTAATCATGAATTTAGATCAAAATAAAGAGGAAGAAAAGAGGAGGAAGCGTTCACGCTTGTACGTAAAGAGGCTTGCCGTCTCGGAGGCTACTGCCTCTGCTAATTGTTACTACATGAAATGCCACAAAAATTAGAAATGACCTTTCCGGGCATCAGGGAGGTGGCAATATAAAGCATATAGGTACGTAATAAATAAAATTGTAATTGCTGATGAACAATAATAGCTACGTCAATATCACAAACTGTTAATCGACTGGCACAATCACTGGTAGTACCGTACGATTCGTATGGCACCTCAAGGGACTCTACCGGGATCATCTCTGAAAATTTGAACAAAATCCGATAAAATTAACTAAGCTGTGACCGTAACAAAAACATCACTTTCGCGCATGCGCCTAGCGTACCGCTGCTGATGATCGCGAAGAATGTGATACGGGACCTCAAGAAACGTTGCCCGCATCATCCCTGAAAATCTGACCGAAATCCGTTCACAATTGCCTGAGTTATGACCAAAACAAGAAAATTTTGTTTGCGCCTGCGCAGAGGCTACCGTTGATTCGATCATGACGGAACTGATAAGGGACCATGTAGAGCTATACCCGCACGATGCCTAAAAATTTGAAGAAAATCGCATCAAAATTGTGGAAATTACGGCTGTTGCAAGGACCGTAACAAGAATATCGTCGCAAAAATCCCAACATGACATAATTGATTTTGGCAGCTTTTCAGGGGAACAGAAAAACCGTTTCATTTCTCAACAATTCATAATTGTCAGTATATTACTGCTTCTAACCGTTTTCCAGGGTCCCAGAATTCAATTAAAAACGAAAACACATGATTTTGCGAAAGGACTAAAAAAAGAAGGAGATCATGTCATGTTTCTCGAAACTTTCTGTTAGTCATGTCACGTTGCTCAAAACTTTCTGTTAGTCATGTCATGTTTCCTATGAAATTTTCAGGGATTGAATGATAATTAAGTCCGATAAGGCTCTTAAAATATTTATTTTCAACTTTTATAATGACAAGATTTGATTATCAATTGGTACTAAATAAAATACACTCTTAATCAGTCTGGAAGGAGAATCAGGTTCATTATTTTATAACGAATTTTTTCAACATTCAAATACTGAATTTCAGCCTTTTCTTGTAATTAATGAAAAACAAAACTTGGCGCTCCGCACCTCGCCAGGGGGCAAGCCCCCTGGACCCCCGGTTACCTCTATTTACATACATAGGACGAAATTATTGAAACACAGAATGTGTTTTAGCTCACGCGTTTCACATAAACCAGTATTCAATCTTAGGTTGAAGATTGGTTAAATTCCAATAGTGAGATAATAACCTAAAATATTTATAACTCATAAAAGGCGTAATAACAAAATATAGCATAGGTTACACCAGGTTACACGATCCTTAGTTCCGTATCATCGGTATCCATGTTGTCGTCCCAGATTTTGTTACGAAATTTCGTTAGCTTTTTTGGCTAGTTAGTGCATGGCTAAAACACATTCCATGGCTTTGGAATTCACTCAGCTGATCAGTGATCACCCAGGCGTCTTCGCATTCTTCCTTGACCCTCCCTCTCAAATTTCAACTTCCTGCGTTGAATAGGAAAGAAAATGGCTTTGGAGCTCACTCAGCTGATCAGTGATCACCATTGCTTCTTCAGCATTCTCCCTTGACCCTCCCTCTCAAATTTCAGCATCCTGCGTTGAATAGGAAAGAAAATGGCTTCAGAGCTCACTCAGCTGATCAGTGATCACCCAGGCGTCTTCAGGATTCTCCCTTGAGCCTCACTCCCAAATTTCAGCTTGGGTTACACGATCCTTAGCTTATTTAACCACCCCTTCACAAATCAAACCGTTCTCGCAATATTCGGATCACCTGCTATGAATCAAATCATCGAAACACCAGCTCAATGAAATCATCAGAAATCAACAAGCGGTTGCAATCATGTTCACAATATCAATTATTGAGAATGATCACCTGAGTTATAAGAAATTTAGGTGCCCCCCCCCCCCCCCCCCAGAGGTGCAATGGGGGCCTAAATTTTCATAAAAAGGTAGAGGAGGTAAAGAGGCATCCCGTCAGAGAGATACCACCCCTAGTCATAGCTTTTAATGAGCCATGTTCGGGGAAGGTTGATATTCCTGTCACCAGGAAATCATCCGACGCCAAGCCAGCTGTCTAAAATGATCGAGGACAGCGCGTGGTTCCCATTGATTCCTCAACGGGACGCCGCCAACGCTATCTCTGGTGCTCTGACGGGAGCTTGATGGACCTCTCAGGAGGTAACTCTGTTACAGAGTGTACACAATTATTCAAATAACCATGCTCATAACTCAGCTTGTTGGCCACGCACTTCGCAGTAGTTAACATAATATGGTTGGATAAATCGAGAGCTTTCGAACGAATGGTCAACGAATTTCGGGGGATGAAAAACGACGAAGTACCATTTCCCTAGCAACGAATCGGTTGTAAGCGGAAATCATCAGAATGTTGTCGCCACGGATTTCGTCCCACATTTCGTTTCAGATTTCGTTAGCTTTTTTGCCTAGTTAGTCCATGGCTAAAACACATTCTCTGTTAAAAGTAGTACTATTTGAGACCAACTCTCGACTCCAACAAATGACAAGATATTAATAAATTATAATGACAAGATTTCAGTTTTACTTTATCTTGAATGCAATAAGATACAGCCTTAGTCCGTGTGGAAGAAATCAGTAGTTTCATTCTTAAAGACACATTTTTTCCTAATAATTAAGAACTAATAATAATTATTATTCAATAAACAAAATAAATTACGTAATCTCAGCCTTTTCTTTTCAATGAAAACAAAATAGTAGGTAATTAAGCCCACGCTACCACATCAAGTATCAACGTGACTGGGCCTGCAAAACTTGACATAATTACAAACACTCCACAAAACAACATAGCATTATTGAATGTGTTTTTTTTTTTTTTTTTTTTTTTTTTTTTTTTTTCTTGGCGTATTCTATCAATTCTGACATTCTGGAGCAAAGAAAAATAAATCATTATCACTAAGAAAGTGTCCAATTATGTAGCTATAGAAGAAATTTGACAGGAAAACACCAAATAACAGCTGAAATAAAGGGAAAACTCAGCATGCTTTCGTCAGAGCTCTCGTTGGCCATGCTTTTACTGTAGAAACTCTGCAACCGTGTCATGTTGGATTCCATAATGTTGTATGTCATGTTGGTCAACCTGTCGATATTGGCGAAACTAGCTCTCATGGTGGAAAACTGATGCCACCAATCGATTCGGAGGGAAATTTAACTTCCAGAAGCACAATGAAAAAAAATTTGAGAAATGCAATTATGTCACGTTGGGATTTCGGTGACGATATTTCGTTCACGCATGCGCAGAGCGTACAGCTAATGCAAATAAGATGATTGTCTTATGGGACCTCAAGGGACCTTACCCACATCATCCCTGAGAATCTGACCGAAATCCGTTCAACATTGACCGAGTTATGACCGTCACATTCACGTTAGCGCCTGCGCAATTCGATCATGATGAAGTTGATAGGGGACCATCTAGAGCTTAACCCGCACGATCCCTGAAAATTTAGTTAAAATCGGATCAAAATTGTGGAAGTTATGGCTGTTACAAGGAAATGTGGACGGACAGACAGACAGACAGACACGGAACCAAATTTGTTCAGGAGGCTCTGAAACGCAAAATTAGAGTGGAAATTTTGATTTTGGAGCAAAAAATTTTTTTTCATTTCGAAAGTGAAAACAAAGCTTCCGCTGCCTTGCAGTCTCGGAAGCAAAATTGGTGCCCTCCAAAACCACAATTTCCACTTGCTTTCTGCGTTTCAGATCTTGCTGATCAATTTTCCGTGACTGTCTGTCCGTCTGTGGTAAATCCTTGTCACGCCCAAAACTATGCCGAGTTATAATCCGATTCCGACGAGATTTTCAGGGATTGTGCGGGTTAGCTCATAGATAACGTCGAATCATGAATCATTTCGACTCGTACTTTGCTCTCCAACTAATTCTATACGCCCATGTTACAATACGTGAGGAAGCTATACTGCCCACCCAACTTGGCAGACGTTTATCTGGTATGCGAGGTGGGACCTATAATGTCACATATAGCAATAAAAGTTGATATTATACTTAATTTTTATTTAGGTACTGCGAAAACCCGTCTAAATTTATTTTCATGTATTTTGTTTTGCTACCTATATTTTACTCTAAACTCAATGAAAAGTTTAACTGTGGCAGTGCCTTACTCATACATTAGGTATTTTTACTCACTTTAGATTAGTAGTACTCAAATCACACTAGGAAGAGTGGGGATTCGTAGACAAGTTATACTCCTTTTTTTTTCTCTGTGCATGTTATGTAAGAAGGGCACTAGAGGTTATAGGTGTTCCCTCATATCACTCATTGTTTACTATTCCCACTTTCATATTTTCAGGATTCCTCGCTAGGTACCTAGGTATGGGGTGTTCGCTCGATTCGAAAGATTGTTGTTACTACGATATGTAAATAGGCATTCTTTTTGTATATCACCTCCACAATTTGAGCAATTTTCACGATTACGTTACCAACATGCAGTATTCATACAACACACGATGGTGTAGTTTATGGAACCCGTCCTCCGCAGGAAGGGGGATTCTAAAAATTAAAATTATCGGGTGATGTATAAGTAAATATGCATGCACACAGTTATTTTTTAACCAAACGCTAGGTTGAGATGGTAATTCCCATCTCGAATAACAGAGGGGAAAATGCAATTTTTAAATCCCTATGTAAGAATTCAAAATACAAATCCCTAAATAGCCTGCACAAACAAAAGTGTACTAACTGAAAACATAAAGATAAAGTACCTCTAATGTTTTGTTTTCGGCCTTGAGGAAAGAGTCCCAAAACAGATGAATTTTAGTTGAAGAGGGGTTTACAGCAGATTTATCACCCATAGGTACCGAGCTGCATTACTGTTCGCGGAAACTGTTTGAAAATTAAGACTTTTTCACTGAAACTTGAGGAAAAAAAGCGCAGATAGCGGACGGAGTTACGTAAGTACCTACTCACACTACAGTACCTACAAAACAGAGGTTGAACCACGGAAATAACAAGACGCTTATCTCTCCACTATCACTTCTCGGGGTCTCCCACGGGCTTGGAAGAAGAGATTCAAAGAGGTCACCGCTTGGAAAAGTTTCAAGATCAGTGGCGATTCCAAATAAGAATGCGAGTCTAGCGGCATCATACTGTATTAAGTAGTTCCTGACGCCGAATCTTATATCATAGGAAATCAAATGTGGTACCAACCTACTCAACCACCTTTTAAAACGAATCAAACACTCAAAAACAAATTTTTTTAGACTACTAGTCTCCTCTCCTTTTATTTTCATAAGTTTTTTCTGTGATGGGAAAAGACTGTTGTGGAAGGTGTCTAAAGATTTTTAATTTTTGAAAATTCAGTGGGATATACCCAAATTCAAAATATTTTTTTGTAGATGGTCAAATGGTGCCTTCCTTCCCCTAATCATATCCCTACTAACAACATTCTACTGTACGCATAAGCTGTAAAGTTTACCTTACTATGAATGAGGATTGGTAGATTATTAACATATCGATAATGAATGACAAGCAATAAAAAAGTAGAGCAAATTTGGATTTTTAAAAAATCAACCAGCCCCTCGTTAGTTTTTCTATGGCAGTAAAAAACTACCCAGCTAGTAACTAAAAAACGGGACTTTCTAAACAACGGGTCCGCCGGATCCGGTGGATCCCCAAAAACACATGCGAACCTAGCGGCAGCAAGATAAACTAAGAAGTTCCTGACTCCGACTCTCGTGTCAGATGGAGCTGCCTTCACGCTACTGGATGACTAGGTAGGCGACCAAAGAAAGCGTCACCTACCACAAGAAACAAAAATTTTCGACCCCCCACCTCCCCCCTTCCAAAATCTTTGAGAATCGCTCCCAAAAAAATCCTCATGAATTCGTTATTAATAAAAGATTGAATATTGGCAAAAAAATAATTTAATAAGAATACGTAATCTGTGTTAACAAGAATTCGCATACTCAATCCCCTTCCGATTATTGAAGTGTGTGACCGTCAAGGTTACAGCGCGGGACCCCTCACTCCCACATTAGGTATAGGAAAATTAGGTAGGTAGGTAGGTATCTACGTAAATTAAATAAATAGTCACTCACCACTTCATGTGTTATTAAATATTTTTTCCAACAACTGGCAGTGTTGCTTGTGGTTCTTGAATAACGTTTGTTCATTAAAAATAATTACTGTTCTTGGGAAGAATTTGATATTTTTGTTGGTTGAAAGGATTGATGAATGCAGATTTCTACATTTTTGAATATGAGTTTTTGCCATGTAAGTTATCGTTGCTTTCTTATCCGATTTCTACCCTTATACAGCTACTAAATATTTTCAGGATGACTGGATTTTTTGGTGTATGGTTGACTATATGATTACTGGTAAACTGAACTTACACGTAGCACGTTTAAAGTCTAGGTAGCCTGACCATTCGAAAATTAGAGTTTTGCCTCATTCCACCTCGAGATGAACTGGCTAATATCATTTGTCTTTATTTGCCTTCCCATGCAGATCAAATCTAAATGCTCCTTGATTTAAACCACCCCCTTGTATCACTAACTAGGTACTTCAACGAATAGTTGTTATTGAATTAACCCTCTAATGTTTAACAACTTGCGCTTAAATCTTGTTTCGTCTTACAGATGTCATTTAACAACACCAGTGAGCAGGTGTCCCATGAAAGGAAGAGTTAGTGGGAATCCAGATATGTGGTGGTATGGTGCAAGTGGAGACATTGGCAAGTACGAAAACGTGACTTCTGATTGCCTTACCACTACTGAAGATGCAACGGAATATACTGAGGCTAAAATACGAGATCCATTCAAGGGATACCCAGTTTACCCTGTGTATGGGTATGTAAATCAAAACTCATTCCAGAAATGAGCGTAGTTAACTAAAATGTTAGTTGAACTAAATTTTCAACTACCTAACAACTTTAGTTGTTAGTTGGCAACAACTACTTTTACAACTAAGTTAGTTAGAGGTTAAACGATTTTCCTCCCACTAAATTAGTTCCTAACTGAAAACTTTCATTCTTTACTCCAAAACATTTAAAATTCCGACTTGTGAAGTCACTTGTCCTGCCACTATTAACATTATGGTGAAATATTGATGGGTCATTTTGCCAGAAAGGGCCAATCGTTGTCCGGAGAGGATTTCTAATTCCCATTTATGACCTTCAAAACTAATTTATACATAAACTATCAATTCCTCTCAACAAATGGCAATGGCTAAAACATGCATATATTTATTATAAAATATGGAAATTTAGGTTTTGACAGTTAAATGTATAGGTACTAATCTGCCTTGTCCGGACCCCCAAGTAGCCAACTTTGTTTGAACAGCGTAGATCACTGATCAAACGAGCGATCCATAATCGTAGGGATTCTTTAGTGCATACATCTGGAGATGAAAAAAATGGATTTGCAGATTTTTTTTTGAAGCATACAATATGAGCAGGAGGATGAAACGAGCTTGTCCAGAGTTTCTGTCTTTAATCTGCCTTTTTTTTTAAATTATGGTATATTCTTGTTTCCCGGGTTTTACTATATATACATGCGATGTTAAAATCTAGGATTATTGTTTGATCTGGGCTCAAATGTCTCTTGTCTGCCATGGATGTTTTTCATCTGCCGATAAGTTTTCTTCTTTAATTAATAATTGTTTAATTAAGCGCCCCACTGTGTGGCTTTCCTTTGAAATTCGATCAGTTCAGTACAGTGTAACAATGATCCCTGATTTTTGGCAGATCATAATTCCAACTTTCAGTAGTCTGAATCTTGGGGTGAAGATTGGAACTTTCTGGGAAAATGACCCGCTTATTTTATCAATGGATGTGGTGTATCGGCTCCAGTAAACTGCAGGTTGTATTTAATCATTGTACACGGTATGTTTGCAACTGAAGCCTAGGAGCCACATCTCACAACACTCTACCGAGCTGTTTGACCGCAAGTACTTACCATACTTGCAGATGCGTTGCCTTGTTTTGATTTTCAAGATTTTAAATCCTGCTAATTTCTGCCTTCACTGCAAGATTTGGCACAGATTATACTAGGTAGGTATTCATCTTAGTTTCAATATTAAACAAACTTGGTTAAACGAATGTGTAACCGATTTAGAACCCATAAATCCAAAAACTAATTAGTTTAGACACTAGAATGTCTGTCTTTTAATGAGTATCTTCTCTTACACTAATATTCCTGAAATTGCTTCCTTCAGACTCTTACTTAATATAAACATATCTTGCACACTAAGCAAGTCTCTGATCGATTAGCTCGAGAGTTTCAAGAACCTGTGGACCAGTCCAGTATTACTATCCTGTAAAGAAGCGGTCGCGGCGGAGGTGTGTTCCCCTGGCACACCCATTCCCTTATGAAGGACAAAGAAACATGAAGACGGCACACCCGACGTATTTGCGAGATCGTGGAGCTAGTAGCTGCAAAACTTTGGTAGCTGGACCTCGTCGCAGAGCTGCTTACACATTCACTCAATCATCGCCTCCTCTTCCTCTTCCACCACCTGATCCTCCAAGAAAGAAAAAGGTGAGTCTACGTAGCAAGGTCATTTCACTTTCCCAACATGCCTTGGGGCTAAGAAAAAATAATCGAAAGATGCAATTATGTAACTAAATGAAAAAAACTCGGCCCTTCGGGCCTCGCAAGGGGCTCTGCCCCTGGACCCCCCCGGATGTTATTACTTTGAGCCTGACTACTAAAATGTAAAAAACATGGAATCATGTTTTAGCTCCTCGCTCTCACTTTATTATAGAAATGATCACGACGATTGAGCTCTTGTGAGATGATGATCTCCTAATAGAAACTTGCGAGTAAACATTCACTTTATTATAGAAATGATCACGACGATTGAGCTCTTGTGAGATGATGATCTCCTAATAGAAACTCGCGAGTAAACATTCACTTTATTATAGAAAAAGGCTAAAGAGGCTACATACGAAATTACAGCTTCCTATAGTATTAAGTATAGAAATTACCTATTAAAATGATTTAACCACCGCTTCACAAATCAAACCGTTCTCGCAATATTCGGATCACCTGCTATGAATCACATAATCGAAACACCAGCTCAATGAAATCATCAGAAATTAACAAGCGGTTGCAATCATGTTCACAATATCAATAATTGAGAATGATCACCTGTGTGTAAACAATTATTCATATAACCATGCTCATAACTCAGCTTGTTGGCCAAGCACTTCGCAGTAGTTAGTATAGTATGGTTGGATAAATCGAGAGCTTTCGAACGAATGGTCAACGAATTTTGTGGGATGAAAAACGACGAAGTATCATATCCCTAGCAACGACTCGGTTGTAAGCGGAAATCATCACAATTATTGGCGCTACTTTCATCTCACTTTTCGGCGGGGGATCCATCGCTGAAACATGATTCCATGTTAAAAGTAGAAAATCGCTGGAAAATAGTGGAATATTGAATGTGTACAAATCGATACATGTCTTATGATTATTTCGATATCGAACCTTCTGGACCCATAATGTACTAGTACCATTTGTGATGGATTAGGTAGTTCCTCCTTCTCAATTCTTGCTTGCTTCCCAAACCCTGGAATAGTTCCCGGTCTACCAGCTTTCAGGATATCCTCTGGGTGTAGCAGATTTAGTTTACTCTTTGCCTCTACACCTTTGAATGGTAGCTATCTTGATTTCAAGCCCCCCCCCCCCCCATCCCTCTATTTTGGACTGGATAACTCCTCAGAGTTACTCGAGTTGGGCATCTCAGTGCTGCAGAGTGCTCTATTCGTGTTCCTCTGCGACAGACTTGGTGACCCGTGTTACTCCGCCGACGCCTGCAGGTTTATTTGAACCGGTGGTACGTCTTTATACTCTTCCTCCTCAGAGTTACTCGAGTTGGGCATCTCAGTGAGAGTGCTCCGTGTTATCACCACCCGTGTCCTGGGGGGTTCTTATTTGAACTGGTGGTCGTTTTATAGGAGCACTTCCCTTCAGCCCACTCTTCCTTCTCATCCTTCTGTAACTTCCCTCATCCCTAGAGCCGGCGTTGGGTGAACCTGGGCTTCCTCCCCACTTTTTTATTTATTTGTTTATTTTTCAGTTTAAAGGTGTGTGCCTTTGAGGGGTGTTTTGAAAAAAAAAAAGTATGTGTGTGTGTGTGTGTGTTGGTGTCATACCAGATGATACTTCAGGTTTGAGATAAAAATTCCGTTCTTGCGTCAAAAATCAAGCGTTCCAAATGAAAGAATGAGTTTGTTGGCTAAGTAGTACATTTCAAAAAATGTGGTAAATATCACTAAAAATGGCTAAAAAAAAAAAGCTACAAATTGTTAAATTTATATTTTTTAGCAAAAGTTTAGTCAAAAGAAGTTAATAAGGATGAACTAGAACATTTAAAAAAATGTATGTACAACAATTATAATGAAAAATCGGATCAATAATTATCATTATCATATTTAATTGGTGGTTTTGTTTTATTGATTAGGTGTTACTCTACAGTAGCTCGTTACCTGCTCAAGGTAAGGAGGACCAACAGCATGCAAAAGTGTTTTGGCGCAAGATAAAAAAATTCCCAGGAAAAGGAAAAATGGTCAGCTGGTGCAGTCAAGCCATTGACAGCTCTACTTCTGCTGATGTGAACAGCGTTCACTCAAATTATTCAAGGTAGGTACCTACTGACCTAGTAGAATCAAGATAGAAAGAAGTCCTAGGAAGATCAAGGGATAGTGATAGTGTGTGTGTGTTGGGGGAGTGGGGGGGGGGGGGGGGGTTTCCTGTTCTGCAGTACATTCTCCCCAATCTGCCAATCGCAGGCGAAATCGCAAAAAAAAAAAAAAAAAAAAAAAACATGGCCACAACTCGAAAAATGAAAAGTTACCTAATATTCTTTTTACTCGTTGATATGAGGACCATCCCAAACTAGCGAAACCGATATTAGCTCCGTCAAACATCCCCAGAAGTTCCCTCCTAATCTAGAATAAACTGCAACATACGACATAAGAAGATGCACGTAAAATCAGTTCATTGCAGCCTGCTGTCCAGTTATCGCTATCGTGTTAAATATTCCTCATGGCTTCTTTATCCAAAGCTATGCATAGCAAATATTTATATAAATTCATTAAAATGTCGCAGTTTTTACCAGAAATATTGGTTAATAGCCCAGTCTGCAAGTATGTTCTTTGGGACTTTTAATAATTCCCACTTTAATGGAACTTGGGGATCATATATGGGTATCCGCAGAAGCTACGTCAAATTTTCCAACGAAATTTCCTCATGCTCGCTTGTGGACTTTCTCATCATTTTCTCATTCATTGTTCGAAATGAGTATTCAAGTCAAGTCTTTTTGGATTTGTTTAGCCATTGGGGAAAGATTATTAGGGATGTCTAGAGATGTTTAGGGATGGTTAAGGTCCCAATGTTTAACAAATCCAAGAATACATTGACCACCTTCAAACTACAGGCCTTATCTACGACGCTACTGGCGCGAGTGTATAAGTGTGCTTTAACGCTCCAAAAAAGAAAACTGTGATAATAGTAAATTAGTGTGCATTTTCTCTAAAAACTTCCATTCACTCCTTGCTAGTAGCAAAGCAACCCTCAGAATTTTGACATGGATATGTCTTTGCTCTGGGGGAGTCAACCGAAAATTTCCGTGACGCAAAATTTGTGTCGCAATTTCAGTGTTTTTCACGTACAACCCAGCCGTTGCTAAATGGAACTTCCGCAGTTTTCATCGCAATTCGCCACTCGTTGGAAAGCGCTTGATTTATGTGATAAATGTTCACATCTCAAGCTACCAATTTCTTTTCGTACCTGGCTACATCCCAAAACTAAGTTGATTGGACCAATTTTAATATTACAATATTCTTAACGAAAGCAATAGCATCATTTACTCCACTCCATAGGAAACATTTTCATACTCTTGACAACAGTTGAGGACGACCGTTATGAAATCCCCAATCAAAGACATATCCATGTAACATGGTATCTGCTTGTAAAGCGGATAGTGGAACTCGTTTATGAGTTTCTGGTTTTATTTTTGGTTTACGTTTCTTGTAGCATATAATCCAAAAATCGAATAAAATACGTGGGTATAAAATTTCTCCCTTACGGGGGAAAAACATCTAATCATGGCTATATCGGAGAGCAACGCCAGTATCTTGGGACCTACTTTCATTACCTAATTAACTCGCATTATTAATTAGGTACTTGTCAACTAAATGCTAAGGCGCATACTTGTGGAACTTTTCATTTGAAAAAGTCCAGTTTGTTCTGGAGGAAGATTCCTTCCTACCTACCCCAAGCTCAGAGGCTCATTTGGGAATAATAACCCCCAGCATTAAGACATACCTAGCCATGTCAAAAAAATTTACATTAACTCGGAATTGAACTCGAGACCTATTGCATGTGAGCCCGCGTTCCTGTCCATTACACCATAGAGGCGAATTTTATCTTCAAGGACAACCGACGGCCATATATCCTTACGATTTTTAACTAAACTGAGTCAGCGCACCCCACGGATATTGAGAGAACCCGGCGTCCTGCTTTTGAACATCTAGTGCATGTTGTGGATCCCAGATACACAGCTAGTTGAATGATCATTTGAATCCTGAACCAGAAAAATCCTCTGCTCCAAAATTATTATTGTGGTTGACTGTAATTTTTGTTTTGCTTCTTCACTACTAAAGGTAGTGTAAGGCTTTGTGTTTGTGATAGAAGATGAAAAAATTTGAGTCCTCCAAATTGAAAATTTCCATTTGCTTTTTGCGTTTCAGAGCTTGCTGATCAATTTTGGTTCCGTGTATGTCTGATGCCTGTGGTAAATCCTTGTCACACCCAAAACTATACCAAGTTTCAGTCCGATTGTGATGAAATTTTCAAGGATTGTGCGAGTTAGTTTCTAGACGGTCCCCTATTATTTTCAATGCCGTCAACTCAACAGTAGCCTGTGTGCATGCGCAAACGTGAATTTATCATAACGTCGATTTCTCATCATGTGTTGGCCCGATTTCGTTCAAACTCGGTAGGTAATTGGGTATATCTTCTAGAAAAATGCCCTATAAATTATATTACGATTGGTAGAGTAATAACAGTGCACATGCGCAAAACTAATATTGATTGACACAGGCAAAACTCCGAGTTTAATGGAACGATTTTCATGACATTTTCAGGGATTGTGAGGTTTAGCTTCTAGACGTTTTCCTATAAATTTCATTGTCGTTGGATGAATTGTAGTCCGTGGGCATGCGCAAACGTTAATTTCTTATAACGTCGACTAATCAATCATGTCGACTCGCACTTTGTTCTTCAACTAATTCTATACGTCCATGTTACAATATGTGAGGAAGCTATACTGTCCACCCAACTTGGCAACTAGATAATGCTTGCAGTATTTGTACAGGATTCTTTATCTTCATTTTCTCTTACAAGCGAATCAGGTACCTACCTAAGGATTAAAAGATATACCTAGCTTACTGTTTTCAGACTGTCTGTCGATGTTACCAACGAAATGGCAGCCATGAACCGTGACATTGACACAATTTTGACCCGTTATGAGACAGCTTTTGACCAATCTATCTTACATGAATTGGAAGAGCGAGGGATAGGTAGAAAGAAAAAGCATAAACAAGACGTTGATGTCAAGTAAGTAGACGTATTTGTCTTACGACCAATCATCCCTGATTTGAAGACATTTTTTCAGTAGATGGCAGCACCATCGGGTTTTAATTTAGATTACTAACTACGCTTTGAGATTTAATCAGATTTTGATTCTAAAAGCGGCATTGTACTCAAAATAAACATAGAATTAATTGGACACTCGAATCTTTGTACACTTATCAATAAATAGTGCAATATGTGTGAATATACTAGCAGATTACCCGGCGCATTGCAGCCAGAAAACACAAATTGCTGACTAAAATTCTCTGCTACAATTATACTCTACTCAGCATCTCAAGTTGAGTAAGAACAAAATTAGCTGTATAATTACCTAATAAAGAATAAAAAAGTTTTCTTGCGGTTGTGCGTATTTTACTGATTTGAGCTTACTCAGGTGATCAGGATGAAATCCGTCAAATCATTCGACTCTTGTTGTCCCAGAGAAGTTTCCTGACCAATTTGAATGTCCTAGGGTGAACAAGAGAACATTTAACTCACTCAGCTGATCAGGAAAGAGCCCATCATTTTTATTCGTCTCTCGATGTTCCAGAGATGCCCCCTATCAAATTTCATCTTCCTAGAGTGAATAGGAGAGAATTTAGCTAAGTCAGCTAATCTGGTCGGAACCCATCATCGTATTCGTATCTTAATGTCCTAGAGAGACTCCCAGTCAAATTTCACATTCCTAGGGCAAATAGGAGACGTTTCAGCTGATCAGGAAAAAGCACATCAGTTTATTCATCTCTCGATGTTCTAGAGATGCTCCCTATCGAATTTCATATTCCTAGAGTGAATAGGAGAAAATTTAGCTAAGTTAGCTGATCTGGTTGGAACCCATAATTCAAACGATAGTTTTTTCACAAAAAAATTGGAATGTAAACTTTAAATTTGAGTGTACGACTAATTTTGTAGTGCACAATGCCGTTTTCAGAATGAAAATCAGGTAAAATCTCGAAGCGTAGTTTGTAATGTAAATTTAGCTCATTTTGGAGCACAACGTGGTTTTTTAAAGCTATTTCAGGGATGATTGGCCTTAACCTACGTAATTTAAATTCAACTATTTGATTTTAATCTTAATTTTATTACAGGCCCAGTTAAACATGATATTCAATTCTAAAGGCAAAGCATTATTTTATTTTTAATATAATTCTATTATTTCAGGGGAAGCCCTCCCCAACTCACCTCTGAACAACAAAAATTGTTAGCAATGGAGAAACCTCCACTGAATCGCCTCGCAGAGCTACCAATAGAATATCTCAAACCACGGCCTCCTCAGAAAGAATCATCGGATGCGGTAAGATTTAAACCGTGGGTAAAGCTAGGAACTTACAGAGATGATCAATGGCGGATCTGTAGGAAGGGGCTCATTGTTGGCGCCGGGATCGGGAATGGTTAATACCCTCTCCCTCGCCCCAAAAGATCTCCATATGGGGAAACGGCTCAAATTAACATGTGCAAGGGGTCTTTGGAAAAATTTTCTCTAACTTTGGGAAACGTTTTATCACTCCATAAGAAACAACTTTTCAAATGCAACTATGGTTCGGTGTTACTTATTTGCTGAAAACATTTTACAATTTACAGTCTTGACTTGGTCATTTCAGTATGTAGATGTACCTTTAATTTCATTATATTCGGGCAGAATCTTATCCAAGAAGATGACTTATGATTAGATGGAGCTATTATAATAATATGAGAAGGCTCACTTATGAGATTTGACACCCCGATCAAGATGATGGGGAAGAAGATAACAATAAGGACGGGTATCTAGAACTGCCCCTGCCCCAGTTGTGAGTTCAGAGGTACCTTCGCTGTTTGCTGAGGCAAGCTCTATGATAGGCTAGGGCCGTTGAAAAATCGAGGCTCACGTGATAACAATTGATCGGCGGTTTGAGTTTGAGTCAGTCAGAGCAGGAAGTTGAGGGTTTTGGACGAGGATCACAGTTCATTGTTGAAACTACACCTTATAAGGAAGTTCACAATACCATGAATAATTTTCTTCTGGCTGACATGCTAGTCTCTGATAATATTTTTGTTTAGATTGACATGAGTGGATCTGCTGTTTGGAAGGGAATGCTTCAAGATCTTGTAAAGCGCGGTATCATGGATAAACTGGATGATGCTTCTCTGGCAAAAGTGAGCATACTGCATTGTATTATTTTTATATAGTAGGAAGCTCTTACCAAGACTTGGATCAGTAGTTTTATTCCAAAGTTTCGTAGTGCCAATGTTCAGGTCCCAGCCTCATTTATTGGAAATAATTTTAACCTACCTATATGAGAAAAATATGTAGTCTTCAAACTGCATTATTTGCTTAGGTATTTATTATTATTTATCTAACTTTAATTGCAATTCAAGCTGAGCTAAATGCGATTTTTACATACGCTCCTGTTATTGACTATCCTTTTAGGAAAGTTTACGGTGATTCCAAGTGTGCCCTATTTCTATAGGTTTGTACTGCCTCTAATCATCTAATACTATTAAGTCCTGAAGAGAACAGAGTTCTCTAGAGTTCACTACTTTCAAAATATAATGTTCTATTGTGATAGCATCTGAAGAACTTTAATAAGGTAAATGCAGCAAGCGAACAAACCACTCTCCAGTAAGGGAAATCAAGGGGATTTAAATAAGTTACAAGAGTTCAATATATTACTCGACACTGCGCACCTTGCAAGGGCACTAAGCCCCTTGACCCCACTGAGGGGACCCCAGACCCCCTTTTGTTTTCACCTTGAGCCTCGGCTGAAAGAACGTGGAACACACTCCATTTCACATTTCAGCTTCATAGGTTGAATAGCAATGAGCTTAGTTCTGGATCTCCCTCAACTTATCTCGGTGGCTCTAGACTTCATGATTCGTTTCTATGTACAAACTCATTTGGTACATAAAATAAATCAATGAAATTATTGTTCTTAAAAACTAATTTTATTTGTGTTCTAAGAAATAAAGGGTAACTTAAATACGTCTTGAAATAGCTCTAAGGGGGGGGGGGGGGGTGTCAGAGTCCAAATAGGCAATGTAAACAAACATATTTCGATACTTTTGAGTACAAGTTCAATCAAGTTCGATACTTTTGAGTACAGTTCCTTAGCAAAATAGACTAAGTTCATTATAGTTCTGTTGCAATACGATGGTTTAACAAAGCACTACTATCAGCAATTGCAACGATAAGTCTGAGATGCTGTTCACTATTTTTCGTAAGCGAATTATGAGAGTGAATAAGTTCCCAAGACTTCTTTGGATAGTTCTGATACGTTACAATGGAAATTCCAAAGATTTTAATATATTTCAATGTGACTAATGGTTCGAAATGCAGTTCACTTGTTTTATAAGTGAATTCTTGGCAAAACGAGGTAAGTTCACAGTAGTTCAGATAAGTTCTGAAGGAACTAAGAAATAACAATGCTCAAACCTTGGCATGTGATTTGAAAGGCGAATGCACAATGGAAGAGATGATCAAACTGGCTAAGTTCCACAATGATATACAACCATAAGTTCTGAAAGTTCTGTTAATGTACCAATTTGGTTGTGGAGTTCTTAGAGAGATCGACGAGTTCTGTGAGAATCTGTGAAAAAAGAACGAGCTGAGTTACAATTACCGCTGTTGTGGTTGTGGGGCGAATTCACAAAACTACTATACTCAAATGAAGTTCACACAGACTAGCTCACTAGTCTTGGCACACCAGCACACTAGGCACACCTGGTCTTTACAAACATTGGATCACAACCGCAAGACTAGTATAGATGCTTGGTCGCCAAGGCTGAAGTTGGCACAGTCTCCCCACTCCTCCCTCCTCCAAAACGGCTTCGTTCCTTGCAGGATGGTGGTGGCGCCTGGAGAGCTGCTGGAGAGTTGGAATAGGCCTCCTGGAGCCTCCACGTAATTTGAATTGTACTGGACCCTGGTGGCTTAAAAAATACCTATCACCAGAATAATATTTGGACAATTTTTGGCATTAAAATATTGTACATAGATGAAATTTAAATAAAAAATGGTGCTTTAAAAACACTAAAGAGGACAAAAATGGCTATAATCCTTAAAATCGGTACACCATTGTAGGTGTAGAATCTATTAAATTAATTATAATATTGTTTGTTTCTTCCAAGTTGGTGGCCAAACGGCTCAACGGATTTTAATGCAGCTTTTTGAGGATGCTCGACGAGTTCCCGAGATGGTTTTAGGATCAGATAAAGTCTTCCAATCTGATCAGCTGAGTGAGTTCTGAGGTTAATTTCTTTCTGATTGAACCTGCGATACTGAAATTTGAAATGGAGCCATTAGGGGACTGTTGGGGTATACAATGTGATCTTATACGGAAGACCCCCAATCAGATGGGTGAGCTAAGAGGCTAATTTCTTTCCTATTGAACCTGCGAAAAAAATTTGAAATGGAGCCATTGTGGGACTGCTGGATTACAATGACATCGTATGGAGGACCCCTCTATAACCCGAGTGAGCTCTGAAGCTAATTTTCCTACGAAGCGGAATTTTTGTTTTCATTCATTGTAGCAAATAGGCTGAGGCGAGTGAGGGTGAGAGTTGCTGCATCCCGAGCAACAGTAACATCCGATCATCGAGGTATAGTGGGTTGGGTATAAACGTCACAAAAAGAAAATGATTCATTTTCTTTTTGCTCCTCGAGCAGAAATATTGTTCATTTTTGTTGTACGCTAGTGGAAATATAACAGCAGCTACGATCAGTATTCACATTTATATGGTTCCTGACTGACGGAACAAATCAGGATAACGGGACGAACCGCGTGTTACTGGGAAAACCACGGGTAGCGAGATAGAACATAACGATACTGACATTTCATACTGAGCCTCTGTGGGACTTCAGGGTATTAATTGTGAGATAGGAGCATTATCTATCAGGTAGGTATGTGAACCCCTAACCTATTTTACTGCCAGTAACCCGACCAACATGGGGTAGGCCAGCTAGAATAATATAATTAGGTTTAAAAAAAGTTCTGTTAAAATAAAAATAAAATAAAAACTTTAAAACACAACTTTTTTTATTTGGGCAGGGAAATCAAGGATTTCATTTATGGTGCTTGAAAGTTAGTTTATGTGGTACCTCACCAAACATTGTGGAAACATGGTCGATCATACCCAGTATCTTGAATTTCTTATAGAATGTAACTTTATCCAACGGTTTTTTGGCATGTGCATCCACGATAATTTCTTACCACATTCATACAGTCCACTATCTGAAAGGAATCACAATGAAAATTTGGAGTTTTTTATTATTTAGCTGCATAAAAGTTGACTGTTATCAATTAAGTCATTTGGTCTAGAAAATAAATTTTCCATATCTTATTTTGTGTAGGTATACACAAGGATGTAAAATTTATGTTGGAAATCCGGACACCATCCTATTGGAAGTATCTATATATTTGAATAACTACAAGGTGATATCTGTTTTGAGAGTTTCAGTTGCAATCAGCTCTGAACGAGGTTGGCATGGGTGAACCCAAAAATACGATGCCGCCAAACCCTATTGCTGTTAATCCCTTGGAGAAAAGAGAGACTCTTAGTGGTGCCACATGTGTCTTGCAACCTAATGAGAAGAGTGTGCTAAGCGAAGTGGACAAACAAATCAAGTACGCTTCAGAAGCTCATGGAAAACCAACCATCAGTGTCAACTATGTTCGCTCTGTTGCCAGTAGTAAGCATTATAGTAGACGTTACTTCGTTAGATTCCTTACTGAATATTATTTCAGAAAAACAATAATCTTCAGAATGTTGTTAGCCCCTATCAGTACTTACATTGAAAAAAGCTGTCTGAATGGGGCTCCGTACTAAAGCTGGATTCACATGGAGCGGAACGAGCGTGGAAAGTGGATTGACAAAACCAGTGGAGGGGCGGTTCACGGAGATTGTTCACATGAAGAGGTCACCTTGGTGAACGGAATCATAACCTTCCTACTGAAAGCCTCCCTGATCTGGAACCTCTACTTATGGTTATCAACATTCCTGTCCAATGAGCTTGCGCAGAGCTCGACGGAACGCGGAAACGGTATAAAAATTTCTACCGCCGTCTGCTGTCCACCCATTCCGACAACATGGCAGCCACCCTCCTCAACTGTTATCCCAACAGCCAATCAGATTGCTTCCGTCTTTCCACGCTCATTCCGCTCCATGTGAAACCAGCTTAACGAAGTAGGGGGTGAAGGAACATGGTGGCTGACATGACTTACCTACCTCTTGTTGATGCGATCACCCCTTTTTGCTCTGCAGTTTGTTCCCCGCATCATCAATCTCATAAATCCTGGTGAAAAGTGAGAATTAAATTAATTGTTAACAAATAACTTATAATAATAAAGAAACACACAAACAAAAACCGGCAAAAATAAAACTTGTGTCCATCATGACTGTCCTTATAGGCAACAAAGGAAGAGCAGCAAAATAGTCATCAACAAGTTCTAACGGGACAATGGACCAATGTATCAACTTTGACTCATTCAGTTGGCCCTCAAATTTTGATTTTGATCGAGAGTTCATAGCTTTTGGTTGATCAAAGCAAAATTTGCATCATGCTTTGATTTTGGACACTATTCGTTTGTGTATTTTTCGATGAACAAATTCACAAAATTATAAATCAGTTTAGTTTCCTTGAGTTAACCCTTGAAGGGTATCTCAACTGTGTAAGTCAAATATACTAAATCAACAATCTCGCATATCGCAATTGAACCAAGGATCCCCAGCACCGCATTGTTTCAGGACTTGCCTTAGACCACTCGGCCACAGAGGACGCCTAGATTTACAGAATTAACGCGCTGTTCCAAGCAGCAGACCATAAAACCTCTCAATATTTAGTTTGACACGCAGAAATACTTCCCTACAAAGACTTAGGTATTCACGAAATTCCTCCTCTTTTCATTAATTTGATGAACCCACTATTGTCTGTGACTATTTCCTTTCTAGATGAGTGCTAGAATGCTAGATGAATGCATATATGTGAGCGAAAGCTCATTTTTGTTTCAGGAATACCTAATCTCACTCTTGTTGAAAGATCTGAAGAGTTTATTCCCGTGAATAATGTAAATGATGATACGAATTGGAGAAAAAAGTTGGAGGAAATTCAGGTAGGTTACTTCATATTTCATCTGTTATCTTTCACTAAATGCTGATAGGCAGTGTAGTTAGGTATTTTGACCTGTGGTAAAACTGCTTCGGTAAACAAAGGGGTCTGTAGAAGTTTCTCTGCATGAAACATTTCCTTGCAGTCAAACATCAACCAGGCCTTTTACAATTTTTGGTGTAATTCATTCCACCGGGATCTCCTAAGACAGCTATCCTCTGTACAGTTTCAATTTATTTTTGTTTTAGGTATAGCCCCAAAATAGTGCACTAATTATGAGAACAGAAATACTGTGCAATGTATCATAAATAAGAGAAACTCCCTCCCTAGAGTCGTCACTGGTCAGAGGTTGGCATCTTCAGGATGATTTTACCCTGTCAATGTTTGATTCTGAACGATTTTGTATGGCCTAAGGAACAAATAACCCAAGATTTAGAAGTGTGAAATGTGAGTAGGGACCAATAGAAAATTACTAGTTATCTCAGTACCGACTGGTAGGTCTGTCACTAAGTTTCCATCTCCTTCCGTAGAGTAATTATAAAATTAAAGGCCAAGCCACAAGGAGGGAGTTTCTTTGCAGTTCCAATGACATTGGCAAAACTGATTAACATTGTGTTATGGACTAAGAGGTTTGAAACTCTATTTCCATGTGTGTTTTGACTAAAATAATAGTGAAGGGGTCTAATCGTTCGAGTATTTTTGTTTCTGGAACTATCTTTTCATTTCCTTAGTTTACTTAAATCGTATTTATTACTTTATTTCCCTAGACTGGATTAATTTCCAGCAGGCAAGTGCTTCAAACATTATGATTTTATGGCATTGAATATAAAGGGTTATTTCCGCTAGTAGTAATAGTAAAATTATCATTTACGTAAATTTCGGAGGAATCCATTGTCACTAGCAAGCAAGTCGTGTACGGGTGGCGAGTACTTTCGATGCAAAGACCGTCGAAACACTGAACACTGAAGTGAGGCAGTCGGTTCGGCGAGTCGAGTCGACCAATAGCGATGCAGTTTCACGAGTCGACTCGCAAAGATTCAACGCTATTGGTTGAAAGGGAGTTGAGTTGACTCGTAAAACTAAAACCCTATTGGTCGACTCCGAATCGCCGCGGACCCGCATTAGGTAGTACAGTAGGGATCGAGTTTCGAGTTGAGTCTGACTCGACTCGTAACTCGAGTTTGCGGCAGTTTGCGAGTCGAGTCACTCGAGTCAGGAAAGTACCCGACTCGTCACATCACTAGCAGTCGGTCTGCCACTTTATATAGAGAGGCGAGTGACGGGGGGAAAAGGAGGAGAGGTTGCGGTGCGGAGTGGGGTGGATGGGAAGGGAAAAGTGAAAGGAAATGGCAAGGAGGGGAGGAAAAGAGAAGGTGTATGAAGTAAGTAATTCTGTCTGTTGGTGGATTATTACTGTTATAATAAATTCAACTAATATCCTGTCTTATGTCTATAATATCATCTATGGTTATCTATATATTAGGTACATAACACAGCCAAACGACCTAGGAACTCATAATTTATAAAAGAGCCCACAAATTTGTTTGTCAAATTCTTATAGGAAGCTTAGATATTATACATTTGATTATAACCATTTCTCATAGATTTAGAGTATAATAATAAAAAATACCTATATACAGGGTGATTCCCTCGCAGATGCAAAAAAAAAATTTGGGCAAAACTACATCAAAAATGGAGTAAAATGCCGCCAACTGCATATTTTTATCTCAATCCGTTCTCGAGATATGATTTTTTAAAGGTTTTTTCAGGAAAACCGTGTTTTTTTCCTTTTAAACTCAAATTTCTCCACTTTACTTCATTCAATTTTAACTTTTGACCACATTTTCGGAATCAGCATTAAATTTACTATAAGAATAGTGTACCTACTTGGGTTCTTAAAAAGTACCATCCAAAGGCCCTCACATCAGCTCAAACATTGACGATTTTGAAAAAAGAATATTTCTGAAAATCTTTAAAACTTTACTACTCTTCCAAAACGAATCCTGGAAACTGGCAAATCTCATGAAAACTGCTTCGTCTAATACTCTTTCCAACGGTATAATCAAGTTTACTTTTATTTTGTTATTTAGTGGAGAAAATTATGTTTTAATGTTAAAAAATGTGGGTTTTTCAATGAAATTGCTGGTTTTCTCGAAAGATGACCCTCCATGAACCTACGAGTATGGGGTCGGTTTCTATGTATTTTTTCTCGCTGTATCGAATGGTAACATTTGAAGATCTCTCCAACTCCGTTATAACCGAGTTTTACACTTAAAATCGCAAATGTTTAGTGTGGTGAAAACCACCCCCTCTTGTCAACAGCCCTTTTCAGGGCTACCAAAAAGAGGTAGACACAACACAAAAATATTTACAAGACGTCGAGTTATAACTCCGTCAAACAAAATATTTCACCAGAGAGAAAATACGAATTTCTCTCTCAAAAGTGAAATATTAACTAATAACATACAAGGCGACCTCCCTAGACACTTACTGGGCGAGAGAGATGCGACAAGTATCTCGAACCAAGTCGCCTTGAACGAGAAAACTCAAACAGAAAATCAAACGTCCTCTAAAACTAACAAGGACAATTCAAACAAGCCTACTCGCCAATCAGAAACACTGATTACACGAGAGACAATAGGCGAACCAACCAAGAGGCGGCAAGCAACCACCTCTGGTCCAGCAGCCACCCCGGGGACCCCGTCTGAACAACTGACGCAGAGAAAGCACCCGAGGTCCCCGGCTAAACTCAAGGTCGTCGGCTCCGCGACGGACGCTCGTAAGCACCCCGGAGGACCAGCTCAGCTATCATACTCGCAGATACTGAGAAAACAATGTGCGAGCCAATGAGATTACACAGTCGAATTAATGAAATTAAGCGGACCAATCAGGAGGCGGCAGGAGGCGGCCACCTCCCTATAAAGACCCCGCTCGGAGCCCTCCGAAATTCATTCTACTCTCCGCTCTCGACGACGACACCTCGAAGTACGAAGATTTCTACACGCTCTACGCTGACGAACCTTCTGCATCCCGAGTTCATCTCAAGAACGGCTTCCTACTGCTTTCTACAAGGCCTACCTTCTCTCCACACAGATCTCGCATTGGCATCTACGAGTCCAGTGATTATTCATCCTGCTCATTGCCCAACGTAGTTCATCTGTCAGGACGCCACCCGGTACATCTATCGATATTCTCTTTAGATCGTACGCCCGAGGGACGTTCCGAGCCGTATCACCCGGGTTTCGTAGCATTAGGCTCGTCACCGACCGCTGGGATACGCCGGTAAATTACTCTGCTCATCCGCTCTAATTTACCGTCCAAGGAAGTCTTTTTCGAGACTACAAGGTAGGACCCTGACATACGAGCAAAGGAAAGAAGCTCTGTCAAGCGAGTCCACCTTCATAAACCCTCTATTTCTGTACATAGAGGCATCGAAATGAGCTAATAACTCGTCTATTTCGATGGAACGTCGGCCGTCTTATTTCCTCATGCAAGGGGAGGCAGACGACGGCGAAGCCGGGCCTCTAAGCCCTCGTAGCGCTACCTACAGGCTACCCGGCCAATCCGCCGGTCCCAGCGACGGCGCAAGGCTCGATCCTCACGACGAGATCGCCTTCTCACCTAACGTATTCGCTAAGGAAACGTTAGATCAAGCCTCGCCTATACAAAAGATCGAGGATACCTTTCAGACCCGCTCTGAAGTCAATCATTACGATTCGACCAAGCTGTCCGAATACCCACGATATTCGACACAAGCCTACCCGGCCGATCCGAGTGTCAAATACACTCCAAATGTACAAAAAACGAAGGATACTTTTCAGTACCTCAACCAAGCTCAACATATTCCTCCTACAGATATAAATCTTAGGCCGGAATATTACAAAACGGCTCAGTACCAAACTGATCGAACCCAGCACCCACTATGCGAGCCCAGTGCTCCACGCGGCTGCGACACGAACTATCTCTCAGTTCACCCCGCCAAGCAAGCTGACCTTGACGGATTCGCCCACATTCCTTACAGGAATAACACGGGGACTAACCCGCATAATCAGAATATAAATGTCCCACTTGGTCTACCGACGCCAAGTAAAACATATATAAATCCACTACAAATGGTGACCCCGCCTTTGAACAGGCTTAACACGGAGCATTTCGTTCCCTCTTATGAAGCTAGTGGATTTCAGGGAACCACTGCGGGCGTGCGACCCCCGCCGGGCCTCTACGCCCCACATCTCATGCAACAACCCTCTACACAAAGTGGCTTTCGAGCACTTTTAGAGGAGATGGGAGATTATCAAAAACCAATCTTCCAAAAGAAGAATATCGATCGTGCACTCGCCGAGTTCGATCAATACTGCGTGCGAAAACACCTGAGAACGCAGAACGAATGCTTCTCAGCTATATACAAGTGGGTACCAGAAGAAATGAGGGAAGCTATCGACTCAGCTTACCTCACGGCACCCCACGCACCCTACGAAGAGGCCAAACAGCGCCTACAGCGAGAATATGGGTTGTCCTTACAGGACAGGCTCCTCGCACTCGAGGACCCCGCATCTCTCGCCAATAAACCCAGCACCAAGTACCACGAAATGTACTCTAAAGCTGTTGGGTACTTTTCAGAGGCTCTGATCACTCAAAAGTGGATCGAGACTCTACCCATCGAAGCACGAGGTATGGTCGCAGCTCAGCCTACCACGACCGCCCGGCTCGACCTAGCTGATACGCTACACGCGTACAAAACAGAGAATACCTCTCTAAACATACGAGGAGTAGAATCTACTCCGAAACCCATGGAAAATGGTTTCAAAAAGGCCCTCTCACAACAAGCTGAGTTCAAACCCCAACCAGTAGAGAGTAGGCCTCACAAACCGACGGCCTATGTCTGTCGAAACCACGCACGTTTCGGTAACGAAACTCGCAAATGTGCAGACCCAGAACACTGCACTTGGAAGGCAAACACTGCTTCCAAAACTAGCAAAAAGGCAGCGACTATAAGCCAGCCTAAAACCTGGGTTTCAAACGAAAATACTCAGAGATCGGTACAAGAAAGTACCGTTCCAACCTCCGACGTAGAGAGTTCGGAAAACGAATAACTGCCAGTGTATCTGAGCCTATACACCGGCAGTCTACTGAGTATAAAAGGCTTTTTTTCAAGTGCAAACTAAATGGCACTGAATTTCTCATCGACATGGGAGCAGAAGTGAACATTCTGCCCCACAATGTCACAAAAAAATTGGGCTTAAAAATTCGTAAGTCCAACGTTAAGCTCACAGCAGCTAACGGAGCCCCTATAGACACACTAGGGCGAGCTGACACGACAATTAACATCGGCCTCGGAGACATGACCACCGATTTTATGATCACGAAAGTTGATCTAGCGATCTTAGGTATACCATTCCTCGAGTCTTGGGATATCGGAATACGGGTCAAACACAAGTACATTTATAAAGATAAAATAAAGAGCTATGCCGATCAAAAAATAGCTGCAGTCATGAACAAAAAATTCACTGACGAACAAATAGCAGCTACTATCCCTCATCGTGACAATAAACCTCAACCAGAGGACGTGCAAATCACGGAGGACGAAAACATTCGCTCTATCATTGACAAATACAATGATAAAATGAGCAAACTTCAAGGAAAGTGGAAAAACAACGGGGTTTACCACCGTATAACCACGGAAGGAACACCAGTACACTTCCGAGCAAGACCCATGGCGGGCGAAAAACGGGCTCAAGTCAAAAGTACTTTTGACAAAATGCTTTCAGAAGGCATAATTGCACCATCAGATTCCGAATGGGCATCCCCGTTACACTGTGTGCCAAAAAAAGACGGGTCATGGAGAATCACCGGCGACTACCGTTTCCTAAACGCGAAAACGAAGAAAGACGCCTACCCTCCTCCTCACATTCGCTCTTTCCAAGCGAATTTACATGATACACGAATCTATTCGACAATAGATTTAAAATCGGCATATTATCATATTCCGATGCACCCAGATGACGCTCATAAAACTGCAATTATTACACCTTTCGGTCTTTATGAGTTTAAGAAAATGAGCATGGGTTTGGCCGGAGCGGCTCAAACATGGCAAAGATACATGGACAGCATCATGCGAAAATTTGATTTCGCATTTGTATACCTAGATGACATCCTGGTGGCTTCTAAAAATTATAAAGAACACATGAACCACCTCAAACAAATTTTTGACAAGCTAGGGGAACACGGACTTCGAGTAGGTTTTGATAAATGCATTTTTTCAAAACCTACCGTCGATTTCCTAGGTTTCACTATCTCGAAAGAAGGGATAATTCCTAAACGAGATAAAATAGAAGCCATAGAACAATTTCCTAGGCCAATAGACGTACGAAGTCTACGCAGATTCCTAGGTATGTGTGGTTTCTACCGAGCATGCTCAAGTAAATTCGCTCACACGGCACAACCTCTGTATGACTCCATTCAGTCAAACAAAAAAAATGACAAAACACCTATCGAATGGACATCAGAGAGAGAAAAAGCTTTCAACAGCTTAAAACAAGCAATGATTAAAGCTACATTACATAATATCGCTCATCCACACCCTACAGCAGAGTGGAGATTAGTCTGCGACGCATCCGACACACACATCGGAGCAGCACTAGAGCAGGAAATTACAGACAAACACGGCTCGAAATCTTACCAACCATTGGGATTTTTCAGTAAAGAAATTCCGGAACAATGGAAGAATAAAGCATCATTCGACAAAGAGATGTTCGCCGTTTACCAAGCTTGCATTCATTGGCACAATGACTTGGACGGCCGATCTTTTCATATTTGTTCAGATCACAAGCCTCTGCTAGGCACGATGCTTAAGAAAAATGCACATTTTTCTAAAATGAGATTAAGATGGCTAACATACATCTCTCAAATGACGAGTGACATCCGTCATATACCCGGAGAGAACAACGTCGTCGCCGACGCACTCTCCAGACCCTTCGATCCAGTTGAAATTCAAACAAAATCGATTTCAACCCAAACTGACGAGGGCCCACCCATAGCCGAAATTTCGCAAATTACGGCTGCAATAGAGTGCAATCTTCTACTGCACATTTCAAATGCACAAATTCGTTCTCCTCCTAACGCAGAGGACAAATTGAAACTCACACGAGTCGAATTTCCCCAAGGAGAAATTTGGTGTAACCTAGACCTAGGACACCCAAGACCTTATATTCCAAACGAAATAAGGCAAGAAATAATCAGCCAAATTCACAATTTGGGACACCCAGGTATACACTCTACAGTGTATAAAGTTAAACAAAGATATTTTTGGCACGGACTCCGTGCAGATGTCTCCAACTGGGTCCGAGCGTGCGAGACTTGCCAACGAGCAAAAATCACTCGCTCCGTGAAGCTCCCTTACTCCGAATTTGAAACGGCTAACAAATTCTCACATGTACACGTTGACATTACCGGACCTTTACCTTTAGCTAAAGGAGGGAAACGTTACATTCTAATGATGGTCGATAGAGCAACGGGTTGGCTAGAGGCAGTCCCTCTTAACAACATCGAAACAGCCACGATCACAAACGCCTTTATCAATATTTGGGTAGCTTCAAAAGGCGTACCTAAATACATCACAAGTGATCAAGGCACACAATTCGAATCAGATCTATTTAATTCCATTATGGAACGTCTCGGAGTAAAACATACCCACACGTTACCATACAAACCGTCAACAAACGGAATGGTAGAACGCAGAAATAGATCTCTGAAAGAGGCTCTCAAAGCACAAAACGAAAATTGGCTCGACGCCCTACCAAAAGTACTACTCGCCATGCGTACGGCAGTAGACCCAGCAACGGAAACTACACCGTTCCAAAAAGTTTACGGAATTGACGTACCACTCCCAGGAGACATTTTCGTAACTTCTACAAACCTTTCGGAGCCTCTCTTCTTCCGGCCTACGCATATTAAACATAATAATACGAAATATGCCGTAAACATGCCCAAAAATTTGGATACATGTACACATGTCTATATCAGAGTGCCCACACAGCTCACCTCTCTGCAATGTCCTTACACGGGACCATTCAAAGTGGTTAAAAGAGATAAGTTTTCGGTTACAGTGCAAATTGGCGAACATACAAAAAAAGTTCCCAAACAGCAAATAAAACCAGCTTACACTCTAAAAACAGACGAAGCTGTGTCACTAAACAAAAATCAGGCAGAAAATAAGGAGGAGACTCCCCGAAAATCTGCCAGAAGGCACGTCCCCTCTACCAAATTCGACGAGAGATGGGTGACGGCGCTCGAAACACCCCAGCCGGCGTCGTCGTTAATAACACGACGTCTTAGGGGGGCGCCTGTGGTGAAAACCACCCCCTCTTGTCAACAGCCCTTTTCAGGGCTACCAAAAAGAGGTAGACACAACACAAAAATATTTACAAGACGTCGAGTTATAACTCCGTCAAACAAAATATTTCACCAGAGAGAAAATACGAATTTCTCTCTCAAAAGTGAAATATTAACTAATAACATACAAGGCGACCTCCCTAGACACTTACTGGGCGAGAGAGATGCGACAAGTATCTCGAACCAAGTCGCCTTGAACGAGAAAACTCAAACAGAAAATCAAACGTCCTCTAAAACTAACAAGGACAATTCAAACAAGCCTACTCGCCAATCAGAAACACTGATTACACGAGAGACAATAGGCGAACCAACCAAGAGGCGGCAAGCAACCACCTCTGGTCCAGCAGCCACCCCGGGGACCCCGTCTGAACAACTGACGCAGAGAAAGCACCCGAGGTCCCCGGCTAAACTCAAGGTCGTCGGCTCCGCGACGGACGCTCGTAAGCACCCCGGAGGACCAGCTCAGCTATCATACTCGCAGATACTGAGAAAACAATGTGCGAGCCAATGAGATTACACAGTCGAATTAATGAAATTAAGCGGACCAATCAGGAGGCGGCAGGAGGCGGCCACCTCCCTATAAAGACCCCGCTCGGAGCCCTCCGAAATTCATTCTACTCTCCGCTCTCGACGACGACACCTCGAAGTACGAAGATTTCTACACGCTCTACGCTGACGAACCTTCTGCATCCCGAGTTCATCTCAAGAACGGCTTCCTACTGCTTTCTACAAGGCCTACCTTCTCTCCACACAGATCTCGCATTGGCATCTACGAGTCCAGTGATTATTCATCCTGCTCATTGCCCAACGTAGTTCATCTGTCAGGACGCCACCCGGTACATCTATCGATATTCTCTTTAGATCGTACGCCCGAGGGACGTTCCGAGCCGTATCACCCGGGTTTCGTAGCATTAGGCTCGTCACCGACCGCTGGGATACGCCGGTAAATTACTCTGCTCATCCGCTCTAATTTACCGTCCAAGGAAGTCTTTTTCGAGACTACAAGGTAGGACCCTGACATACGAGCAAAGGAAAGAAGCTCTGTCAAGCGAGTCCACCTTCCTAAACCCTCTATTTCTGTACATAGAGGCATCGAAACGAGCTAATAACTCGTCTATTTCGATGGAACGTCGGCCGTCTTATTTCCTCATGCAAGGGGAGGCAGACGACGGCGAAGCCGGGCCTCTAAGCCCTCGTAGCGCTACCTACAGGCTACCCGGCCAATCCGCCGGTCCCAGCGACGGCGCAAGGCTCGATCCTCACAACGAGATCGCCTTCTCACCTAACGTATTCGCTAAGGAAACGTTAGATCAAGCCCCGCCTATACAAAAGATCGAGGATACCTTTCAGACCCGCTCTGAAGTCAATCATTACGATTCGACCAAGCTGTCCGAATACCCACGATATTCGACACAAGCCTACCCGGCCGATCCGAGTGTCAAATACACTCCAAATGTACAAAAAACGAAGGATACTTTTCAGTACCTCAACCAAGCTCAACATATTCCTCCTACAGATATAAATCTTAGGCCGGAATATTACAAAACGGCTCAGTACCAAACTGATCGAACCCAGCACCCACTATGCGAGCCCAGTGCTCCACGCGGCTGCGACACGAACTATCTCTCAGTTCATCCCGCCAAGCAAGCTGACCTTGACGGATTCGCTCACATTCCTTACAGGAATAACACGGGGACTAACCCGCATAATCAGAATATAAATGTCCCACTTGGTCTACCGACACCAAGTAAAACATATATAAATCCACTACATTTAGTTTGTTTGTTACGATTAAATGTATGTGTGTTATGGGGTAAAACTAGTTAATTAAAGTGTAAAACTCGATTATAACGTAGTTGAGAGATCTGCATAGAAACCGACCTCATACTTGTTGGTTCATGGAGGGTCATCTTTCGAGAAAACCAACAATTTCATTGAAAAACCCACATTTTTTAACATTAAAAATTATTTTCTTCACTAAATAACAAAATAAAAGTAAAATTGATAATACCGTTGGAAAGCATATTAGATGAAGCGGTTTTCATGAGATTTGCCAGTTTCCAGGATTCTTTTTAAAAGAGTAGTAAAGTTTTAAAGATTTTCAGAAATATTCTTTTTTCAAAATCGTCAATGTTTGAGCTGATGTGAGGGTCTTCGGATGGTACTTTTTAAGAACCCAAGTACACTATTCTTATAGGAAATTTAATGCTGATACCGAAAATGAGGTTGAAAGTAAAATTAAATGAGGCAAAGTGGAGAAATCCGAGTTTAAAATGAAAAAACACGGTATTCCTGAAAAAACCTTTAAAAAATCATATCTCGAGTACGGATTGAGATAAAAATATGCGGTTGGCGGTATTTTACTCAATTTTTGATGTAGTTTCATCCAAATTTTTTTTTTTTTTTTTTTTTTGCATCCGTGAGGGAATCTGCGAGGGTATAATGTAGATCCTAACATTAATTTTTTTTTTAAAATAATTATAGGATCTACATTATATCTAGGCATTTCTTATTATTATACTCCAAATCTATGAGATATTGTTATAATCAAATCAATATATCTAAGCTTCCTATAAGAATTTTCCAAACATCATGGGCTCTTTTATAAATTATGAGTTCCGAGGTCGTTTGGCTGTGTGGTTGTCAATGTGTTCGTCTGTTGGTGTTTTGCGTTTTTTCATTGATCTGTTAGGTGTTACAAATATGGTATCTGACATGGTGTCAAGAACGTTTTTGTTAATAATGCGTCCGTCGAATTAACGTTGCTCTGTGTCTGTTTGCAAATCCTTGTAACAAGCTAATTTTCACTGTTTTTATCCTATTATGATGACATTTTCAACGAATGAGCGGTCTAGGATGTAGATGGTCCCCTATCAGTTCCATTGTTCCCAAATCAATACCTACTTCCCTTTGCCATGGCGCAAACGTAAATTCTATCAAGTACCTACAATTTTCTCATGCCTTAGGCTCGCTCACCGGGGTGAAGGCAAGGCCAGAGAGCTAGAAGTGGTGGGGATTGGATGGGTGAAGTGAGGAAGGGAAAACAGTTCAAGAGAGTGAATTAAGGCAGCAGCACCGTCGGGGAGTTTGCTGTGCAAATGCTTGCCGACCATTTTATCATTAGCCTTCCTCTCTGTTAACCCCTACTTGGGCTTGATGCAGATGAGCGGCATTTCACTACTCAGTTATGTCATTGCTCATCCATGGAAGTTGTTTCGATCGAGGAAGAGAAAAGTAGCTTTGGCTTTCATAACATACCTAAATTTTTCTATCTAGTGATGGTCAAGGGAGGAAAAACAAATATTCGGTCGATTTTCTGGGTGATTCAACGATTTATGTAATATAGGTTCAGGTATATGTTATTATATGCATTTGCATACGAGCAGGGAAGGGTTGGTTTGGGGGGGTAAGGTTTGATTAATCAGTCTCCATAGCCTTGTAATAGTCCATTTGACCTTACCCCAAATATTACCCTCATATTCCTTCTCTAGGTATCAATATTAATAGCGAATATCTATCTAACCTGAGCGATTTTGCAGAATGAAAAAAGCAACTCTCACTGTGAGGGGTGCAAAACATTGACTGAACAGCTCAGCTTCTTCAGAAGAGGAGGATCAGGTGATAAACTCTGTCAGGATAAATCTGTCAACACGGATATTGGAGAGAATTCTAATAAAGAGCCTGATGGAAGTTGGTACGTGTAGTGATTGAAATAAATGTGTATATCAATTTCAACGTGAACGCCGCATCGGTGTGGTGGGTCCCCTCTTCAAACACCCTATTTTCATATTAGTTAACCATTTTGATATTTCAACAGCACTTTCAGCACTTAACAGCAGGTTAAGTTGTTCAATTTGTACGATATTTATAAAATGCATTTGTTTGATTAAATAAATAAATAAAAAAAACTTTCTTGTCTGCCAGTGGGTGCATTTGTTTCCTATCTATCCCATTTGGTGGCAATCGTTGCTCCAACCTTGGATTCAAATTTTCTCTATTCTCATGTTTCTATTCAACATTCCTATACATACAACTATCTATAGTACCAGTGACCAGTAGTGTGCTAGAAATAAAGGTTATTTATTAGCTCCTGATAGCCCATGCAAATAATAAAGAGAACCTGACGGATTTTAGATTACGCTATGCTGTTGTTAGATGCCCAACCACTCTTACTGGGCAACCAATACACTACTGCACCTACTGTGTACACAATGGGCTCTGCCGTTCCAGCCATGCATATTCCACACTGGTGCGGCATCATCAAATACCTGTTGGCGAATTTTCGTAGAAAATGAAGCTGTTGCAATGGCTTTTAAAATTTTGAAATGGAAATTTTCCAGAATTCTCTTCTTGGAAATCTGTTTTGAGGCATTCTGAAACGGTTCTTAGATTTTTTTTAAATACATATACATAAATTCTTGTAATGCTGTCTTATGCTGTATATTGACCTATATATATATATATATATTTTTTTTTTTTTTTTTTTTTTTTTTTTTTTTTTTTTTTTTATAGTCAATGGTGCTCAGAAATAGGTACCTACTATTAAGTCTTCCAAGCAGGATATCACTGAAACAACAAAACAGAACTGGTTATGATTCACCCTGCTGAACACACTTCCGCTCCACTCTACTTCTTGCCTGATGAGTAATATGTGTGTGTGTGTAATTCCAAACAAAGGGGTATATACAAATAACAAAACAACCTCATTTCCTTAAATACTTTCATAAGGCGAAAGTCCTACTGATGAAAGATTTTGTTCTGTGGACGATTTGAGTTACTAACTTATTTTCAGATTTTGTTGAGGTTGAGAGATAATGGCTACAATTTCGCTGATAAAACCGGCGTATTTTCATTCATTGGCATGATAATCCAATATTGCTCTTTTCATCACTAGTCACTCATGTTTTTCAATTATGTACAATGAACTATCAAAAAGTCTCCTATTTTTGTGATCATTGTTGATTTTTTTCTCTCTACAGTAAGAAGAACTTACCCTGTGGTGATCAAAACAATTCTGATGCTCATGGTGTGTCTGAGAGATCAGTTGGCCAGGTATGTTCTTCATTAAATAACAAAGTAGATTCATGGTACAAACATAATAACTATTACTATAACTAAGATAGTGAAATCAGCGGGAAGTGGGATGTCCATTCCATACTTCCCCCGTAAGGGAGCGTAAATGTTATTAAAATAAATAATGGACCAGTTTTGTCTGCCGCATTATATTCTTTAGCAGGACCCCTTCATGTTCCATTTTAACGTCCTCGACAGGGGCCGGTAGCAATTTTAGCCTTTTTGAAAGCTCTTTCTCTCTGAAACCCCTGTGACCACCATACCCCGCTCTTCCCTGTGTTATATTTTTCTCCAAAAAGGCATTTCTTTACATATTAAAAAACTATTTACTGATTAAACTACTACTTCCTACCTTCCCACACGTTTTATTGCACTTTAGAGACTCAAGTAGTAATTCGAAATCAATCAAAAAACGAAATCATAAGTGCGTAGCAATTCCAAAGTGTACTCACTCGAAGTCGTCTGCAGTGTCTAACGTTTCATGAATGTTTTGATTTAACAGTCCAGATCTACTGACTCTCTACAAGAAAACGTCAAGGAAATTGAGTCTAAAATAACTGTCAATAGTGTGCTGTCTGAAGACGGATCTATGAATGTTAATTCAATCGCGTAAGTGTGTGAGGTACCTACCTACTTAACTACAAATTCTAGCAGAGAAGCTAGGTTTTGTAGTTATCAAAACAGTCTTGCAAAAATCAATTATTGAAATTCGTGAAGATATAGTATTTAATGATTAGGTGAAATACGACTTAAAAATTATGTGAACCTATGCTTTCGCCCACAACTCCTATAGATATAATTGATCTTTATTTTCTCCAAGTTCAGGAACAACGTCTTGTATTTGTGACGACTTGACTACTAACCCTTCAAGTGCATTGGTTATGACGGCAGTTACTGTGGAGGATGTTGAAGAAGAAGAACTCCCACTTCAACGAACACTGGAAAGTACCAGTCTTGGTGAGTTAATTCTGTGATGTTTACTATCAGAAAATATAGGTAGATTAAAGAAATCAATAACGATAATTGCTCCAGGTTAGTTTAATAAAATTTAAACGTGTTTAATTTCCACCTGAGTTGTATGGAGAACGCTTTGGAACGTGGAACACTCCATATGAGGAAGGGGGGCTCTCATATATACGCCTGATCTTTTTAATACAGAATTTCAGTTCTGTGACGATCTAAGTGATTGTCGTGATTAAATTTCCTATTTCTCTGTAATAAATGTTTACTTATAAAGGTGAAGTGTTATCAAGAGATAGGCACGAAATTAATAATACCAATTTCTTTAAATGGTGCTAGGTACCTACAGAGAGAGGATTCTCTGACTAATCTGATGTCGACGTAGATTAAAGAAATTCAATTAGAAGCAAGAAGGTATTGCTGGTGAGGGTTTGATGAGGATATCAAAAAGGGTAATATGTATGAATCAATCGGGAGTATATGAATAGTGATGAATTACTATGAGCAAGTCTTACCTTGAATCGCCGGTGGTTGAGAGGAAGCTGAGCTTTGTTTTGGGTGAGAAGATATGTTTCTGGGCTCGATGACTCTGTGTTCCAAAAGTATTTGATACCTTGGACAGAGTTCCAAGGTATCAAGGTGTCAAAGGTATCGTGCCCTTACTTACTAAGGAGAAATTTCTCTATAGTTGCAACACTCCAACGGGTTGAGCTATGAGGCCGATTTAATCAAACCTCTTCAACTGTGAGTTTTCCTTGAACATAACATTTCCCTGGAGTCAAATACCAGCTGCCTCTACTGGTTTGGGGTCGGGAGAATGACGAATTGAAAACAGCAAGCCGCTGGCTCAGCAGATGCTCAACGGAAGATTGCTGAACCAGCAATTGAGCAAGGTCATTGTTGGTGCGTGTTTCGATTTAAGTGAGTGAGGAAGAGAAAGAAGCTACATCAGGGAATGTGATGTTCACAGTCTTTTGGCTTGAGAGGGATTTGATTAATAATTGTTTCGTATCATTTTGAGTTTTTACCGATGTGCGCCAACTGTTACGGCCCAAAAATATTTGATACCTGAGGACAGAGTTCGAACTCGTGACTTCACTTACTTAAGAGAAATTTCTCTTTAGTTTCAACTCACCAACGAGTTGAGCTATGAGGCCTATTTAACCCTTTGCGGTTGAAAGTTGAATTCCGATCGTGTCCACAAGGACGGGACCCGGTCAGGGACCGGCATTATGCATGTACCTTACAGGACGACTTATTACACGCCATTATATCTTTCAAGGACGATAAGCTTTTTGCAATAGGTCACCTAAAAACGGTACATCACGTTTGAAGACATATTCATCAAATAAAAGCACAGATTACCTATTATTATTATTATTATTTTTTTTTTTTTATTTATTGTAATCATTTCCCCAGAACCATCCATCCATCTCCATCTAACCACCCTTCCATCTGGTCGTCTTGCTCTTCCATTTGAAGCAACAATCTTTCAATTTGTTCATCGTTCATGACAAAAAAACCACTTACGAACTGAAAAAGCACAATTACTAAAACATAGAAAACTGGGTACATGGATACCGCACACGAAAACAACACGAGGACAAGAGTTATCAGTGAGAAAATAATGTTCAAGTAGTAACCAGTCACAGAAAGGTTTCTCATATTCCTTCCCAATGGGTTCATTTTATCAATAAAGTGCTGCGATCTATTGTCAAAACCTTCAGTAAAACCTACTGAATTGCCCCCAATATTTAAAAAATACCAAGCTACCACCGGGTTTCGTCTGTGAAGACAAGAAAGGGCGCCGAGCAGTGACCGGCATTCGACCCCTACGAGGTAACAAGGTCGCCGAGCAGGGACCGGCATTCGTCCTGTGAGACATCCCTCTCTCAAAATGTTCCGTCCAAATGCGGAAATTGCCTAGCCGGGTCCTGACCGGGTTTCGTCCGGAAAGGGTTAATCAAACTTCTTCGACTGTGAGCGTTTTCCTTGAACGTAACATCTTCATCCTAAGATGATCCTTGTCCTTAATAATAAGAAGTTGTAGGAGAGGAGGTAATCTTGGCAGATGCTATTGGTGCCAAAATTCTCTGGTTACAATCTACTTTAATAAAACGTATGAAAATATGTTATCCAACACGTTTGTATCCCTGCACTTCACCAGTGTAATGAAACTACTTACAGCTGTGACATTACTCTCCAGTGATTGTGTTAGTTACGTGACACTAGACCCTTGATTGACCCCACACCTGGCATTGAATGGGATTTAACTACTTACATTATTTTAGCAAACCATGATCACACAAAACTTTCTTCTGTTCTAGGGAAAGGATCTCGCTGTTCGATGCTTTCCAACATCAGGAGGCCCATTAAAAATTCATCAGTCTCCATTCAACGGGACAAATGTAATGAACAGAGCCAGTAAGTCGCGTTATTTTTCACTCATTACCGAGGTGGGTGTCAGTTTTGTGAGATTGTTTCATTTCCTGTTTAGCCCAAACGGTAAAAGAAAAATGTGCAAAATCTCCGACCATCTTTTAATTGCTTCGTTAGCCTTTGAAGTTCCCAGTTGCACTCCATATTTCGATGAAAAATTGCTCAGGAACCATGCCGAGTCGCCCTTATCAACCCAATTGCTGGGCTGTATGTGTCAAAGGGTATTAGGCCGTTCGCACACAGGTCTATTGACGTAGACTTCTCGTTACTTGTCTGGTATGATCTGTGGGACTCGCAAGTTTGTCCCACAGAACAAGGCGATCCTAGTCGATTCATGTCCCATCAAATCACCACAACAATTTTGTACACATTGTTGTACACAATGATAATTCTGGAATAAAAACCAATTTTTAAACTCTAAAATGCAGCTCATGTTTGTGATATAGCATTCGCACTTTGAATTAAACCTTTCGCGAATTGAATTTAACCTGGCAAAAGCATGTGGCTCTTATATGCAGCAGAGTATATCATGCTCTCTACTTGATGAAGCCTTACAAACATTTTTTGAGCAATGATATGAAGAGTGGTCTCGTTCGATCCCTTATACTCCCTTATTTCACTTACTCTGATATAATTTTCAGCACTGGGCTGAGAGCCGACGCTGTGAAGCGTTTGACTGTCGCTTTTAACTCCTGCATCAGATTCATTTGTAATGTGCGAGGTAGAGAGCACATAAGCCCTTTCTATGGCTCCCTGATTGGCTGCGGCGTTGATGACCTTATGAAGATTGATTTGCTCTGCTTCATATTTAAATTCACCTTGGGAATCCGTCCGGGTTATCTTGATGGTCTGTTCATAAATACCAAATCTGAGAGATCCAGAAATCTTGCAATGCCTCAGCACTCCTCTTCCTTTGCAGCATCTAGTGTAAGGGTGAGTGGTGTGCGACTATGGAACGCCCTTCCTAGGGCTGTCAGAGAATCACCCACCTACTCGGCCTTTCGGAGGCGATGTATGGCCCACTTTGCAGAGTCTTAGCAGCCTTTCCTTCCTTCCTTTTTTTTATTATCTGTTAACTTCTTGATTTTACCTCATTTCCCTCTTCATTCGCCTCTTCTCATTATTATCTTCTTTATCTATTACTCCTTCTTCTCGATGATCTCTTCTCTATTCTCATTAATCTTTCTTAAATAAAGATCCTAGTACCTCTCTTTCTTTTATTTTATTTTTAATTTAATTTTTTTTTTCTGGTTTGATTACTAATTTTTTTAAAAATAACGCCTGTTACTGTTTCGTTGTTACTTTTAGAAGTACGCTCGGTGGGACCCAGGTCCTTTGTACTTTTTGAAATAAATAAATAAAAAAAAAAATAAAGAATTAAACTTTCCGCCAATTGAATTAGACTTTCCCCAAAATGAATAAAACTTTTCGCAAATTGAATTAAACTTTCTTGCTTTCTGCAAATTGACCTTAGGCGTATCTGTTGTTTTAATCAAAACAAAATGTAAAACTTCAACAAAAAACCTATTGTAACATAGATAGATAAATGATTTATTGACATCACAGAAATAAAATGAAAATAATACACTTCATAATATATAGGAAATTAAACACACCATTATTTATATTAGTGTTGTCAACTTATTGTCGGCGATGGGCAAGCAAGAGTCGGAACTCAGCTCAACAGCAGCACAACAAAGGACGATTCCTCAAAATACAGAAAGAAGAAAAAGGAAAAAAAATCATCATCATCAACAAATCATGCAAGTGATGGAACGAGCACAAAAATTGTAGATTTAAACATAACCCAGCACCTCATGAAGTTAATCTGAAGGTAAATGATTTATTCATTAATGACAAAACTAAGCTCGCAACGTATCCATTTATAGTTGACATTTTATATAATTTATAGGCATTAGCAAGAAGACTTCTAAAAGCAAAGGTAATGGAGAGGTCGTCCCAGAGTAGCAGTTGGGAGCAGCAGAAACATATCCATCACGTTTGCACAAATGCTGAGCCGTCCTATGAGGATAACTTTGGTACCTAGCAACAGGGAGGGATCAGTGTTCCTTTCTTGATGTTTTTCCTTTTTTCTTTTAAACTTAAGCCGCTTCTCAACCGGAAGGGTTTCTTAATGTTATTGATCTTTTCACGTATGTAGGTTTAATTCAATTTGCAGAAAGTTTAATTCAATTTGCGGAAAGTTTAATTCAATTTGCGAAAAGTTTAATTCAATTTGCGAAAAGTTTAATTCATTTTGCGGAAAGTCTAATTCAATTCGCGAAAGGTTTAATTCAAAGTGCGAATGCTATAAAACATTTCTGCCCTCCAAACACATCCAATCTATTGTTACCCTAGAGCTAAACCATTTTGTTTTCATCAAGAGTTTCACGTCAAGCTGATCTTCGATCAACTAGTGTGTGAACTGACTTAGGCAGGTTTCATATTTATCTTGCAGTCGGGCTAATGGCACCGGGTACACGGTTGTTGGGATTAGGATTGAATTTTTTGAAATGTTTTATCGCATCGAGTAAACTCATTAACAATATTGATTTACTAATATACATTTTTCGGGGATTAAGATGCATAACTCAGCACCATTTCTCTCTTAGTTTTCACATTCACTTACTTACTACACTTGCTCATGTGGTTTCAAACGCTTAAGGCGACAAGTTAGATCTTGCACATTCAAAAGCTTAACAGCTTCCTCTTTTACTTGACCTTTTAGTCTGACAAGATGAGCCGTAGCTCGATTTTTAATCACTTCATCCACAGTGCATCCATGATATATATCCTTGCAGTTATTTGTAGTTTTTCTTTTACAGATCTGTCACAGATGAGATCAGAGTCGCCAAACATGGTGGAGGGGATTCTCAGCCCATGGACACTACAAGTTTCAAGCAGAATGTGACTCGCTTGGTTTCAAATATCAATGCAGAGAAAAACTCCGCATCAAACTCGATTGATAAAAACTTGGTGAGAATTTCGGTCTCGGAATAGGTTACTTACTATGTTTCCAAAATTGACATAATCAAAACTTTCTGCTAAGGTTTTTTTATCGAGGTCAATATCACTGGTTCGTTCATCTTTTACACTATCGTAGTTGTAAATCGGGAATGATGAGAGAGCGACGTGCCTGTATCAATGAGGACCAGCAATTGTGACCTGTTGCGGCGAACTTATTGAAACTTTTCAGATACTCTGCTGCTCAAGGTCAGCAAGGTTTCAAGTTTTTCTCCACGTGACTCTTTTGAAGTTTCAGGAGCAGGCACATTTTATTGCATTCTTCCCAAACGTCTCATGGTATCACCAGATGGGCCTAGATGGAAACTTGAAACCAGAAGTCCATGCAAACGAGGGCAAAGTATGTCGAGGAGGGTTCCATGTTTGAGAGTGGGCCATCAGACAAGGAGGGGTACATGTGAAGGGAGGGGAAAACGTGTCACGTCGTGGCTTTGGACTGCACCTCCGTTGGATCCCTTCCATTTCTGGTTGGGTGGAACTCGAAGCCTTGTGAAGTGGATATTTTGGATATACCTAGATCAAAGACCAAGCGAGAGCGGTCAAATTTTCACTCAGGAGACTTCACTTTTTCATGTTAGAGCTTCCAGAGGAATCTGGATGGTTTCGTATCATTGTGTGAGCAATGTCGGCTATGACAGTGAGACGTGCCTGACGAGAAGGTGATGGTGAAAAGACGTTCTGTCAGAGTGCTGTAGGTACCACAGCTTCAGAGGCGATATCGACTGTCTGGATGGCCATGTCATAGGGCAGGAAGAACAATGTCATGATGAACTTCACATCTTGAGATGTAATCCTAGATCCTTTGAAGGCCACATCAAGCTATATGAATGGCAGTTGGGTGAGTGGCATGGAGACTGACACTGTGGAGGATTCAAAAGGTGGAAAAGGCCAGGGCTGGGGGTCACTTCATCCAAATAGGATGTTCCAGGAGGTCGAGAGGTGGCGGAAGGACAGGGGCCATGAGTGTCAGAATATTGTGTGTTGTCTTCCGTGGTCGTAGGGTCAAAGATCATGGTGAATTCATCAGGCATGTCCAATTTGGCTGTTCAAAAATTGTCTATGCGAGTTAGTAAGTGAATCTGGATTTGATTTTGAAATTGAAAATGGTACGTGATCAGATCTGGATGAGAGACCGGATAACCCGTTGCCTAATAGGAGAGGTGAAAGTTACCCTGGAGAACCTGTTGGGTAAATTTGGAGGGAAAAGGTGAGGTTTGTATTGAGAATAATTATAACAAGTAGAAGTTTGGATCTCGAATGATCTGGCAGAGCTATCTGGCGCTTTTTTATATGATATTGCTACCTGGGCAAGGCCCCCTCTTCCCTATGGCCGCTCTTCAGCTAACTCCGTTTGCTGTTGTTTATTGGTAAAAAGAAATATTACAAAATCGGACTCAACATATATCTTTTTTTAAAGTTGGAGATGAACGTATGGAGATAACGTTTATGCTTTGAACGGATTGAGGATCACTAGCTAAGAAACATAAAACATCACAGTCCATTTCTACTAAGACTTATTCGTGTGGACTTTCAGAGCAGATATTTGGGTGTACATGTCCTGCATCCCATTTTCAAAACTATATTTCCCACTCCAGACCAACGTTTTCTAGTATTAAATCTAAAGGGTTGTTTCAAATCGAGTACCGGGGTCAAGCTACAAAAAGTGACAGACTCAACTGACAGAGGACCTCCCATCAGAGCTAGGGCAAGACGCTTGTATCAAAATCATCTGAAACAAGCAAAATCACACTTTGATTCGCTTTTAAAGGACAAGATCATCAGGCCTCCGGACTTTCCTTGGTCTTCGCTGCTCTATATCGAACCCAAACTGGATGGATGCCATAATGAAAATAATCTTGTGACTTCAATATATATTTACTAAATTCACGAAGGATAAATTTAAAAATAATATTAATAATGAAAAATCAATAAGAGCACATCAGTAATTGCTGCCACCCACTGTGCTCTGGTAGCATATAGCTCTCAAAATCCATCCTAGGTTCCTGTCTTGGTACTTAGGCTAGGTTTTAGTGCAAATATTGACCTACTGGTAAAATCTTTGTTCTACTAATAAAATTCAATACTCAGTTTAACTTTATGCACAGTCAACCTTTTCCATGTGTAAAGATTATAGGCTATTGATTTTTTGCAGGTAGATTTGCACAAGATCATCACACAAAATACAGCACTGCTGGACAATGATATTTGTCTTGAAATAATTGATATCCTAGCACAGTTCTTGATATCTAAGGAACCAGTCAGCGACAAAGACTGTAAGTTTAATCCTTTAGCTATGGCACTTTCCCGTAAGCTATTAGGTATCACTGGCCAGTTGCAAGAGTTATTTCACTCGCCCAAAAAACAATTATGGATAGTTAACTGCTGCTTGTGTTACGTTCATTTCTTTCACACATACAGATTCACCTTATCGTCATTCACCCTATGCACACAATTTCATTGCGGTCATAAATGTTCGCTATTGACACTTCTGATAACGTTGAACGTTCCTTCCTAAACACTTAGAGTTGAGGATGTTGGTGGAAGGGCGATGTGGTTCTAGGAGGTGTATGAAAACATGCAGGGAGTAATAATGTTTACAAAAAACGTCAGCCATCTCGCCGATACATCCGCAACACCAGGAGACATTTCCATGATTTGGGTGCGCAACCCCCATCATCATCTTCTCTGGTGTTGCTGATTTATCGGCGAGTTGATGAAGGATTTATTTATTTTTGACGTTATAAATAATCTAGTTTGTGTACTTTGTCGTTATGTTCGCTCGCATCCTTCCGTTACCTAGAAATATTATAATAAGAACAAGAAAAAAAAGAAAAAAAAAATATCCCCCCCCCCCCCCCCCCCCACCAAGACAAACCTAGATTATTGCTTCCGACTCTACGTATAGGTAGCGGAAGCATCGTTTTAACTTTCGAGAGGTAAAAAAGTTTTGGTATCCAACATCAAAATTTCCACTCGCATTTTACATTTTAGACCATTCTGAACAACTTTGGTTCCGTGTCTGTCGTGTGTCTGCAAATCCTCGTAACAAGCTTATTTTCCACAATTTTCACTGCTGCGTACTATACCCGCCCACTTTCGAAAAATTACCCTTCTCTCTGGTTTTGAATTAAGCGGGATATCAGGGTTGCCAAATGTTCAGTAAATCCTGTAGTTTACGCTGATGCCCGCCATTTTTGTCTAGAGGGCGCTTAAGTTACCTAGTTTGAATTTATAATGAGATAGGTAGCAGTGGTGAGTTTCTCGTTCTTTCTCCTAGTTTTTTATTTTTTTCACCTAGTTTCTCCTTTACTAGTTTTTATTTCTTTCATTTCCTGGTTTTTATTTCTCCACCTGAGCTTTTTGAAGAATTTCTGAGGTAAGTAATTACACTTTCCAAGGTTGATGCTATGTCAACACTGAGTATTAGCCCTTTGCACTCTCCGAGTTGACCCATCGAATTTAATAAAGGCACCAGGTCAGTGCCATGGTCCGAATAAATCCAAAATCGTAATTTTTTGGATCTAAACTGTTTTGTATATATTTTCGAAGACATTTATCGCGTTTTCAATGGCACCCGCAGCCAAAAAAACTCCCACCAGGGGCAAATGTCTCGGTTTTGGGTTTCGTGTTAAGGAGCTTCGTTTGGTTAGTTCTCATTTTGTTTTATTGGGAGCGGGATTAATGTGTCAGGTTATGTTAAGACGTCACACAGATATGTCTCGTGACAGTGGAGTTTAGCGTTCAGGTGAGCATCCATCTGCTGTTGTCCCTAGGCTTACGTTCAAGGACACGGGAAAGCAAAAACTCTCTATTGAATTGTACAACTTATCGTATTGTATTACTGATGATGACTGAGCTAACATTCAACTATTACATTCAATTATTTTCGTGGAATTAGACAACTTCCGTTTTTCATTGCTCCTGACTCACCTGGCAAATCCCATACACGTTTTCTTTCACTTCTGCCTCTTCTTTTTTGCCTTTCGACTTGAAGGCAGCCCCAGGGCATGTCATTAATGTTTCTACATCTGTTTCCATACTCCAGGCAAAGAACTCCATTATATTCAAAGAAACAAACTAATGCGAGTGAACCATCTCCGCCACATCAAACAGGAAGTTGCCCATCTCAAGCAGCTGGACAAGTAAGTTTTTTTTAGTGTAGTTCAGTGACAGCTACAGTTCAAAGCTTGTATTCAACAGAGAAAATGACCCAGAACATTTAATTACACAAAATATAATAATAATAAACGAATAGATAGCTACGTATCAAACAGCAACTTCTATTCCCTACGATTTCTATTTTCAGGTGGATCACCAGAGTTTCAAGTGGAATGAGTTCTAGTTTATAAAGATACTGATGGATTAACATAAATGGTAACGCTACCGAGGAGGGAATCCCACATGGGTGCCTCCCACCCTTGGAGATGTACATATATCATCTGCTGGCTACCCTCAATAATTTAGTACTGCGGGAGCAGCACCCTTGTACATACGGTTGACTCCAATAAAGATCTTAGAAATCTATTAGACGTTTCAATGAATTGAGCAGTAGATACCTTTGAAAGATTTAGCTGCTTTGAGAGAGATACTATTATATACGTAATTGAATGTAAGCACATCCACAGAACCAACATGTACAGATCAGTTTTACGATTCCAGCAATTCAGGCTCATAGTTTATCTAGCAGAGGTTCCTAAAATATGGGCTGTGGGCTCAAGTTCATTACATATAATAAAATAAATTAACAAATTAATCAAGTTGTAAATCTGGAAGAGCTCGATTTGGTTTGTTAGATTGGTACAACTAATATCACAAAGTGGTAAAAGTATATCACAGAGGATTCCCTCACACTAATCATTCACTCAACATTTCTCATACCACCTTTTAACATTAAAAAACATTCACAATGGGGGGAGACATATAAATTTCCTTCATCATCCCCTTCTGCACATAAATATTTCCTAAATCTAGTATCACAGTCAAAACACGAGTGGCACTCACTCCATCTCAGCCATATTCACTCCTCCACCTCTCATCCTTGCCCACTGGTCAACAAATCTCTCGAACCCTTAGAGAGGCTAGATCTTTTGTATAGATGGTACTTCCGAGAAACTGCAGACGGACATCAGCATACAAAGGGCGCAAACGTGAATTTCTCATAATCTATTGGTCCGATTTCGTTCAAACTCGGTCGGTAAATGGGTATACGTTCTAGAAAAATGCTCTATAGAATAATAGCCATTGGGTAAGCGCGAAACTATTGTCGATTGGCACAGGCAAAGAGTGAGAGTCCTATAGTTCGACCAGAGATGGTCTGCATTCCGACGGCGACTTTTCTGCTGGAGAAAAAGGAACTACTTATCTCGAATCATTTAAAAATTGTTGGCGCACACGATATTTTTCCAAAAAAATATCCCTCACAAGTGTCTTTATTTCCCTCCCTTCCTCTGCAAGAGCATCTGCCCTCAAACTTTTATGTTTTTAAATGAAGCGATGCGTAAATTGCGTTCCTACTTATTACTTTTTTCAATACAGTAGACTCTCTCTCTTACAGTAGACCTAGACCGCTAGTCCTTTCCGGAATGTGAGGATGGAAAAACATCTCTTGCCTCGTTTAGTGTAGGTATTTCGTGGTGAATGGCCTTCCCAGAACGTTATGAGAAGGGAAAGAACATCTCAAGGTCCTTTTTTTCTAAGAATCACTTACCAGTAAATCAATAATAAAAGAATTTAAAACATTCACTTTCTAGGAATGAATTTTGCTTCACACTATTCACGAGTATAGATATGAATAGATTGTTGTTACAACATGCACCAACAACACTCTCGGAACTCAAAGGTAAGAAAAAACGTGCAAATTAATACACAAGGGTTTATAATTTCTGTATTAGATAGCACTTCTACACAGAACACTGTTCTTAATTATTAAACCCCGTTTTTATCTACACTTAACAGCAAAAAAACCGGCGCACCCTATATTTTGTTATTTTTTCACCTTAGCTTCAATTGGTTAATTTTTTTTTGCATGTGCCAAGTAAAGTCGGTATCTTATGAGAGAACAGCAAGAAACAGAGTGGCAAATAAAAAATACCCGTTCGAAAAAATCAGCTTTATTCACAAAACTTCGATGTTTGGACAAAAGTAACAAAACATTCTTCTGCAGTTCTCGTGTGAAAAACAATTGAAAAATGAATTTTTTTTTTGAAAATAAATTTTTTTAATATCGGGTGGTACCGTCCCTTGCGTGTACCACCGCCTGCATTCTTCTCGGCATGCTGTTGATCAAATTTGAAACTGTTTCTTGTCTGATGAGGTCCCATTCTGCGACCACCGCTGTCCTGAGGTCTTGGAGGTTTACAGGAGGGTTCGGTCGCCTTCGGATGCAACTCTCTAGCTCGTCCCATAGATGTTCTATGGGATTGAGGTCGGGGCTACGAGCTGGCCATTGTAGGGTGCGCATGCCAACCTGTTCGAGGTAGTCAGTAACCACGTTTGCTACGTGTGACCGCGCGTTATCGTCCATAAAAATAAAATTATCGCCGGTGTAAGGGGCGAATGGCACTACATAATCTTCCAGGATGTCAGAAATGTACCTCAGTGTGGTTAGACTCCCTCGGGGGTACACATGGAGTTCCGTATTCGCCTCTGAAGTGATTCTACCCCAAACCATTTCAGAACCTCCCGCGTAAGGCACCCTTTCAGAAATATTGCACTGAGCGAAACGCTGCCCTCGTCTCCTCCACCCTCTAACATGACGATCTGAAGCGAATAGTGAGAACCTGGACTCATCGGAAAACATAAGAGTGCTGAAAGGGTGCCTTACGGGAGTGGGTCTGAAATGGTTTGAGGTGGAATCACTTCAGAGGCGAAAACGGAACTCCATGTGTATTCCCGAATGAGTCTAACCACACTGAGGTACATTTCTGACATCCTGGAAGATTATATAGTGCCATTCGCCCCTTACACTGGCGATAATTTTATTTTTATGGACGATAACGCGTGGTCACTCGTAGCAAACGTGGTTCCTGACTACCTCGAAGAGGTAGGCATGCGCACCCTACAATGGCCAGCTCGCAGCCCCGACCTCAATCCCTTAGAACATCTATGGGACGAGCTAGAGAGGTGCATCCGAAGGCGACCGAACCCTCCTGTAAACCTCCAAGACCTCAGGGCAGCGGTCCTCGCAGAATGGGACCTCATCAGACAAGAAAGGGTTTCAAATTTGATCAACAGCATGCCGAGAAGAATACAGGCGGTGGTACAAGCAAGGGAAGGTACCACCCGATGTTAAAAAAATTTATTTTCCAAAAAAATTCATTTTTTAATTTTTTTTCACACGATAACTACAGAAGAATGTGTTTTTACTTTTGTCCAAACATCGAAGTTTTGTGAATAAAGCTGATTTTTTCAAACGGGTATTTTTTATTTGCCACTCTGTTTCTTGCTGTTCTCTCATAAGATACCGACTTTACTTGGCACATGCAAAAAAAAATTAACCAATTGAAGCTAAGGTGAAAAAATAACAAAATATAGGGTGCGCCGGTTTTTTTGCTGTTTAGTTTAGTATATATCGAAACGCTCCGCAATTGGGTTCACTGCATTACAGTACGAGGACCCCATAATTTTACGCTTTATAGTAAAGCGAAGGAAAAAAATCAAGAGCTGAAATCCAAGTATCTTATAGTAGATACTAGGGATGGGAATCGATTTCAGATTTTTTCAAAAAATCGATTTTTTGCCAGGAAATTTAATTTCTGCATGCATTTTTTAACATCGAATTTCAAGTTCCACTTTTATCGGAAAATCGATTTTCACCTTCCAACTTTTTAAGAAATCGTGAATCGATTTTTCAATGTTTTACTAATTTTTTTGTTTTACTAAGTTTGAAAATCAATATTATTTTTTAACTTTTGATATTTGAATAAATGAATCAACAGATTTGCGAAACAAGGAGAAGCTTCGAAAAACGACCAGCTTCTGACTGAACTCTCGATGTATTTGAAAACGCCTATCGAAAAAATAGGTACAGGAAGATCCTCTCCTGTATTGGAGATCTCTGAAGGAGACGTATCCTTACGTTGCACCTAATGCTCTAAAATACGTGCCAACTGTGGCCACATCCGTTCCCTCGGAAAGACTCTTTTCAAAGGCAGGGAAACTAGTTTCTCCCTCACGGAACCGTCTCAGTGGGAGGCTGGTCTCCTGGTTGAGTGGCAATTTTTTGAGGTGAGGCGATTTTTGTGGTTTTTTTGCTTTAAGGTAATTTTAATGTTTGATATTTTTTGTAGGCACTTAGAAAAATCGTTTTATTAAAAGTTTTTTGGAACTATGGTCGGTTCTTGATTTTTAAAATTAAAATATCGATTTTCGGAAAAATCGATTTTTTTGACACAATTTTTTGAGGAAATCGATCTTCAACCCCAGATTTTAAATCGATTAAAAAAATCGATTTTTTCCCCGATACCCCATCCCTAGTAGATACATATCACTGGTATAAATCGACATCGATCAAGGCATCCACGAATTGAAATCCATGAGATAAAGTTAGACACCTCACTAAGATCTGCTGATCATCTGTAAGTGACAAAAGTTACGATAAACTCAATGAAAATAAAAAATAGACCTTTGTGTAAAGAAACATCTTGCAAATGGCCAGGAAGGAAAAATTCGTGCTACCGCCGACGGGAAACGAACAGTAGCGACCCCGCCAACTTCAGCTCACTTGTCAGACACGCTACCGGATGAGCCATCGAATCACATGTGATATCAAGATTAGAAGCGCATCATCTTCCCGTGCCCGGAAGGAATTCCGAAGGTTTTTTGACGACACTTTCGACACTAGCCCTCATAGAAAACGATCGATTCTTTGGGAGTAAATTTATCATTGACAAGCAAAAATTCATCACTGTTACCTTTAAAGTTTTTGAGATCTCGATTTTTGAATGTTTGCCTTTAATAACTACCCTTTAGCTGATGCTGATGTTACTGGCACATCCCAAGCCGATGTATGATTTTTGCGCCAAATTTCATTAACTTTGGTCCAGTAGTTTAGGAGAAAAGCTCTGGACAGCGGACGGTCGTTTTTTATTTTCTATTTGATTTTGGAGTCTACTAATTTTCAAACGTAAACCAACAAATTTCGAGAGGGGGTTAAAAAAAATTTCTTGGTCGATTACAAAGGTTCATTAATGAAAATAAAAAACCAAAATAGGTTGCGTGTTGACCTTCGCATGAGGGTCGGGGTCAAGGGCAATACACCCCCACACATCCTCAGATATGCGATATGCTGGACAAACTCTTCTATTCACTGATGGCTCAAAGACACCTGATGGTGTTGGACTTGCTCTATGGAGGCCCAACTTCCAAGTCACTAGACGCCTACCACCAGTTGCGTCTGTGTTCACAGCAGAGCTGTGGGCAGTGACACTGGCTGTTTCACTGCTAATTATTGGGAGTTGGGAATTATGTGATTTGTAGCGATTCACTAAGTACCATCGAGGCGGTTAGGGACTCATATTCTGATAATCCCCCAACACAAAGCCTACGTGTGTATCACAACACCAAGCCACGACATGGGGCTCAACCATAACTTTTATGTGGGTACCGAGCCATATGGGTATTCATGGCAATGAGTGTGCAGATGCCCTTGCAAGGAGAATCATTGGTGATAACTCCATCGATATGTTTCCTATACACAGAGGATCAAATCTCCTACATGCAACATAAAGCCAATTCCATATGGCAGGGTGAGGTCACTGGTCTGCGTGGTGTCCTGCAAGACCTAAGCCCGGTGGGCCCTTTTGTAACCCTACTTCCAAGGAGGGATCGAATGGTGGTCAACCGGGTTGCCACTGGCCATACCCGTCTTACAGACAACTGATTAGTGCAGAAGCTCGAGATGTTGTGTGTGGGTGATCTGTTCATCCGCCACTTTCTGGAGGACTGCCGAGTCCAGCATCAGCTCCCTTCCCTCTGTGGGTTGACGTTTTATCCGGGCCAGACAAGGTCCAATCCCTGTTGTTGTACCTGAGAGACGCTGAGCTCTACTACGAACTGTGATATATTTATATTCATCTAGTCGTAGTTTTATTTCACTTCGCTGATTGTATATAATAGCATGTATATAGTTATTTTCCTATCTTACATCTAGACTTAGTTGTATTATTTTATTTTTGGGTTTTTTTTTCAAATCCACTGGCTAAACAGTGGACATCACTGTACCCCTCATTTTTTTCCCCCTTCGAGTTGCCAGTGGAGTCCATGATGGCGCTCCTTTTTAGTCAAGGATTGCAACATGGCTCCCCTTAGAATCGTGCCACTTCCAGTGTCCCTTTACACACCTTGCTCAATGCCGCTAAAGACCCTTCTGGTTGAGATGCGGCTTAAATCTTTAAAAAAATGAACCAAAATGTAGGTACTTCTCGATTGTAGTCAACAAATAATTAATACCTACTAGGTACCATTAAATAAAAATATAAGTTAATTTCATTAGGTACTACTTTTTTTATTGTACCTTATATTTCTTGTTGGAGTGATGAAGGAAGTCTGGCCAGTCGTCTCAATCATTCGCCTGCCTTCACTTTTAATCGAACCAACTGTTCTAGCGGAAAGTATCGTAATATATATCGTATATCATATATATATCGTCATATATCCAGTAACAAATGTTCACCTTAGAATGCCCTTACATTGTAAACAATCTCCCAAGCTTGCTGCCAAAGTGAGAGGACGAAGGACTTCCTGTTTTAGGGGTATTGTTCATAAGGAACAGATTAAATAAGATAAATATAACTAGCGAAATAAAGGTCGCGCATTCACCGAAAGCAGTGCAGCCAACCCTCAAATGCGGAAATGAACCCTCCCACCAAGACCATCTATGGTCTATGGCCCTCCAAATACTTGGTGCTTTAGTTTTTGACTTGAAAGTTCTTTTTTAAAGTTTTATGATTCCCCTTAATTGTATAAGGCACGAAAGGAATCGACAGTCAAGGAAGAACAATTAGGAATAAGATAGATTTTTATTTTATAGTTACAAAACAAAATACGCCATTTTTCCTACTCCACAATATATGAATTATGCTTGTGCAACTAATTCCATCACTCTAAATAAAAGTTAACTGAAAAACTAAACGACGAAAATAAGGGAATCACAAAAATATATAAATCAAAAAAACGCAGGGACTGCAAAATCCCACCAAAGTAACTGTACAGATCACTCGAGGAAAATCTCGTCGCTACATACGAAATATTATTGACCAAAATGTAAGGTTCATATCTACACACACTGTGATCAATACGTACGTTAGAAAATAATAGAAACTGAGTAATTTTCGTAAACAAAAACAAGTTATGCACGTCGAATTGAATATAATTTAATAGGGAATACTTCAAAGGTCCGTCAGACGAAACTAATCCAAGCTAAAACAAATAGCATTTCCTGTAGATTATTGGCGATATCCAATAATAATTTAAAAGTACAATACACGAAAGTTGTTTTTCTCTTCTACAAATGGAAAGGGCACCATCCATAATAATCAACAATTTTTAAGATAAATATCTTGTTTTAAATATAGTATTAATCTGGCTATTATGAAAAGTGGAATCCTCATACAATAACCCCAATACACTTGGTCTGTGTCACCAGCCGTTTGTTTATAAGCGACCGTATGCTACATCCAATAAAATCGCTAAAGGTACCCTTTGAATGGATTTGGGGGAAAGTATCAAATGAGGTGAGGGGAACGCCGTCACTACTTGGCTGCAGTCTCCATGGTGACATCCGCTTCGCCTTCTTTCTTGTCTTTCTTGCCATCGCCAGCTGTAAAAAGAAAACATGAGATAGGGATTTCTTAAGAATATTTACATGAAGAGTTATCCAAGTTAAATAGACATTTTATGTCTTTGCTATGGCACATAAACTAAAAAAACGTCACGGAAAATTGCTCACGAAAATATTTTGATGATTTTCACCTACAACCGAGTCGTTGCTAGGGAAATGGTACTTCGTCGTTTTTCATCCCACAAAATTCGTTGACCATTCGTTCGAAAGCTCTCAATTTATCCAACCATATTATGTTAACTACTGCGAAGTGCGTGGCCAACAAGCTGAGTTATGAGCAAGGTTAATTGAATAATTGTGTACACTCAGGCGACCATTCTCAATAATCGATATTGTGAACATGATTGCCTGCCACCGCTTGTTAATTTCTGATGATTTCATTGAGCTGGTGTTTCGATGATTTGATTCATAGCAGGTGATCTAAATATTGCGAGAACAATTTGATAATGTGAAGCGGTGGCTAAATCATTTTAATAGGTAATTTCTATACTTTACACTCTAGGAAGCTGTAATTTTGTATGTAGCCTCTTTAGGACATTTACTTGACGATGCCCAGGGTCCGGATCAGATAAGTGGCTCTTAAAGCTAATTTCTATGTTTTACACTCTAGGAAGCTGTAATTTCGTATGTAGTCTCTTTAGCACATTTATGTTATACACAGTTCTTGATATATGCTGACGACCTGAAGCTCTTCATCTCCTTCCGTGACCCCTCAGACTGCCAACTTCTCCAACAAAACCTGGATGCCCTCTCTAAATGGTGTGACATTATCGGACTAGCCCTAAACCCATCTAAATGTGCTGTCATTTCCTTCCATCGTTCCCACTCTCCAGTCATCCACCCCTACTCAATCAACGGTGTAACAATTCCTCGTAGGGCTGATATTGTGGACCTTGGCATGCACTTAGATTCCCAGCTTTCCTTCTCCGACCACATAGCTGAGGTGGCGTCCCGTGGAATGCGCACACTTGGTTTTCTGAAACGGAATACCAGAGAGTTCTCTGAGGCACCAGCTCTCGTGACACTCTATAAGACTCTCGTGCAGCCAACTCTGGAGTATGCATCAGTGATTTGGAGTCCATATTATGAGTCCCATATTGTGCAAATTGAACGCGTCTTCAGGGCTTTCCTCCGTTACCTGGCATATAAGCTCTCCATTCCTCGTGAGAATTTGGACTACCAACTACTCGCTCGTCGCTTCAGCTTGATGTCTCCACGTGACCGTCGCCTGTGTGCGGATGTTACATTCCTTCATGGTTTGCTGTCAGGTCGGATTGATGCCCCTGATCTCTTGGCTCGGGTTGGCTTTCTCGTACCTCGCCTCTCTTCCCGTTCTGTCACGCCTTTTGCCATCCCCTTTTCTTCCACAAATTACTTATATCACCGCCCACTGAGCCGCCTTCCTCGCCAAGCAAGCCTCCTCTCATCATCACCTCCCTTCATCGAAATTCTTTCTTCGCCCATCTCAACCATCAAACTCAACTTTTCCGCCACCTCTGCTTGGATACCCCTCAATAACTTATTTTGCCAATCTGTGTCTTTGGTGAAGCAGTGTGACTCTCGAGTGTGGTTCCATTTCATATATTTATAATTAATTTAGGTACTACCTGTTCACTTTTCTTTTTTTTTCTCTCTCTTGTAATTGGGTTCGTCCCGTATCTTCTAAATAAATAAATAAATAAATGTGACGACGCCCAAGGTCCGGATCAACTGAGTGGCTCTTAGAGCTTGCATACGAGTCTGCAACACATACTTGTCTTCAACTAAAGACATAAAATGTCCCAATGTGTTGCAGACTCGTATGCAAGCGTTTCGTTTGTTTCCAATTTTTATGATTTTTACGCCATCAGTTCTTGATGAGGCCATATCTCGACAGCAATTGAAGGTCCCTTTATGAATTGTTTGAGACAGGCCTCAACATCTGGAGCCCGGCTCAAGTTTTTGGTCATCGTCGGTACACGTGACAACCTTAACCCGGTACGGTCGAAAGAAAATACACCCAATTATACACCTCTCACACGATTTCCCTAGCAACGACTCGGTTGTAAGTGGAAATCATCAAAATATTTTCGTGAGCAATGTTCCGTGACGTTTTTTTAGTTTATGTGCCATAGCAAAGACATAAAATGTCAAAACGTCTGCCAAGTTGGGTGGGCAGTATAGCTCCCTGACATATTGTAACATGGACGTATAGAATTGGTTGAAGAACAAAGTACAAGTCGACATTATAAGAAATTAATGTTTGCGCATGCGCACAGACTAATGTTAATCCAACGGCAATGAAATTTATAGGGAACTTCTAGGAGCTAAACCACACAATCCTTGAAAATTTCACAAAAATCGGTCCATAAGTATTGGAGTTTTGTCTGTGTCGATTAATTTCAATTTCGCGCATGTGCTATAGCTATTACTCCACCAGTAGCGATATACAGGATGGCGACCAAATGGAAATTTGAAATTTCCTTGACATTTCCCTGACCGAAATTCAGATTCCCCTGACAAAAAATATCAAAATCAAATACTGTTTGTTGTCATTTTTACGAATTTTCAAAGAAAAATTGAGTTATTTAGATGGCTTCAAAATTTAAAAATGGGAGGAAGGGGGCGGGGAACCCCTACAAATCCATTTCGTACATCCTAGATTTTAACGTTATATATATATATATATATATATATATATATATATATATATATATATATATATATATTTATATATGGTGTATTCCCAGAAACTCTTAAAATACGGCTTAAGAAATTCGTTCCTTCTTGGCAAAAGACAGGTCGAGACAATAGGGCACGAGGGGTGCCACAGTCGAAGAATTTTTCAGCATTCAAAGTCCTAAGGCCCCTTTCACACCAAACGAATCCGAATCAATCATTATCACTGTGAATCAAGTTGAATCTGATTGACCAAGATTCGGCTTCGAGCGCTCTGTTTAAATGTGAAGGAACTCTTTTCCTGCCTTCAGACCGGACGAATCTGGTTCAATCAGTATTAATTCTAGGTTGCACTTCATTCCACCGGTCAGATTCCTCGTCTGGTCAGTCTTGAATCAACAACCTTACGAGATGGATGTGGAATTATTAATTTTAAAAGTAAAAGAAAATAGTGCGTCCACAGGTCCCACCAAATCCAGCAGTATTACGAACAATTCCTCACTCTTTCGGAAGAAGTCATAGAATTTCTTCTCATCATTTTGTAGGTCAGGATGTAAATGATGAAACATACCAAAATCCGGCCTTTTCCTATATTATGTGATGTATCCACACTTTTCTTGTTTTCTGTTTCCGCCGTTGCCTCCTACGAATCACTATTGCATTTAAAACAACTGCGTCCATGATGCTAGCTCAAAAGCAACTAAAAGAAGGAAAACAAAAAGAAGATGAAAGGATTGTTATAGATTCAGGTTGATTCAGCTGGTGTGAAAGCGTGGAGTTGACGAATCAGATTCAACTTGATTCGGAGTGATCCAGATTGATTCGCATTCGTTTGGTGTGAGAGTTGTATGGAGTTATGGACTCTCAATGGATCAATCCATTACTCTGCTTGTTATGCTCCCAAGTTCAATACTCAGTTGATTTTTCCCACACATGGTTTACTACTAAGTGCAGTAACCGAGAGCCAAAGACATATCGATGTCACAATGTATCTGCGTGTTACTCTTTGAACAGTTTAACCACCACTCTAGATAATCATTTTTGACATTCGGATAATCCATCTATGAAATAATACGTAGTATGACTAAGTAGACTGTTGAAGTTCGATTGTTTAGGCGTTAGAATATACCTAAGAACGCTGCAAATTATTACACAAAGTTTTCATTTAAAAAATTCCCTGACAATTCCAGGTTTTCCCTGACTTTTCCAGTTTTTCGGGGCCACCCTGATATAATTCATAGGGAATATTTCTGAAACAGAACTCACCTAATCCCCTAGTTTGAACAAAATCGGAACAATGGAGGAAAAAAAGTTATAATTAATTAACGTTTATGCATGCCTCTAAAGGCCTGTTTTCCTAGCGACAGGTTTTTTGCGCCGCAGGAACGAATTCGCCTGAAAAACGTCGGCAGGACCGTTAAATATATTACGCTGCATAAAAGTGTTTTCCTAGCGCCGTGTTTTATCCGTTCAGTTGTTGAATTGTGTTGGAGGTAGCACGTTTGTGTGTGTGTGTGTGTGTGTGTGTGTGTGTGTGTGTGTGTGAAAACACTTACCTACTGCGGAAATGGAGAACATGATGAGAGAGAGAGAAATACAATGGCGTAATTGCTGCATTGATAATAAAGAAATAATAGATGGTGACGAAGAAGTAGAGTTCATAATTATAAAATATGCCAAAGTAAGGAAACGTGTAAGTGATGTATTCTCAAACCGCAGAAATGAAGGAATGTTCAGCGTTTTAGTAAAAAATCATCGGCTTGACTATGAAGAGAAATTCCAAAGATACCTACTTCAGACTGACCAGAGAAAGGTTTGGGGTGTCCCAAGAAGGTGTCCCGCTTTGGGACATCTTGAAAACCTCGGAAATCGAAAATTGGAGCTACATAAACACCAGAATTCAAGGGAATCACGCCAGCGTACTGCGCTGTTGACTCCTCCTCGAGCAGTCGGGCCAGTCGCGTCAACGCAACATGTTCTGCGCTGACGTGATGCGCTCTCTAGGAAAACACCCTAACTAAATTCAAGGGAATCAGCGGTCGACGTTGAATGCCCAGCGTATCACGTTGTCAACGGCGCAAAAAACCTGTCGCTAGGAAAACAGGCCTTAAACTATTCACACCACTTACGTTCACCAATTGGGAATGAGTCAATGAAGCCCAAAAATAAGTTGCGCTTTCCCTTACTGAATTTGATCGTATTTGTTAATACTCGGGCCTTTCGTTTATGGATTTCTAACAGCTTAGGTACGGGGAGTTTACAACTAGACATTCAGAATGACCGGAAAAACAATGTGATACGAATTGCGGAACATTTTTCCGGAGTTTTTTATTCCTAACTTACATTTTTGAACCCTTTCCTTGTATTACCTTGAACTTTCCATGTATTGCTTTTGAAGTTAGCACTTAATACCTGGATGAAGTAGGGAATAAAATCTGGGAGCTAACATGGTCGCAAACCCAGGGGTCACGATTCTCATTTCATGATGCCATCTCTAGGATATCGGTAACTCGTATATTAACTCGAGGTGGTGGAACCCGCCCTTTAGTAACTTCTACTGCATTACATAAAATACGGACTAATTATTTTTTACTGCAGTGTTACCAAAACATACACACACCAACTGCAGTATTAAGAAAGAATCCCCCTCCCATACATACATAACTTGCCTCTTTTGTTATTTGTTTGTTTATTGACTATAGACCATTTAAAAATTGAGAGAAATTTCTCCAGATCGATCCGAGATTAGGGAGAAATGAAGTACCTTCTGAATCGTTGTTCTCACCAGCACTTGTGTCCCGACGCCTCTTTCTGTTGAATCGTTGCATATTGTGGCGGTTAGGGCCTCCTCGTGGCGGTGGGATGGGCGCCATTCCCAATACTTTATGGATTTGTCTAAATGCCATCAATCGTAGAGCATGCTGTAGAAAAATTCACAAACGTTAATCAATATTATATATTTAGTATCTTTTATCAAACCAATTTCAACATCATATATCAGATATTATTTCCATTTCATTATCAAACTCAGATGATTATGAATGGTTGAGAACCACCGCGTTTGAATGATATACTTCTGCGGTGCTATGGACTAAACTAGACTGAAACGGGGTATCAATGTTGGAGTTCAGCGTCTCTAGGTAAGTCAAGTGCGGTTGCAGTGCTGCACCCTCACGTCCAGAGTAAAAGGTGGCTCCAGTCATGTAAGATCGCAGTTTCACCGCAACTTTATGATTAAAAGGCGAGAGGAGTGGTGAGGGGGAGCGAGAAGCTTGCAGTCAGAGCACACTCTCTAATAATGTATCCCCCACATAACAATCTTTATTAGACAAACATTTCAGCGCTCTAGGCTGAACAGGAGTGAAGTTATTACTTACACAGGTGATCTGACTTCACTGACTTATCGTAATCCCTTTCTGTGGTCACCAAGAGGCTGAGTACCAACTGTCAGCACTCTAGAGGTTTGTTCGTACACAGGGTCCAGGACTGATCCAGGATAGAACGACGTATAGGGAGAGGATGAAACATTCCAGAGAGAGAGAGAGAGAGGGGGGGGGGGGATTATGTAACTTCATTTCGAATGTGATAACTTCTCCAGGAGTTTTGTGAGCCTTTAACTCGAAAAAGGCTGCCATATTTTGCAGTTCCACCACCTCCATAGGTGGTTGTAACATTTACAAGATGAGGTTAAGTGTATTTTCGCTGAGATTTTGGTGTTTCCTCGTAATCACTCTGTAATTATATCTTTTATTATTCATATATTGAATTAGTTGAGGGTCCATGGTCCTTAATGTTGAATCTGGGGGAAAAATAAGAAAAAAGTACTTATTCATTATGACGCCAAGAGTTGAACCATGGCGGTAATGCCTGAAACTAAGTACTCTTAGTTAGTTTGCTACTGTTGTTTTGCCTGCTGTTTGCGTGTTACTGGAAAATTATTCCACTGGAAAACTAGCCCACTGTGGGTTATTTCTCAAAAAGCTATGAACCCCCACCCCCGAATCGAATCCTGGACTGTGTCTGAACACGCCCAATTGATTCTGAATAGATAACCTGAACCAAAGCTGGAAGTAAACATTTCTCATTTACACGGAATATCAAGGGAGTAGGTATGGCAACACTGGGGAACACAGAAAAAGTGATGTCGAGTAACAAAGAAAGTAACAGTGGAATGGGGGGAATTCAGCACCCCAAAAAACATAAAGTAAGGTGGTTAAACCTGGAAATACGATGCAAAACTTTTAGTTGTGATTTTTCAGATTACCGAACATGAGAAAAAGAGGCGTATGGACAGTAACTTTAAAATCCGAGACAATTTGGAAAAACGGCTTTCATTTTATGATTTAGCGACCTCGAAAACCCCCCAGTCCACTGTTAATTTCGTTGTTACTCGACAACTCTTTTTTTTTTGTTTCCCAGTGTAATCTATCACAAGAAAACATCTACGTTTAGGAAAATTTCGTTTTTCTTTTTTGACATTTTCATGTTTGCTTAGGCTCACAACCGCGGAAAGCGTTACTTTTAAGGAGAGACACTTTTTACGGGTAACGAAATTTTCTGCTGATTTTCTCTTACAACCACATAACTCGTTGCTACAGGAGCTGTAACCGCTATTTTTCATCGTACGAAAATCGTTCGCCAGTCATTGGAAAGCTCTTGATTTATCTGAAACACCAGCACATCTCACGCTGCCTATTTCCTCATCCTATATCCCTGAAAAGCACAGAATACGAGCTTGGTGTGATGTCAAAACTTGTTCAATGTTTTGTTCGGGCTTAGTTACCTACCTATTAAGCATCCGAAGCACCATTCTCCTTGTAAAGAAGCAAGATAAGAAGACGCTCTTTTCATTCCTGAACGACATTTTGTAACAATTTTCCGATTGCGTGATCAAAATTCTTGGATTTCTATAGTATATTTCAATCTTTCGATGTAATTTGGGGAGTCAGGTGAAATAATTAGAACAAGATTTCAATCACTGGGATAATTTATTACGCTTTTATTTATGTCGCTCCAAAAGAAAGGTAATAAGGGTTTTTTTCAATCTAGCCTGTCGGTTGATCAGTTTCTTATATTCACTTAAAAGATGAAAGAAATACCGCAGGAGAGAGAGAGGTACGCGGGATAGCAATGGATTAGGTATTAGTATAGATAGCAATGGATTGTATTAGTATAAACGATAGGAGTTTATATAATATTATTGCTATTAACGCAAAATTAAGAGAGAGGTAGACTCATCGTTATGAAGGTTCAACAACGATCGGGTTGCAAGTGGCCGTGGGCGCTAGGGATACCAGCGGGCACGCCGTTCCATTGAACGAATCACCATAACAGTTTTTGATAGCTGGTACAATGTCCATGAAGGCATGAAAATGTCTCTCTGTGGGTACTTCAACGATTAAATAAATAGGGAAGCGAGTCATGTAAAAAAAAAAGGACAAAAACCAAATACGCCCTCCTGATTACCTAAGGGAGAATTAGTAGGTAACTTCTTCATAATACGCCTCTCCAGTTGACATCTTCTCGTCGTCATTTTTGAAAAACTTTATTGATGGTTACGTGTTTTATGGAATAGGAAGTGAGGGGGGGGGGGGGGGGGGGGGGGGATTTGACACTGATGTTTTCAGATAAATTGAGAGCTTTCCAACAAGTGGTGAACGATTTCCGTGGGACAATAACTAACAGAGCAATAATTCCCTAGCAACGGTGTGGTTGTACGTACATGAGAAGACCTGGGGTGTGACAATTTTCTATGTGAAGAGCTTCAAATGATTACACAGAGGTTTATTATGTCCTAAATGATAATACTTCTACACAGAACACTAGGTAATTCTGAGCAATTATCCAGTCAACTCCGATATTTCTCAAACTTTCGTATAATGTTATAGACAAGGAAAGACAATAATAGAATGCAACGTAATGCGATAAGGCAGGAAGCGATAACGATAAGCGATAACGGGGTCGAAGTCCAAGCCAAGCCTAGTGACTCTGAACGCTGTTGCTGCAGGTCAGTTCTGTGCGTGATGTCGGCTAGTACTAGTAGTGCGAACCCGTTTCTATGTGTTGAATGTGAAAATACTATTTCGAGTTTTGCTGTGTTGTCAGATGATTCCGATCGTTTAGATACATTTCTGTATAATCATGGTGTTTTATTATATGCCCGTCATGTAGTAGTGTTATGTCATTAAACATTAATAAACACAAAACCGAAAACAACATTTTATCGGCCATTTAGCAGAGTTTATGTTTAAAAGAAAGTACTCTGATTACAAAACAAGAGTGCATCATCTATTCAGAGCAATTGGCCATCTGTATAACGGTGAAAACGAACACCCTAACATCACTCGTGAAGCTGATACAGATAGCGAGTCAGATGACTACTAAGGTAAGTTTCACAATATATTTTCCTTTTCCGACTCTTATTTCGGTCTGAATATTGATATTTACTACTCTACATATATCATGGTTAAGTATGAGAAATATCGGAGTTGACCGGATAATTGCTCAGAATTACCCATTAATCTATTTGTATTTACCAAGAGCCGAGCTATCAACTAAAAATTGGCGCTCTCTTTACGAACTAACTCACTCGCGACGAAGAAAAAAACGGAAGTTAAAGAAGGACGTTTGAGTTAGAATTAGAGTTTTTATTCCTCCTGTAACTGCAGATACCCACTCGTCGAGTAGGTATTTCTACACGAATAACCAAACGCTATTGTCTTGCAAAAGCCTCACGCACACACTCACTCACTCATGCACGCACGTGCACACGCACACACATTAAATTTCATGAGACTGAGATCTCCTTACCTGTGCAGATGCTGTGATATCTGCTCTCTGTTGGATGGTAATATTTGCAGTGGCGTCTGTTGGCTCACGCTCACATGGATCAAAGATACCGGCAGAACCAGGAAGTAAGACACCACCAGCAATAGCTTCCAACACTTTCCTAAGCGCTTCAGCTACGGAGAAACCAACACAGCCCACCACTTTATCAACCAGCAGCTCCAATGCCTGAGACAAAATCGTACAATGGTGAGTTAATTGGAATGACTAACTAGAAAAACTTGAACAGATCTGTGTGAGTTTCAACCGATTCAATTTATATCTATGTAGGTTTATTCATTGCGATATATTAATGCTGCTGAGTCAACTGTTCAATGAAAATAACGATTACTTTACTAACCCATTGGCTCAATGGACTCCACGTTGGGTTGCGGTGGCAAAGATCACGCAAAATTCTGATGACAATTACGCTGCTGTGGTTGTTTGCGGGTCTAGCCTATTAGAACACATGTATATTAGAAACGCTACAATTTTAAAACATTGAATGTACAAGACGACGTCTCTTTCTCAACATTAGACAAGTTACCAAGATCTAGGGTACCTGAACTACTTATAACAAGGTCTCTTGTACATACAATTTTCAACATTAATTTTAAAACACATAAATAAGGAATCCCTTGCAGCTCAGTTCTTTCCAGCACATTAAAAACAAAATGTAACTCATCAATTCAAGCGTTTTATAACGATAAGGAACCCTGAACAATTTTAAACGAAAACCTTTTTTCTTTATTGAACTGACAGCTGGAAAGACTGAAGGGATATCCACCAAACAAAATTTTGATGCCGGCTCAAAAGCTCAAAGCCCAGTGCGAATTGGTTTACTCTATCAATGCCCTTGCTTGGATAAGTAGGGGAGTGGGGTTGAGGGCATAGTACGTAGTTTAGCACCAGTAGGAAATACAAAACTATTGCAAAGATGGCGAAGCTAGTGGGTATATTCAAATCCATTACACGAAGAATGGATGGAATAGAGAAAAATTAGTTGATTTAAGGAGAAAGGATTAAATGTGAGAAACAGTTTGAAACAAAATTATCACAAGAGGAAGAGCTAGGTACTGGAAACTGATAAGGGAGAGAAGATTATAACGATTTATTGCCATGTAGTTTGTCCCAATTAGAGAAGAGTTACGAGCATTGATATTGTAAATTACGATTATAAAATACCTGAAACCATTTAGCTCGGCGCAGCTGGGCCAATGCTTCTAGGCACTTAGCTTGATCAAGTGTCTCCTGGTTCACAGCCATAGCGACAGTGGCTCCGTCTGTACACACATTAGGATGTTTCACCTTAAGTTCAGCAAAACATGACATGCACAACTCATCATTTGGAGCCTTATCCAGTCATTCCGAACCATTCGCCACATTCAAACGTGAGCAAGAAAAATGGTGGATAATGGATCTTAGGCTTATGGACACAGTTGGTCACTATCGCTTCAAGAAGCCCATGAATTACCACCCCAGAGGATTCTGGATTTGTTCCTTCTTTCTTTCCTCATACATTAACTAAGAGTCAAGCATACAAATATTACATTTTAGATCAGGATGTTTTCAAAAACCCTTGGTCGTTCATATGGTCCTGAAGGGATAGTGTACGTGTACCATTGCATTGAGAAAGCACTACAGAACTTAAAAATATAAAATAATGAATGAAAGGGGAACCTAAATTTGGTGGGACAGTCAAGGCAAGGCCCCCAATGGTTGTTGAGCATGGTTTTGCCGATAGAAAAGGTGAAAAATCCGTGAAAAACTCCTTTGTAAAGCGACACCTAGAAAGCTCATGGAAACAGAATAGGCACATGAAAAGAATTAGAGTTAAACAACGATTGGTGAGGTCAAACAAGGAAAAACGTTGCATCACGTCAACAAAAAGAAAAACAACATTACCGATTCAGCAACTCTTTTCTTGGCCTGCAGTACCTTTCTAAAGTGTCTTTTCTAAGCCTGGACACGATACGCGAAGTTTCATGAAAGTAATATAATCTGAACTCATCCTAATCGCGAAAGTAGTTTTGTAAACACACGAATGATTCACAAAAATTGAGAAAACAAATCAAAGCAATGGATTGCCCAGGCTTCTATGTCTTTTAAAGGAGTGCTTATTAAACTAAAGCTGTGAACAAACCTTCCAAGGGTCAAAATTATATAGCATAAAATAGTAGTGAAATTACAGTACATTACATTTATGAAATACTAAATGAATGTAGTGTCTCGCATCAAGATGATTGGTACGTGATTTGAGATTACTAGAATACTTGTATAACAATAAACTGAAGCTCAAGTATCGAAAACAACCAACTGATGAAGAACTCGTCAGACACCGTGTTGGATTTGCCATACGGATCAAAATTATTTTTCATGCAAAACGTCTGTATCCACTCATCTTGAATTCGAGACTCTTAACTGAAAGTTTGACCCAAGGAAACGATTTTTTAATTCGTATACTTGTCAAGCTTTGCAGTAAGTGCCACTAGAATAGTACTAACCACCTCCACTTAGCAGCATGTCCCGAAGAACACGAGATGTCAAAGTGATGTTGACCACTATGGCTGGCTCGGAGGATGTAGCCACCGTGATGCAGGCCTCAGACATGTCCAGTGTGACGTTATAGTTCTCTTCCGGAGCCATGGTCTGAATTGAAAAATAAATTAAACAATTATAATAAATGAATACAAAATGAGTAAAAAGACCATTGATTAATAATAAGTTCAAGACACAAAGCACTGTGTCTCTTCAAGGAGATGAACCATTTTTTAGGCTCTCTCAGGTTGATATGTTGACATCCACTTTAAGAGATTGTGAAATCGGGTCATGGGATGAAGAGGGCACTTTGATGAGACATGGCTAAATGAATTCCCCACCCGGGGCAAAGTGGGTAGAATAGGTAGGTAGTACGGATGCATGGATTCAATAAATCAACACCTATACAATCAGTGCTTGCTTCAGTGTCTGATTTATCCCTACAAGTTTCAATCAATACTCGTAATGACTCAACTATTTACTATGTAATAATTAATTTCATACAAATGGTGGCAGCAATGGTATCTTGGACTCGTGTCTGACTAGTTATTGTTCTTAAATTGATATTTTCCCAAACGGGGACCGGAAAATCGGCTCACGCTGTGTCATCACACCACAATGCTCTTGGCCAACACCCTTAACAGATGTTGATAGGAGCACCTTTCCATCCAAATGTCAAGAATAGGGTTCAATTCCACAAGGACAAACAGTACCTACTGTCTAAATAATAATCATGAAACTCTTCATTATGAAGAAAACCATTGGTTAATATGTTCACTCAGAATAAATTACGAAATCTCTTGATATGAGAAGTTCAAAAATGACATTAGCTCTACAAATTTGTTTGGGATTAATAGAGCAGGTACAACATAATTTCTTCATAAAAATAACTGACAGGTATACACACGATAAATCTGGTCTCCATATTTATCTCCCAATAGAGCCCTCACCCAGCCTGGCCGACCCCATCTCTGGCAACCCCGCAGGCCATGACGCGTCACTTTTTTCTAACTGTTGTGTAGTGGCGGATTGTAACATCTAGACGAGACTTCATATATTATATGGGAATGTGAACCCTTGAACTCTGGAATAGTACAGCGCTCTTTCACTTCAGCTCTCCATTAATAGGAAGTATCTTAACGCAAAGGTCATTGTATGATAAATATATATAATTTCAAGAGAATGACACAGTGGAATAGAAGTAGTTTCACAAAATTGGATGAAACAGTGTTACATACTTTGTACTGGTGTCGTGTTAGTTTTACAACACTGCAATAGTAGATGATACAGACTTTGTAGGTCTGGTCCTTATACAGAAATGAAACGAAAATCAGGGAAGTCCATTCAAAGGAGATATTCCTTCACCATATTTGAAGAACAAGTTTATTGTGTAACCAGCCGCTCTGGCTCGCTTCCACGTCCAGCCCCCCCCCCCCCCCCCCCCCCCCCTCCACAGTGTAGCTGTATACATGCGATAGTCTTCTATCCCGCCATTCAGGTGTATTACAATTGAAACATGTAGGGGATGTAACTTGCTTCGCTCGAAAACGGTAGATCCCTAACGCGTGTAGGGGAGGATGTTTGCTTCGCTCGCTCGCTCGGTATGGCTGTATATGTGTAGGAAACCCCTCGTTGAAATCCGATGTATGTAGGGAATTTTGCTCGCTACACTCGCTCGGCATGGCTGTATATGTGTAGGGAAAACCCCGTCTATTATTCTGTTGAAATGTCTTTCAAACGGAAAGGTTCCTTCCTTCAAGAGGTTCCCCTTCAGGTAAAAAGGGCCTGCTTGCGGATTCCTGATACGGCGGACTCAATCAACTTCTCATTTTAATCACTTCGCCTCCCCTCCCCCCGCATTTTGTCCAACTTCCCGTCACTTTTTTCGATATCCGATTTCAGATTCAGTTTCGGCGGAATCAAAACTGTATTTCGCCCGCAAATATCGTTCCAAAAAATCAGAATCAAAACTGTATTTTGCCCGCAAACATCGTCCCAAAAAATGTCTCCTTACGGGGTCAATTTTAATGAAAAAAAAAGAAGAAAAAAAAGTTTTTGTCGGATTTTTTGAGAAAATGGGTCCGTACTCGCATTTCCCGATACTTTGTTCTTCATACAAAAACCTACAAAACTGGTATTTTTCCAGAATTTTCAATGGCTGTTTAGAGTGGTAGGGGAAGCAGGGAAGTAGAAAAGAACGACATTAAAACGGGCTCCCACCTCCTCTCCTTCAGCCCATGGTTCGGGTGGGATTAGAAAATTTTAAAATAGCTGACCTGGAGAAATCCAACTCATAGACTAGACTTTTGATGCCTATAAGAGCCAATCGAGGCTTTTTTATTTAAATAAAAGGTATTGGAATGCTTGAGATCCAAGTCTTCTAAACCATAACTCACACATCGTTAAAACACTACATAATGAAATACTTACTTTTAGTTGGCCCGAGAAAGAGTTGTACACCTGAGCCAGGAGCTGCTTTGTGGGTATTTCACCACACAGTGCTACCAGTTCGACGGTGTTTTCATCACCTAGCATGAGTCCTTTAGCGAGGATTCCAACTCTCACTATGCCAGTGATGATCCAGCTGTCTTTGTCTTGATTTCTATACAGCACAACAAAATATCTCATCATCATCATCAAAGTTATCTCCTTGCGTAGGAAGTGTTTAGAGATGAAAGTCAATAACATTCCGGGAATTTTGAAAGGGCCACACTATGCTACAATAATGGAAAAGAAGTAGATTCCAGCGGAGGGGAACAGGTGATATAACCAATAATTATTTGTCTATTGATCATGTGCCGAGGCGAATACAAAGATACACGTTTTGTTTGAACTATGTGGGGGTTAAATTCAAATTAATAATTCCAGTAAACAAATTCAAATTAAGCCAATTGGTCAAATTTATTATTTTAGCAGAAAAACGTACTTAAATTTCATTAATATATGTGTTTCAATATATAAAAAGTGTCAATATGTGTGTGTGTCATTCAAGGCAATAGCTTTCCTTAGGATTGAAATAAAAATCCTGTTCTGCACCAAAGAATTAAGCTTTCCAAATGAAAGGATGAGTTTGTTAGCCAGCAGTTTTTGAGCACATTGAATTGGTCAAATTCAAAAATGTGCTTGAAAAAAAAGAAGTTAAATTCATCATTTTAGCAGAAAAACGTACTTAAATTTCATTAATATTTGCCAATAAAAAAAACCACCATTGTTGAACTCATTTAGTACGAGTTTTTTCCCTATATATTTTTTCCCAAGCTTTGTACTCAACTGTTTTAAATTTCAATACAATTCAACATACCTAACTAGTACAAAAGGTGATAATTTGAGAAAATATGCCTGTAAGTCATGATGCATGACTGGAACTTTGAAATTATAAAATTTGGATAAATGCGAGGGTAATACCAGTTGCAATATGATACCAGAAAAACAGACCAAGACCTATCTAATTCTGGATGAAGCTAAGATTTTTCTGAAACTCGGTGGGCAAGAAGAGAGCTGTGGTTTCATTCCTTCCTGATTTGTGTATTGAATGCGATGAACAGAATATGAGCTCACCCTGATTTGCTAGCGTCGGTCTTGTCAGACTCTCCTTCTTTCTTGACTGCAGGAGAGGCCACAGGCTCTTTTTTCGCATTTCCTTGAATCTTGGGATCCCTGTCACCTGAAAACCAACAGTACGCATTCATTATTACCCAGGTTTGTTGTCCACAACTTTCTGCTTCATAACACAAGATTAACAATTGAAGTTTAAAATGATAAATAAAATAATGCATAACAATTCCAAAATCTACTATTCATAGTTTAAATGGATAATATTCACACGACGATCAGTAGACACAACTAGAAATAAGTCTACCACTAGAAATAATATTACTACCTCCACAACTATAAATAAGTCGAACACTGACCTTTGTTATGGTCAGGCTGTGACTGGTCAATGAGAATTTTCACAGCTTTCTCACAATGTGAAACCACTTTGTGGACTGCTTGTAATTTGTTCTCTTTAGGATAGATCTGTTGATGCTTCATGATGATGTGGCGATCGTCAGGAGTATCAGGTCTCCTGATCCCGAACTGAAATCATAATCATGACACAGAATGGTTAAAAATTTGTAGCAGGGGAGGAGTTGAAAGTTTGTGAATGTCGATCGAAACACAACCAAATAAGTTGAACCACCTACCACCTGTCAACTCATTTTATAACCTCAATATCACATAAATACTAATTAATAATAATAATACACTACCGGAGGGGGCTGGAGGAAAGGAGCTGGGACGGGTCCTCGTCGCCTCATCCATTCAACATATTCAAATTCCTCTTCATAACGCCTCCTCTCTTCCCAGTACATTCGATCGTCAGTCCAAAAACTTCTAATGAACAGAAGTGGTACAAAATAAGATACTTCAGTACCAAAATAATTAGCTCGAGAACATTATTATACTTCATCACAAATACCAGAGAACGAACTTCCAAAATTAGATCCAACTAACCTGTCCTCCTCACGCCTCCTCAAGAAATCATCCCTTCGCCTCATCTTTTCTTCTTGAATTCGTCCGCGTCGACCAGAAGGTTTTACATCCACCACAAGATCGGGGTTCACCTTTTTCTTGAACTGCAATCTGTGGCGCCGACCTTTCATGTGCATGTCTTTAGCATTTGGGTCGTTGAATTTGCACTCGCAAAGCTTACAGTTGAAACTTATGAGCTTTCCTAAAATTCGAAAATAGCTATCAATGAGTAAAATTGAAAGCATGTAACGAAACAGAAAAAAAATATGTTTGTTTTTACCGTCATCGCCACGAATTTCTTCAATATACTCCTGACCCACAGGTGTAACTTCGTTTTCAGGGGTCATTTCCACATCAGCAGCGTCTTCTTTGGTATCTTCCTTGGCGTCAGATGGTTTTGAACCAACAGTCCCAAGATTACCACCTATTGAAAAAAAAAACAAGTAATTGTAAAAAATCTGAACTGCAAAACTTGTCAAAGATTCAAAATATTCGTACGAAAAATTCAAATCTTTCTATGGAATTACAAAAACTAAATATTGTTAAAAAATTTTTGATGAACTGAAAAACTCAAGGATCCAAAATATTTGTACAAAAAATACAAGAGTTTCCGCAAAATGATAAGAACTTTACTTTGTACGAAATTGATCTTAGGAGGAGTTGTAACGGTGGTGCCAGTGGAAGCAGTTCCTAAAGTAGCAATGGCGGCTCCTTTAGCGGCCTTTATATCAACGTCCGGAATTGGCTTCCCAAGAATTTTATGAAGCTTGACAACCTGAAACAATAATAGGATGAGAATTGTAATAGCAATCAAGACGAGTGAAATGAAAATCAAATTTTTGTATTCTTGTACATATGTACACACAGGACGTTCCGGGAAAAGCTCTACCTCGGTTATTACAAAATATGTCTCCCAAAGTTCTTATTCAAACCACTCATTCTTCATTAAGACATTTTTTTCCAACTTCTCAATTTTTTTTAACTAGGCCGATCATGTCTTACTAAACTGGCCCTAACTTCCTTCACATAACCTGCAAAATGAAATAATAAAAAAATTGAAAATACTATGGCAAGGAAAATAAAATTTCCTATCTCCCTGATGCTAAAACCAAACAATTCAAGCAGAACCAACGTAAGAGAAATCATTCCAAAAAGATAAATCAGTAAATAAATGTGGGAAATTATTTGTCGTTTTCTTTAAAATTTCAGAGAAAAATTTGCGGTACTCTGACTGTTCAAAAATTCTCCCTCGTCATAGGTGAGTTAGAGTTGAGATCTGAAAGAGAAACTCTCGTATTTGGAATCCACATACACATTTAATGGGATTATAATCAAAATGTCTTTCCTACCTCACAAGGAGATAATTAAGATACTCGTAGTTAACATGTATCGGAATTTATCAGAAGTGAAAATGTAACACTTGGAAACATAATATATCTCATGAATGGGTAACAAGAGAACCATTATTTCAGTTGAATCGAAAATACACCACTTGCTCTCTCTCTCTCGACAAATTATACTCCGTTGGATACAGTCCCAAATTAACCTATACAACTTGGTGAAACAAAAAAGGATCTCTTGTCCTTTGAGGTGTACGAATTCCACCGTAATTGAGTAAAAAATGAAGCTGTGTCGATTGCTTTTCACAGTTTTTTAGTCTTTGGTATCCTGGTTTGGATGTCTTAGTAAATTAAAACTTGCTAATCAAAAATAATCTTTCAAAAGATATGTAACGCAGTCGACAGAGCACCTCTGCAACGTATGAAGCTAAGGACGTGGATATCAGACGTTAATTTGTTCATGGTAGGCACCTCAACAACATAGGTTTACACCTTTACCACATCATCCAAGGTATCAACCACATCATAATATAAGGTATCTACCATATTATTATATTACTGACTAATTACTAAAAAAATTACTGACTTTCATGTGCTTAGCGCCTCGGAGATGAGCTGCATATGCATCAGAGCCGGTGCAGACTACATCACACAGTTCACACCGGAGATTATTAGCCCCCGAGCGGCTACCAGTAGGAGGAGCTGCCCCCTCCTTCTGCAGGGCTTCTTTTTTCTTGTGTCTTTGTCCTTCCAGATGTTCTCTGTAAGTCTACGGAAGAAAGCACATAGATAATATAAACCATTCGAATGAAAGTTCACATCACCAAAAAACTTGTTCATTTATACCAATAGCCTAGATAACCAACCTCTGGAGACACCTAATTTTGTAAATATCATTCTACTAGATCAATAATAAGTGTTCAAAAGTTTAAGTTTCCATCACACAAGTTGGGGGGGGGGGGGGGCTTACAGAATCCAAATAGGTCAACGACCCACAACAATGGTTCTATGGTGATTTATTCTACGGTGGTGAGGACGTCAATGGGCCACATCTCTAGTCAAACCTCTTGGTAAGTAGCCTAAGATTACAACTAGTCGCAGACTATTTATCAAATTTATACATTTTTTCATTTGTTAACATTATTATTACATTTTCTTTTTAATCAATCACTGAATGGATTTTACCTGAATGAATAGCTAGTTTCACAAAAACAACAAACACGGTTAACAGAAACAACGTTCAATTGCAAACGACAGATAGGTCTCAGATCCAGGAACTTAAGGTTTCACGAAGTTGAACCAGTTCCAAGGAACTCGGGTATATAGAAGTCTACTATCATTGTAAATATCCTTCAACCCCGCTTGATAGGTTAAACGCTAATTTGAAAGGGCTGATGTCGATTTTACATCAACAGCACTCGCCCCTATACTCGACCAGCTAGTGACAACGGGATGAAGGTTCGGGGGGGGGGGGGGGGGGGGGGGTATGTGTGTTGTAAATATATGAATCGGTCACTGTTCGGTTTTACAATGTAAAAGCAGTTCATATATAATTGTGGTTGTTAGAGGGAAGGGGTTGATTGTTGCATATTCTAGTTAGGTTATAATGGAGAGGGCACATCCAGTAAAACACGATCTATTCGCCATTCTTACCAAAATCATAAACCTACACTACCTACAACACATACATAGGAACGTCCCTGTAGTCCAACAACTTGCTAGTAACCTTTCAAGACGAACAAGCCCATAGACAATGTCAAATTTGCAGGACTCACGATTGTCCACTCACTAAGGTTTGTGACAAGGTGAGGTGAGTGTGTAGATGAAGTTTGCTCTAAACTGAACAGCTTCTTTGACCCCAAAAGCTGAAACCTATTTGCTCCGAACAAACCCTAACTAGTTCCTACTATGGTTTGTTCCACTCGAAGGCCAAACATATGATAGATTTTATGCAAACGCAGTCATACCACCCAGATCTCCAGAATGCAGAAGAGGTCAATGTGGATGTGAGTCCAACCCTATATCAAAGGAAGGCCTACTCACAATCCTATCTGTTTAGATTCTGTATGTTCTTCTATTCTGCAAGCAACACCCACTCTCTTCTCACACGCTCGTTTCGACCATGTATCATATATGTGACCAGAGGAGTCACTAAGGTTCTTCAAGTACCCAGACATCACATGGAATACTTGGAGAGACTAGAATACAGAACCACCGCAGTATACAACCACTACGTTTGTATATCCTATCAGCCTTATTGTCTCACCTATAACTCTATTTAAAAGTAATGTGAAAACATTTCGGATCTCAAATGAAACCTCATTTTGGTTTATTATTTCCAATAATAAGCCTATGTGATCGTGTAGCAAAAATTTTTTATAACCCCCCCTCAAACTTTGTCACTTTACGTTTCAAGGTGCGTAGAATCCAAATTTGAAATGTCCGTCCGCCGTCCGGGCCATAAAAGGCCTAAGAATTGACTTAAAAAACCTGTTCTTTCGCACATAGACTCCATTTGGGGTCTAGTTGGTCCTAACGTTTAACCATCCTGATTGCTTTACTCGCATAGATGCTATGGGCCAAAAACGGGCAAAAAAGTGTCTTTTTCGACGCACGCTTGGCAGGGGGTCACGTTGGGTGGAGGGGGGGGGGTGGGTGGGGTGAGAGGAGGCGCCGGCGCCGCGGCACCTTGTGGTGGGTACGGCGCCAGCGTTCCTTCGAGGCATGAATATGTTTTTTTCAAGGTCATATTTGTGTGTTAATACCAAAGCTTTTCCGACGCATATTTAATAACATATCCTCTCGACTTTTCGTACGTACTTAGATAATGATATTATTAAGGCAATAACTATTTGAATAGATAGGAGCTCAAATCGAGAAATATAAACATGCGTATATAATTATAGAAGTATAGGTTGTGGCAACTCGAAGTAGGACACGCCGAGGAGTATGGACGGGCCTTATGATGTACGCTAGCCAACTAAAACTACGATCATACTCAATTGAAAAAATAATAAACCTTTGTGAAATAATTTGCAGCGTTTTTCAAATGCTTTCGATTTCCAAAATTTAATTGACGATTGTCCTACTCACTCTCTTCTCATTTGTTGTTAATGCTAAATGACAGAAATGATGATTATTGGTAATATAATGAGATTATTCTTGTACCTTCCATTTATACTTCCAATCCTTTTCCCAATATCTTTTATTTACAGTTCCAATGCTCTCCTTCTATTTTCCTTATTAAAGTGTAATGTCAAATGTTGATAGCGTTCCATTATTTCGCCATCTGGGGGAAACAAGGTGCACAGCCTTTAGGAGGGCTCTTGAGTTGGCAAGGCAAAAAGTACAGATCTGAAGGTTCTTCACAAATTAACCTCAACAGAGGAGCAACAGCTAGTTCTTTGAAGGAGCTGATAACTAAAGAAAAACAGTAGATCTAATGCTCACCAGTGAGCAATACAGCAATAAATAGGGAACAGATTGGTACACAGGCCCATCAAGCACTTCTGCTGCCATAAGGGTAGTGAACTGGGCTGCATTGCCATTAAAAACAGATGAGGGGGATGAAATCAACATTGGAGATTCCAACTGAGGATAGTGGAAGAACTCTGGGACGAGCTATTATGTACAGCAAAATCAATGCACAATAAAAAAAAAAAAGTTCTAGGTCCCGATAAAATTCCTGAGGAAATCCTCAAAATCGTGGTGCAGATATACCTAGACAAACAGCTAGATATGTATAATGCATGCCTAGCAGATGGAATGTTCCCAGAACAGAGGAAAGAGTGACCCCAACAAAGCATCAGCCCATAAGCCATTAGGTATGCTTACAGCTGGGTAGCTCTGAGAAAATGCTGAAGCAAAGGACCATGGATGAGGTTGCTGAGGCCAGGGGGCTGGCTCCAAGGCAGTACAGCTTTACCGTGGGAAAGTCAAAACTGGACGCAGTTAATGAGGTAGTCACTGCAACAAAACCAGCAAGATCAGGCTGTAACGCTTGATGTTAAGGATACCTCCAATTCTGCTAGATAGGTTGATACAGTGCATACTCTGAGGGTTGATTTTCGCATACTGCCATATCTATACCAGGTCCTACAGGTCTGCCTTGCAGATCAAAGGGTGCTATTTACACTCAAGATGGTGTAAAAAGAAGAGAATCACCATAGGTGTAGCCCAAGGCACAGTCCTTGGGGCAGATCTCTGGAATTATAATAATGATGGGATCTTATGGATAGAAATGTCAAAGGGAGTCTTCTCGATAGGTTATGCAGCTGACCTGGTAGCAATGATATCTGCTTGATCATTTGAGTTTCTCCAGTACAGACTAAATCAAGCGATGAGACATAAATAGATGGGAGTCCAAATGACTGTCTCTGGAGGAACAGAAAACAGAGACTGTACTCCTGGCAACCAAATGTATGGATAGAATGATTACATCTCATCACAACTTCTGGGAAAGTAAAATATCAAGGACAGCCGCTAGATTGTAAGCTTTTCTTTTGGAAGCACATCTGTAAAGCAGCTGATAAGGCAGCCACGGTTGTTGGACATCTAAGTCGAGTGATGGCAACCATTGGAGGACCTTCTCCTACCAAAAGAAGACTCATGATGAGAACAGCTGATGCAATAATACTCAATGAAGCAGAGATATGGGTCGAAGCACTGTCGTTCCAGAATTACAGAGCAACGATGGAATCGGTACAAAGAAGAGGAGTGCTCAGAGTATGTAGTGCATACAGAACCGTTTCTGCCCCTGCAGCTCAAGTGGTAGCCAGAGTTATCCCTATTGACCTGCCATTCAGGGAACGGCGTATGATGGTAATAGGCGCTGTTTTTTATCCCTCAAAGCGGCCTCATATCCCTCTATACATCAAGGTTATACGTACCCGTCATGCAACCCGGACACCCTCTGGGTGAACAGAGGTGGCAGAATGGCTCACCGGCAATTAGGAGGGAGGATCGTTTCAACAGTCTCCCATCCTTACCTACCTCGTTTCCCTCCTTATGGATTCCAAGGGAAATGAGCCTTACAGCCCCTGCTGGCCCATTAACACACAGGGGTTCTATGGGAGGTGGCATAGATGCTCCAGGCAGGGGTTTTGTCCTTCCTCTTCATCCTAACCCTTCTCTTCCACTGCCTAGACAAATGCTCACCAATATGCCTGTTGTGATAGAGCCTTTGGTTCTAAGTATGGCCTCAGAGCCTGTGTCTGGCAGAAGCATCCTGTAGAGGCAAATACTGTAGTTGATATAGAGCGAGAGTGGCCCAGATAGGCTTCCAAGGATTTGGGGCAAATTACAGAAAAGGAGGCAGACTGGGTGCCATATAAATGTATTTCTGCAATCAAGTTTTCCCATGCACACACTTTCTGCCATACAATCTCTTCACCTGAGTCCCCACTATAAGCAGCTTGTCCTGAATGCAATCCTGGCAAATAGCTGTGGGGCAGCCGCTCACCATTCAACAACCTCGTCGAATCCTAAATACCAGTATTCAATACTATAATATAAAATACTATTAATTGTTACCATCCATCAGTTTTATCATCGTTGTATCAATCACCATTCAATTGTTCTACTGTTTTCATACAAGTCTAGTAATAATTCTTAGGAACTTGCAACTCCCCCCTACCCCCGCATTATCCTCTAACAAAAACTTCTTGATATTGGTGCCTCCAAGTCAAACCACGGTATCTGCCAACTAGAAGATGATCTAACCTCATGACCTTGCGTCCTCCCTCAATCATATAAAACATCTTGGTGATTCAAGGAAATATTCACTCACTTGAGGTCCGGCACAGCTTATTTTGCAGACTTCACAGTAATGGAGCTGCTGAGGCTTTGGCTGGGGTGGTTTGTTGGCCCTCATTTGGTTCTTAGCTCCTCCCGGTTTCTTGTATCCTTGCCAAGTGGAATTCGGCTTACCTTGATTGACAAACATAGCAGCACTATAAATAGCTGTAACCAAAAAGAAGACACCTTTCATTTCTAAGTAACAATTTGAAATGTGGGTAAAACCACAGATACGAATAGGGGGATACAAAAATCCCAATACTGATCATTCAGTATTTGCGGAAGCAGTATCAAGAACTGAACAAAGCGTAAGATAAAGACTGCCAAAAGGGTATTTGGCTCAGAGCTTTCTCAAATGTTATAAAATCATTGAATTTGTTAATAAAGAGTATTTAGGCAATATAATGTATGCATTGACATCAGAGCCAACAGTGAAAAGATGAATCAATACCCAGTAATTATCTTTAAGTGTAGAGTGTAACTATTAGGAACAACTCAGCTAAAACAATCTTAATATCTGAAATTGCCATCAAAATGTGCTGTAAACTGTAGAAGTTCTGTTTGTTACAAGAATTTCATGTTGTGCCCTTATAGGGTTTACCATTAATAGTTTCATTGAAGAAAGATGAAGATTTAGGAACTTATCATCGCTCAATGTTACACTTGCACATTCGGAGCGGCTAAAATTGGTCATGTAACGGTGCAAAAATATATGATACCACTACAAAATTTGAACGTATGCCTCTTTCTACACCAGAGAGAAGCTATGGCGGAAGACTGCGCTCATAACCAATGTGCTACCGAGACCAATGCAATATCTTCAACTGTGAGAGTTTCCCCTAAACATAACATTTCCCCATTTCATTACAATCTCTGCGGAATTGGGTTCAGACAACGTTTTGACTCAGTGAGTGAGGAAGTGAAGACGCTTTGTCTAGGAATAAGATGTTTACTGAATGGCCCAAAAATGTGTCATCTCCTCAGAATTCGAACTCATTGCCTTTTTCTACGCTAGAAATGATCTCTGGAAACTTAATCAAACCGAAAGGAAAATTTGGGACTCAAGGGGCACAACCTGTGAGAACTGCAAAAGCATTTGATGGACACTGTAGCAATTATGAGCGTTACAAATATTTAACATTAGCAGAAGTGCAGAGGCTTCCACTGATCATGCAGCAATAGAACTCATAGAGGACCACAACATACAATCCTTGGAAATTTCATCAAATTGGGTAGAAATTTTCCTGTTACAAGTATTCCACACCAAAAGGCACAGAACACGGTTTTGTTTGTTTTTTTTTTTCTTTTTCTCAAGAGGTAAATGATCGCAGGATGCTCCCACTTCAAGGTAAACTGGGAAGCAAAATGTATTTCATCACTTGATTTCTGGAAAAGAAGCTTTGTGCAACTTATTAGCAATCAAAGTACTAGAAAGTTAGTTAGGAAACGAGCGGGAAGTATAATAGAAAGTAGTCGTATAACTTATGACATGAACCCTTATATACAATACTAGGGTTAGATAGTGGATGAGCTAACAACAGAATACAAACTAAGAGGTAAGCATCTGGATTGATTTCCTCTAGACCCTGTTCTAGCTCAGATGATTTGGCCAAAACTGTTTTCCAAAACTGCAGTGGCTAACATGTCTCCTGCAGAGATTCGCAGTGGGCATTGCACCCAATCGGAAAAGCAAGTTAGAATTAAACCCAGCAATGGAGTGTTCCTAGGAACCATCCTAGGAATGGCGGAACCATCCCCATTCAGAGGAATGTGTGTGGCCAGGGGTAACAAACATTGTTAGATAACACATTCCATCACAACACAGTCACATTGTTTCGTCAAACCCGAATCACCATATAACCAAAGCATATAAAGCGCTAAAACTCTCCAACATTGTATTGCGTAATTATGCCTAATAACATCTCAAAACAGGTTTGAATTAAACCCAGATATTAAGTGTTCCTACTACGAGTAGGCACCTAAAATGTCATCCATTGTCATGGGTTTTCGTCAATACTCAATCGAAAAAGCATGTAAAATTCTAAAAGACAAAGATACAAGTTTAAAACTTACCAGTTTTGGCTTTGTTAGCTGCAGTGGTCTGAGCATTGGGGTTCTGAGTTGGGTAGGCAGTGCTGAAGTTTGTAGATGTAGCGCTGCTTCCATAACTCACAGCAGTGGCTCCATTATAAGCTGCAGCAACACCGGCCTGATGCGGGGGAAGCAACTTAATAAGTAGGTCGGGTCAAAAAGATAACCCTACCGGCATTTTCAAAGTAATTGAAGTATATAATAGCAAATTTACCTTAGCTACCTGTTGAGTTTGAACCGGAGTGGTGTAAGTGTAGTTAGTAGTTTGGGCAGGAGCAGCTTGAGCAGGTGTATATGCTGCAGTGTACTGAGCAGCTTTGTGAGGCTGAGCAGCAGGCCTCACACTCTGCGTGGTATAAGTTGCGCTGTATGCTGCTTTTCCAGCTTGAAATCAATTTACATATTTAGGAATCTCGAATGCTTGGAATCCCACGTTTCCAGGAGTTTTAAATCAATAACAATAAATAGGTATATACAATTCAGCTATAATTAGAAAGCTGAGAGTCTAGATAGATACAGACTCATTAATCACTTAAGTTAGCTTTCTAACCACTGCTAAGACAGGAAGCTCACAATTACGCCTAAGTTTCAAATAAAAAACATTGATACCTTGATAATCAGCATTTGTATATGCCTGAGTAGCAGGCGCAGCGGTTTGTTGATAGTAAGTTTTGGTTGCGTCGTAAGCAGCAGCAGGAGCTGTTCGTGCTGCATATCCATAGTCATAAGTAGCTGGAGCAGTTGTACCAGCAGCAACTGCAATAAATTAAATAGAAAACAACCGTTGGCTTTATATTACACACTAATTTTGACTATAAATTCCAATGATGGTCAAAAAACTGGAAGGTAAAATTATGATAGAAACAAACAGGAAAACTCATTAACGATTGTCTAATATGTAATTAATAGGTAGTTTAACAATAAATTAATTTAAAAAACCTAAGGAATAATAAAAACGAAATCAACAAATGTTATGATTTTACGTAACAAGATTACTTGACATTCAAAGAAGTATTACCAGCATAAGTGCCAGGAGTGGTGTGCGCCGCTTGCTGGTATGTATCATAGCCAGTAGCAGCTCGCTGAGTGGTGTAAGTGGCAGCTGCAGCGGCAGCAGCTGTCTGAGCTACAGCATAACCAGTTTGGGGTGCTTGGTATGCTGGAGTTCCAGTCGCCCTATTAAAGAAATTTAAACATATTTAAAAAAAAATTGTATGATTTCCACAGAGTCCAAATATTGCACACGTATAGGTCATTCTCAAATATAATGTTTTTGCTGGCCAGGCGATTCAAAATGCTCTACAGGACCCAGTCCCCCCCCTAACAGCATCCATTCGTATGGAATCTGTGTGAATTCTCAACCATCAAATGCAGAAAAAAATAAAAAATGCAAATCAGTTTAGGGCGAAAAAATTCGAAAGAAATATAATGGCAGTAGAGATTCGACCATTTATTGTGACATGATAAGGAGGAATCATATTTGAAATGAATAGTTTTTTCGGCACACAAGAAAATTACCTAGTCCAAGACCCATACAAGAATAGGGTTTGTGACCTTCATGCAATGAAAATTTACCTACTAAATTAGGGCCATCCAACATCATGATGCGTATTTCTATAGTTCCTCACGCGCGTGACATGAATTTTAATCACTAAGAAACAATAAAATATTCTTTTTAAATTCGGTTTCATGTACATCTTACTTATCAAGCCAAAGCAGTTCTATCGGTTTTTTTTTTTTTTTATTATTAAGCACATACAAGTAGTAAAAATGCATATACATGATTGTTGAAATCTCATGCGAGTGACGTCCAACTGTAAGAATTTGAAAGTTGCGTGTGTTCCAGGTTTCTCCCTATCAATTCTAATATAATAGAAAGTAGTATGGGTACTTAAAAATGAATGTTTCATTACTTGTATCATAGCCCCGTATGTATCCCCCCCACATGGAGGTGAAATTACACCATCTAGCTGGAGCGATGCCGCCAGTTCGAAAGAGTGTGAATTTCTCGAATTTCCACAGCTTAAAACGTGAAATTGGTTCATCAGCCAATCGATGGGATGGTTAGTATGTGGGGATTCTCCAGTGCAATATGAGTTGTTGTTAATATTATTACCATAATATTATAACATTAATTACCTGTTGAGTTGCTATGATAATAAAGTTTGGTTTTCCGTTGTCTTCCGCTGAAAATAGTCGCATCTAATTTCCCGTAAATTCTAACTTTCTTTTCTGGACCAAATAAGCACACACTTTGAATAATACTCGTCCTAATAGTCAATCCCACACTGGCCACACCACAAGTATTCCGCCACATGGATGACAAACGGTGAAAATAAATGGAAAAATAAGTGCAACACAGTACATTTACCTTAGGGTGGTGGTATTACGCATCGTACCCCTACATGAAAGGCACCAGCCTGACCCACCCGGTAAAAACCAAGTTGTCTTTTGCAGATGAAAGTTCTGTTCCGAATCGAAACCCTTGCACCTGCCTATAGTAGTTGACGTGTCTGCAGGGAGCCATAATTGCCTATGACGACAGTGACATCAAGTGTTGTCGACTAGGTAGGCAAATACGTCAACATCAAATCGATATACCTACCGTTTGCCAAAAAATTTTCCTTGACACCCCTGAACATAAGGAAGTTCAACTCAAGGTTGACGTAAAGTAACTTTCAATGGGCGAAAGCTTTGCCGATCAATAGAAATTCACGAATGATGATCTCCATTGTCCAGATGTCGTATAAAATGAACAGACATTCCGGAATTTGAGACTTTTATTGCAAGATTGACTACGATTACTAAAACCGTAAAGAAATGGCCTGACTAAGACGAACAACGGAAAATTATTTCCGCTAGTTACAAGTTAGTGAGCGACAAGAAAGGAAAAGCACCGCCATTTTAGCGAAGAAGAGTGCGATGCATTGATCGGTCCCCAAAATTGTGAAATATGTGCTCTAAACCGCGGACAAAGAATTAGCAAGTGCGCGTCTCTAGTGAATGCTTTCTTACTCTGATAAGCGGTATAAACGATTACAGCAGCTTGTACAAAGAGATTGATGCAGATAGGGCAAACAAGAAATTGGGCTAGACGGCGAGGAAGGCTAGCCGGTAACAAGGAGGAGGCAGGTGCAACTTTTGAGCTAGTTTTTACAGTTTACAAACCAAATTTGTTCAAATCTATTATGTAAACATTTAGTCACATGATAGTTGAATCACTTACGCATATTGAGTTCCACCGTGGGCGAAACCAAAATAATTGGGATTCGCTGCCATTCTTCAAAGAAACTATCGCCAAAAATCCAAGATGGAGACCCACGGAATCCGGCACAGCACGGATATTGACTTCACGCATGCGCAATTGTGATTTTTCTCCATTCATTTTTTTGACGATTTTAATGGAAAAAAAATGTCAGCTTTATAACTTTACCAATAAGATAACTAGGAACATTTATGTTTAAATGGTTCTTCAACCAAAATTCATAATATAATTACTCAGCAAAAGACATGGAGGTGGGCATTGGTAAAGGATGGACCGAGGCAAAGAGTTTAGAAGCGGATGATAGTCCTCGTGTTCATCAGTTTTAGCGCTAGCAGTGGCGACTAACGTAAGTTTAGGTGGCACTAGTGGCGAAGGGCGGGGACATGATCAATGTAGATCATTATCAACGTATTTACTACACTACAACTACTATACTTCTATACAACAACCTCCCCGTACATCTGAAATTTACTGACTTATGTTCATAACATCAAATGGCTCACATACCAATTTTTTCAGTTTCGGTGAGATATGTCCATCCATTGCCACATTTACCAGTACGATTGTGGGATGGGCAAAAAGCGGCCAAGCCATTGAAGAAGCGACTCACTCCCTAACGTAGTCAAAAAGAAAGAGTATGAATACACTGTAGTAGGGGAGACAGTGCACATATGGACAAATGGACTGGAATGGGAAGTTGGTGGAAATTATTTCTAGGAGTTGGGTTGCAAAAAAATGTTCTCTGAACACACATATCGTGATTGTAAGTTAATATAATCAAAGTTCACATTGTGTTGGACGGTTTGTCTCGCAAAAAAAAAAAAAAACTGAAAAAATAAGTTAATTCAGCCTACTACAACTTTACCAGAACCTAACATAACAATGATGTGGACAATACCTAGGTAGATACCTACTTGTTGAAGTTTGATACTACCTACGTACTGCCTCACAGGAAATGAGAAATAAATCACGCTTAATAACTTCGCAACTTGATAACTTTGGAGAAAAACAACCAGACAATGAATAATGTTGACTGAAAATTTGACTCAAATTTTACTGCCTGACTATTTAAGGAAATGACTGTCCTACAGAAATGCCAAGTAGGTAACTAACTAACTTCGAACAACTTGTATAAATAGCAAAGAACAAGAAATTCGTTTCGAGGAAGAAAATCGATTTCTTAATATTGACACATTAAGATTATTTTTTTTAAATTTATTTATTTTATTTATTTATTATTATTATTTTTTTTTTTTTTTGAGAAATTTATCCTTCTGTGAGGCACGAGGAGTCAGGATCGTCGTCTTCATCATCTTCTTCTTTCCGTTCACTTCAGCCTGACTCATTAATTACCTACCTTGGAAAACGATATCCCACATGCCTATGACAGAGAAAATCAAGGAAATCCCCATTTCGACGTCCATTTTTCACCCATAGCTCCAGTGCGTTCTGGGGCCCATCGCAATCGATTCTGCGTTAAAAATTATATGGGAAGCGATACCCAAGATGCCTGTCATCAAAAACCTCAAAAACCCTTTTTATACCCACAGTAGGTACATAAAATTTGATTAAAAAATCAAAGTCAGTGAGTGTGCTGAAAGTTATGTCGTCTGATTACAACTATTCGAAAAGTTGGTTCTGCTTACGCAAATAAATTAAGTTTTGTTAGCGTATTTTAGTACAAGAAATGAAGCTATTCCAATGGCTTTGCAATTTTTAAAATCCATGTTTTTGAAAATGTTCTTCAAATGTTTGATATGTTCCGTTTTGAGGCATTCAGAAACGAATCCTAGAGTTTAACGCTTTTTCATATATATATGTGAGTGGGAAGGAATAATCCGAAAAAGAATGTTAATTGTATTTAAGTTATTAAATTACTGTATATTAGTTATTAAATTAGTTATAAATTAATTGTATTTATTTATTGTGTTAAATGTATTTTTAAGAATGTTGTTGGACTTTTTTGATCGGATTTCGGGTGGTGTTTAATGTGGGAAGGAATAATCTTTTGCCTTACCACTTTTGTTGGGTATTCTCTGTTCACCAGAAGACACCAAGAATAGAGTATTGAGGGGTTGAAAAAGGTAGGTAAATATGTAAATACCTTCCTTACCCATGCCCTGAATGCCTATGGGGAATATTATTATTTACATACGGAAGGAGCCGTCGTCACTAGCAAGTCGAGTACCTACCTGGGGGGGGGGTTGCTTTTGATGTAAAGACATCATCATCAGGTCTTCGAAATAGACCCTTACAGGTTTAACAATTGTTAAGGCCGCTAAACACGTTCCTTTCCTACCTCCTCAAAAAGGAGCCATGCCCACGAAGGAGGTAGTGAAGGAACGTAGCGATGAAGGAGGGAGGAAAATAGGAAGCTCCTACGTAGGAAGAAAGGAAGGTCCAGACCGTGCTACCTTCCTACGTAGGAGCTTCCCCCACTCTTTATAATGAAAAAATAATTACACAAAGATAATGCATTTATCGTTTTGAACTGTAGCCTATCGTAAGAAATGGTTTTTATTTCAACTATACAGATATTTACAGTTATACAGTTATTTAGATAACTGGCAAGGGCACACAGATTACACTAATAACAAACAGCAGACCAGAAGCTAGTGAGACAGTACGTGTCTTCCTTTGAGAATTCTGTTCATGAGCACTTTTCTGCCCCCTTCTGTAGACATTCTGGTATCCCAACCGTGTTTTCGAATTCTCTTAACTTCATTGGCCCGTGGGAAGTAGCATCTGCCATCCTGAGCCCGCCAGACCTGGTTCCACACGTACTTCTGCAAAGCATTGGGAGATGTTTTGGTGGCTACTCTGCCTAATCCTTGGTATTTATAGGTCTTCAGTCCAACTGAAGGCACAAACCTGAAATTTCATTACAAGTTAGAAATAGGGTGGAAATGAAATATCAATCTGCACGTTTGTAGAGAGTGTAGACCATTCACATGAACAAAATTAACAACAACAACATGAACAGCACTGTGATTTTGAGCTGCAAGTTACTGAGAACCTCAAAATTTGTATTTTGTAAATTTATTCCTGTTTTGTAATTTGTAACTATATGTTCTGCCCAAGTATATATTCTGCCTTAAGTGTCCCGACTTGAGTTCATCAAACTCTGTTGATTGAACTTGTTGAAACTCTGTTGTTGATGGCCTTTTGTCACTGAAACGATCATAACTCCCTTAATTTGCTGTGAAAATTCAAATTTGAGGATACCGTTGGAAAGAGCATTAAATATCCTATCAGATAAGTGCCGGTCTTTTTTCACGAATCAGGGTTTCAGAAATGAAAAAGCCCTCTGTAAAGCAAATTTTACCTAATTTGGGAAACCTCGAGTTTTTCATCCGAAAATAATTATACTATGGGAACCAATATCTAATATTCCTAGCTAACACACCTACTTTATTAGTATCATATATTAAAAGTATATTTTCACTTCTGCAAAGTATATTCTGTACAGTTAGTTCAAACTTGTAGAAAGCTTACTCAGCCAATCGAACATGGTTATGTAATTGTGTTACACTCTCTTAATGTTTCACGTGTCAATGTCCATCCGTACATATGTAGGCCTATCTTTTCGATAATATAGTTCCAGGATTATTTAATGAACCTCTCTCACATTTAAAATGAGTGTAAGACCTCCCTTATTCTTGGGTTTGATAGCAAGAGTAAAAGAGTGTTATTATTATTGCTTGACGTTATACGAGCATACATACGTGTTCCAGAAATTCCTTAGAAACTTGGACATGATGAACCTCTGCGAAGACTTAGTGGCCGCCAAAGTTCAAGAGGACATAGGAAAGGCAGTGCCACTTACTGAAATAATGGGGAAAAAATTAATACAAAACCGAGATATTTCAATTTCTAATAATAAATATTGATGGGTTTTCCAAAGTAATTACAAAACAGAAAACTACAGACAATCTGAAAGTAAGAGAACACACTTGATGATATTCTGCTAAGGGAAAGATATATATATATATATATATATATATATATATATATATATATATATATAAAAACATCAGAACACATTTTTTATCACAAAAACATCAGAACCAGTGACTTTTTGGGGGGGTATGTTAAAAGAATAACTTTTATAATAAAAATGGCATCGATCGAAATTTATAAAAAAGCAGCCAAAAAAACTAACTACTCGTCGTTTAAAGATTTGGATAAGGGGGCTTACGATCTCTTATCAAATTGTATACAAAATACGGAATATGGTGAAACTGTTGTTGTTACTATTAATACTGAAAATGGTGAATTAAATTTATTTTTACCCAAGACAATTTCTGGTCGACTTCTTGAACATGTTAGAAACGACCCGGAAAATCACCCCAAAAAACTTATTTATAAAGGAATTGATAAAAAGACAAAGGCTTTTCTGATTGACTTTGAGTAAATATTATAATTTCTTTATCGTTTATATAAAGAAAATCTTTATATAAATAACCCTTTCCCTCCAATCACCACAAATTCATAAAAAATCATTTTTTCTATCCTAAAAATGTCATAAAAAATCATTTTTCTATCCTAAAAAATGTCATAAAAAATCATTTTTCTATCCTAAAAAAATGCCATAAAAAAATACTATGTTTACATAGTATTTTTTCAGAAAGAGAATTGTAAAGTTTCCTTAAGAACTTTTTAATGAACACAGCTCATTAAAAATAAAATCTCCTTCATACCCCAAGCATTCTGAGCTTTAGCAAGCGTAAAAATTATCCTCAAACTGCTTCTTCAGTATAGCTTTATACACAATGTAAGCCACTAATCTAAGTTGATGTTCAGTGGCATTTTTAGGAACCTTAATATTTTTTTTATTAAGGTCTGCTTCAACTTTTTCTTTTGTATGGAGTGGTGGTTTACCATCGACACGAAATAAACGTTCTTTCAACAACATTTTACTAAATCTATACTCCTTCAATTCATGTAAAATATTCTCTAGTGTGTCAAGGTTTTTTTCATAAAATTGAAATTCAGGTGTCTTTACAAACTTCCAGAAACCTCCATGTTCTTCACATAAATTTAATGCTTCGTCGTCTAAACCCATATCTCTTTATTTATTATAGAAAATATTTTTTTTTCCGGGACCCGTCGATCTTCATTAAAAACATATTGAACAAGGTTGTTCTGAGAGAATGGACTGATCTCTTTGAATAGTGCTGCATGCGCAATCTACCGTTTGAGGGGTTAGTTAATATGGGAGGCGAATTCTTATCAGAAACCGGTTACATCACCCCGAGTCAAGAGGCGAGACGCTTCTGGTCCCCTCACTGACCTCATTCAGCCTTGGAATTTACTATCCAAGACTGTGGAACGTGTTTCTCATTTCAACTGGTCGCTTTGGTGTGGTGGGTAACAACCCCGCTTCATAATAGAGAGGTTGTGAGTTCGATGCTCGCCTCAAACCGAGAAATTTTTTTTCCTTAATAGTGAGGATACACTCTCGACGAGGTTTTAGACTTCGTTATTAGCTGATGGGCCCTTTAAGCTAATAATTAATCTAATCCCACCTCGACGGGAGTGAGAGTCGACCTTATCGTCAAAATCTCCTTCCTTAACTGTTCTGCTCTTAATTTCTACTTAAAAACAGCAAAAACCGAAACTTCAACGTAACTGAAAAGCCAAGTTGAAATGACTCATGGACTTGAAACTCCATCGAAGTCGTGCAAGGTTGCGCCATTCAAAGATCCCCTCTTATAACCAGAGGTAGAGATCGTTCAGGAATGGATGCTGTGTAGAAATTAAGAAGCCAGAGAATGTGCGGTTAAGTTGGGACATTTTGCTGAAATTTCCTTTGATTTTTTTTTATGGGAATTCATTTAATATCACTTAGACTTTAATTCACTTAGACTTACAATAATTATACATTGTGTTTTTATAGGGAATCCCTATAAAAACTGACTTAAAACCTATTTTTTTTTAAATTTCGTGAGTTGTAATTCCTCAGAATAAAAACTTCCTTGAATTTCCTCTCCATTTAAATCTCTTATTCTATAAGTAACAGGGTTCGTTCCTAAAATCTCAGCTATTTCAAAAATTTCTTTTGTCCAATTTGCTTCATATTTATTTGCAAAAGTTTTCTTCGATTTCGTAATTCTTACACGATTTCCAATTTTAAATTTCTTTTTTCCATTTTTTCCACTCTTTTTAAATAAATATCTCAGGATTTCACTTTCATTTTTCGCGTCAACTTGAGCAGGTGTCATCCCAATAGAACGATGAACGTCTTGTTTGTTATACTCATTAACTAATTCCTGTAGAATATCGATCCAATTTTTATTTCCATTCACCTCGAAACGAATTTTCATTTTCTGATTCAAAGTTCTGTTAAATCTTTCTATAATTGCGGATTTTTCTAAACTTTCCGTGTGATACATTTTTATGTTATACTCGTCTAAAACTTCTTTGAAAAGTCTATTTTCAAATTCTAAACCTTTGTCCGTGTGAAGGAGTTTAGGGGTAGAATGGTTATGAAATTTCACATTTTCCAAAACGTCTTTGAAAGCTTTTGAAACTGCTATTCCGTTTTTCTTTTTCAATGGAATTGACCAAACGTACTTTGAAAAAGTATCAATGATATTCAACATGTAACCGAACCCCTTGTTTTCATTCTCGTATTGTTTCATTATAATCAAGTCCGCAGCCCAAAGATCATCTTTTCCATGAGTAACAATTTTTCTTTTCTGAAATCTTTTTCTAACGGGTTTATGTAACTCTTTCGCAAATTCTAACTTTTCGTTTTCAGGTAAATTTATAACTTCAGTTTCAGGAATTACGTTAGTTTCCTCATTCGGATTTTTTATAAATTTACTTTTGTTAGTCTCACATTTAACACATTTAGCTGAAATTCTCCACCTTCCGTTTGCAGTTTGTACAATTTCCGCGTTTATATTTTTTGTTCTTTTCTTACACTTATGGCAATAAATTTCATCCTCCATGTTTTATTTAAGTCTAATACGATTTTTTTAATGTGTCCGGTACCTTGCCTTCTATAGCCCAATCAAAAATGGCACGAATTGGTGCTTTTTCTCCGTTAGGATCTTGAATGAATTTGCTCTTATGAGTTCTGCATTTATCACACTTAGAAGCAATTCTCCACCTTCCGTTCACAGTTTGTACAATTTTCACGTTTATATTTTTCGTTTTTTTCTTACACTTACAGCAATAAATTTCGTTGTACATTATTTATTTAAGTTTAATACGATTTTTTTTTTTTTTTTTTTTTAATGGAGATCACTCCATTAAAAATATATAGCTTATAAAATAATTATAAAATTTCCTTTTTAATCATATTTTTAGTCGGGTCGTACACAAAATTCGATCCACTTACAATAATAGCGTAACACGTAGTACCTACTGCGCTACTTGTTGCTGCTTCTACAAATGTATTGAAATCAACATTGAGAATCAAATTGCTTTTACCACTAGATAGACTCTGAGGTTGATCAGACAAATCGATGCTAAAAATTGGATATTCTTTTTTGAAAAAATGAGGCATGATGTATGGAATAGATTGTTTAGAACTTATAGTCTTTTTGAACTCTAAAAATGCATCGTAAGCCAAACCATATCTATTTTTATTGAAATCTAAACCCTGCGTTTCCTCAGGATACCTTCTACCTCCTAATTCAAGCCAATAATTTTTCACATCTTTATGATGGAATTCAGAATTGTTTTTTGTCTGATCGTTCAAAACATCAGTTTGAAATACCACGAAGCACCATAATGGGTTATTAACGTTTCTGTAAACGCTAGATAAATCGAACTGTAACAAGTTTCCAGTAACGTTCCTAGCTATGCATTGCCAACTTTTAAATTGGAGTTGATACGGAGTGCTTCTCAAATCTGTGATCAAATTAACTTTTGCTTCATCCGTGTATTCAATCACCGGAACTCTCAAAACGAAAGAGGTAATTTCTACAACACCTTCATTAGGAATAGGAGATTCTCTATCTTTTTTCCATCTAAAAATAATATTATTATCGCTGTTTCTCACAAAAGTTATTTCAAAACCTCCCTTGAAAATTGGAACTGTTGAATCTTTGAAAAAACCCAAACCTAAGTCACCAAGGTAACCAACAGCATTGAAATTCCCTCCTCCGATAACTATTGAGTTGAATCCTGAATTCATACCTTGTCCGTTATAATCTTTTGGACATTCTTGAGTGACAAAACCTTCCACCAAGCCACAAACGCCCGGATTTTCAATTTCATCTACTGTCACATTGTGTTTTTTCACTTCTATACTCGAAAACATATGACCTACGAAATTATCTACCGACTTAACAGTATCTAAACCTGAATACTCCTTGGTTGGATCTTTTGACTTTAGAACTCCCTCCACGTTATATTGTATATCTTTAGACAGAAATTCGTCGCCTAAATCTATTTTGAAAATTGTTCTTTTATTCTCTGCATTTAAATTCAACGTTGTAGTTGGATTAATGGTACGAAATTGCTTTCGCACAATAAAGTCTTGATATTTATCAAATACCTTTTTAGTTTGATGCATACTTTATTATAGTAAATATAATTTTTTTTTATTTTTTTTTATTTACTAAAAGAGGGGAACCGTATAATTTTTATTTACTATGAAAAAATTAATTACTTTTCAGCAACAAGTAAGCTTTAATATCGTTGAATCGAATGGGTTCGTTATTTCCCGTGGTTGTTGACAATTTTATCATATTTATTTCTTTCAGTCCTTTTCTTAGTGGAATGAAAACTACTTTCTTTGGTTTTTCCGTGTAAATAGTATTAGGTGACAGTGGTTTCTCTATGAAAGAAACGTGTAATAACTCATGTTCAACGTGCAAAAGTGGGTGTTCCTCGTGATTAGTAAAGCTGTTTTCCGTAATGTTGCAATGCCATTCGATTATTTTACTCGAAAATACGAGTTGAGTAGCATTGTTATTTGACACGTAGTTGGTGTTCTTTTTGAATGAATTATCGGAACAAGTTCTCAATTGGAATATGTCACAAAAGTTACCTTCATTTATAATTTTCATATCCATGGGGAAGTTAGCAGCAATTCTGTAACTATCGTCAGTTAGGTGTTCGAGATTGAATTTCAAATTATTCGGATTAACTTTCTGTATATCTTTCTGTATATCTTTCTGCATATCTTTTTGTGTATCTTTTTGTTTATCTTTTTGTTTATCTTTTGGTATTTCTACCGTCTGGTTTTCGAGCTTTTTCAAAGTATCTATTTTCGCTAACAAAATACTTTGAAAACTAGTCAAATGACTAATCAACTCGGATTTGAACGAACTCATTGTGTATTCACCATTAAGTTCATGCACATCATCGTAAGTTTCATCGGGGAAAGGAAATGTGAATGAAAACTTGAAGTTTTTTATCTCAAACGTTTTCCTAGTTGTAAACATCAATGCTGACATGCCCAACTGATACTCTTTATTTGGATCGAGTGGAATCGGTTCCTCAAACCATATTGTATCTCCTGAAATTTTTATAAACATTATTTATTATATAATATATAATAAATAAAATGAGTCATGAATACAATATTGATCCTCATCCATTTGAATCAAACAAAGTTCATAATGGATTACTACCGCTTCCTCTTCGATGTTTAATAGTTGGAACAAGCGGATGTGGAAAAACCACTCTATTGTACAACCTGATTACTAAACCATGGGGAATTCCCCATGACAATCTCTACATATGTTCCACAACTTTAGAACAAGAATTTTATAAAGGCTTGAGAAAAAATAGAGGCTAAATTTGAAATGAAAATAGTGCATTTTTACGATAGTTGCGACGAACTAATTGTACTAGATGAATGCCTACCAAACAGTCTTGTAGTTTTCGATGATTGTGTTAATGTTGAACATCAACGAGTTATAAAAGATTATTACGCGAAAGGGCGTCACAGGAATATTTCTTGCATTTATCTAACTCAATCATTCACTAAAGTTGATAGACAGTTGATTAGAGGCAATCTGAATTTCCTGTGTATTTTCAAGCAAGATCCAGATTACATGAAAGTGATTTACGATAAGTATGCTGGAACGGATTTTACTTTCAAACGATTCAAAGAAATATACAACGAATGTTGGGACGATGATTTTGGATTTCTAACGATAAACCTAACAAAACAATTAAAAGACGGTCGATACATGAAAAAGTTTGAGAAAACGTTTCTCGAGTCGGTGAATAAACGGTCAAAAACACCGTTAAACGATCAAAATAACCGTTAAAATAACCGTTAAATTTGGATTTAAATATTCGACAAAAAAAAAATTTTTTTTTTTACTATAATAAATGTCTACTGAAAAACATTTACAAAAACTTTTGTTGAAAAAATGTAAGGAAATTAAAAAAAAGATTGAAACTCGTGATGATTCAGAAACTCGTAATCAACCTGATGATTCAGAACCAGAAAATAGAATTTTCCTGAAAAAACCTAAAAAAGAAATGACTGTCAAGGAAGCTAACGAAATTCAAAAACAAAAACAAGAGTTGAGACGTGCTTTCCGAGAAGCTAGAGTAGATAAGTTTAACGAAAGAGAAACTCGTAATCAACCTGATGATTCAGAACCAGAAAATAGAATTTTCCTGAAAAAACCTAAAAAAGAAATGACTGTCAAGGAAGCTAACGAAATTCAAAAACAAAAACAAGAGTTGAGACGTGCTTTCCGAGAAGCTAGAGTAGATAAGTTTAACGAAAGAGAAACTCAAGAAAAGATGTTTGCACCCATCACTGAAAAAGTAGTTGAAGTAATAAATGCTGTGAAACAAGCTGATGAAGACATCATAAAGAAACTAGAAATTGTTCCCTACAAGCCAACTAGTTCTCCTAGAAAGAAAGTTGTAACTTTTGGACCAACTAATACTTTTGACATTAATCCAAACGAAGGAGCTTCTGCACTAGTTGATACTGCGTCAGATGATACCGTAGTAAACACGAGAAGTAGCTTATCAAGCATCATGGATATGGTAGATCGGAATGAAACCCCATCGAATAGCGTTGGTCCGAAAGGAATTGGTCCTATTGCGAGACTTTACATCAGACAGGATGATAAACAATTTGGTATATGGGGAAAAGAGGACAAAATTTACATCGGAGACCAACAAATTCAAGTAAATGGAGATGCAATCGTTATTCAAAATGAAACTTACAAAGGAACTCACGGATTATGGCGTTTGTTAACTGATCCTCTAGGACCTGATCCTGATAAATACACTAAAGAGGATTTGAAAGTTTACAAGAAAATTCTCATTCAAACGAACTCTCTATACCAAAAGAACGATCCAACTACCAATAAAGTAAAGTCTAGTACGGGGAAAAAATGGAAAGATTTGATCGCACCTATTTGGAAAGAAATCAAAGCAAGTAAAGTTGGTTCGGGTTTGATAGAATATTCTGAAAATCCAGTGGAATTTAAATACATTGACAACCTCCAACAGCTGCTACAGCGTTTGTTCTATTTGCACGCACAAGAACGAGCTGGTAATAACAATTTTCACAATGAAAAATTAGGAATTGTAAAGTTTATAAGCGATCAGTTGGAAAAAAACATAGATAATCCCAAAGGAATAGAATATCTGATGAAAGTTGTAAACAGTTTGCCGAAAGGAATTATTAAAAGTGGATCCGGAGTTTTAAATACTTTGCTGAATAAACTAGATGGTTTCGTACCTGAAATGCATTTACCCGGATACAACTATTGTGGCCCATTTACAAAACTAGATGAACGATTGAAAAGAGGAGATCCTGGAATTAATAAATTGGACGAAGGCTGTAAGCTACATGATATATTTTACAGAGATCACACAGACGTGAAAGAAAGACACATAGCGGATAAAGCACTGGAGGAAGTAGCAAAAGAAAGAATGTTCGCGAGTGATTCAAGTTGGAAAGAAAAAGCTGCTGCAGCTGTAGTGATGGGTGGAATGAAAGGTAAACAAGTTTTTGGTATGGGAGTTGAAGGTATGGGAGTTGAAATGAGTAAACAATCCTTTGGTGAGGAAGTTACAATGAGTAAACGGTCCTTTGGTATGAGAGTTCATTATTAAAAAAATTTACTATAATAAATAACTATGATTACGAAAAAAATAGATTTAACCGAAAATCAACTAACCAAAATGCGAGCCGCTTACAAGAAGCGCAGAAGTGTTACAATTCTTTTGACAGCGAAACAAATTTCAGGAAACGGAAAACATAAAATCAAACTGTGGGAAACTCAATCAAAAGCATTTGAAAAAGCGAGAGGAGAAAAGAAAGGAATTACGTTAACTTTGGATTACGAACAACTACAATTGAATCACACGGGTGGATTCTTACCATTGGTGTTTGCAGGAATGGGAGCACTTGGAGCGTTATTAGGTGGAGGTGCTGCAGTAGCATCTTCAGTAATAGATTCGAAACATAAAGCTGCTGAAGAAGCGGAAATAAAACGTCATAATCTCGAGATGGAAAAACTAGCTCAAAAAGCAAAAAGTTTAAGTATTGGGTCCGGTTTAAAAAAACGAAAAAAACGGAAAACTACCAACCTTTGAGTAATTTAGATTTACATCGTTTCGCGAAAAATTTTAAAATAAAACATTTCCGAGGTATTTTCATGAAAGATGAACTTCCTGATCGATCTAAACCCGTTGAATGTGGAATAATTAATTTAGAAAATTCTTATCAAAATGGTAGTCACTGGACTTGTTATTTTAAAAAATCCGAAAAAGAAAAATATTATTTCGATTCCTATGGAAACGCACCACCTCCTAAAGAGTTGGTAAAATACTTGGAAAATAAACATATTTTTTACAATTCCGAACAAATTCAAAAGTATAACGATCCTCCAATTTGTGGTCATCTGTCTTTGATAGTGTTAAAAGAACTTTCAAACGGAAAAGATTATGAAACTGTTTTAAAAACATGTAGAGGGAAATTGAATTCTGAAAAAATCTTAGTATAATATTGTTGTTTTAATGGAAAATTTCCATTAAAACGTTTTTATTAAACAAACTTGATGTTATACATGTCTCTCCCATTTATTGATTTGGTGATTCCATGGTACACTAAGCAAACACCGTACTCAACTAGAGCTTGGAGTTCATTTTTATCAAATTTTTGAATACATCTTTCTGGTATGAACACTCTAAATTCTCCTAGATTGGCTATAACAGCCTCCCACGAGTATTTCGTTGACACAAATTCAAAGTTTATAATTTTGTAAGGTTTTCCGATTTCTAGTTCGGAAAGCTTGTTCGTGTTGTTTTCAAAATTAATTTTTTTCAATAGCTGCTCCCTATTCATTTCTATTTATTTATTATAGAATATATATTTTTTTAAATAGGGGCGGTGATTCACCGCCACTATTAAGGCAAACACAAGACACTTTTATTTTTAAAACCCAATTCGTAAAGGTGGTGTCTAGTAGACACCACCTTTAAAGGCAAATACAAGTCGAGAATACTTAGAAATTTCTTTTAAAACTCTTAAAGTGGGTGGGTCCAAATCGGACCCACCCTCTTTAACGTTAAAGTCGAATACAAGTCGAGAACATTTATAGGGATATTTTAAAACTCTTAAAGTGGGTGGCCAATTTGGCCACCCTCTTTAACGTTAAAGTCGAATACAAGTCAATTTGATTTTTAACAGTAAAGACGAATACAAGTCGAGAACATTTAAAAATTTCTTTTAAAACACAATTCCTTAAAGTGGGGGGTCGCGAATCGCGCCCCCTCTTTAACGTAAGAAAGCTCATAATTTTAGAGCCGACGCTCACATGTGAGCCGCGGCTTTTTCATTTCATACTAAATTTTATGGCTCACATGTGAGCCGCAAAATTTGATCTCGGTTAACAATAACGAAACTACCACAAACTTGATGTTATGCATGTATTTTTTTCATTTTTTGATTTGGTGATTCCATGGTAAACTAAACAACCACCGTGCTAGTTAAAAGGATCTCTACTATAATAGACAAAAGAAAAAGGTGAGGGCGATTCGCCCTCACCTTTAAGAATTCAAAAAAAAAAAAAAAAATGAGGGGGCTAGTTAAAAGAATATATTCTATAATAAAATGTATGATGCGAGAAGACATTGTGAAAAGTGCGATGTTAGCACTACTTATAAAAATTGGGCTAGACACCTAAAGTCTAAGCGCCATGAAAAAAACGACCCGGACCGGACAATGACTATCAGAAAACCTAGGAAAGCGAAACCTGTATTTGTAAATCCGAGGAAATTACACAAAGTATTTAATTTTAGTGAAAAAATATTTGAAAAAGTATTTGAAAAAAGCAAAGAATCTAGGAAAGCGAAACCTGTATTTGTAAATCCGAGGAAATTGCACAAAGTATTTAATTTTAGTGAAAAAATATTTGAAAAAAGCAAAGAACCGAGAACTGAAGTTGGAGAAAAGGAAACTGCATTTAAATCTAGATTAGTGACTTACGATATTAAAAATACGAAAGGATTTAAAGATGCTTACAAATTTCTTGATAGTATTAAAAAAATCGTAACTGGTTTAATCAACATGAAACTTAGAGAAATGAAACTAAAAGTTAATGTAGTTTTAATCGCAGAATTTAAAAAAGGGACTAACGAAAATAATATGGAGTATCATGAACTCAATTTCAAAACTAAAAACGTAATAATATTGCAGTCAGCAGAAGTACCAAATTGTTACGAGGAAATGAAACAGAAAATTCTAAATGAAATGGAAACGTTCGAAATAAAAGGATCTCAATGGCAACTTCACAAAATCAAACATTTAGAACTGAACGTTAACAAGTACACTCCTTTGAGAGGATCGTCTTACATCCCACTCCCTAATTTTCTACAATATAGGAAAGCAATTATAAATGTGAAAAATGACGATAATAAATGTTTCCTTTGGTCTGTTCTGTCTGCACTTCATCCAGCTGACCAACATTCGTATAGAATAGGAAATTACATAACATGGGAACATGAGTTTGATGAAGCGTTGAAAGATATCAGTTTTCCTATGAAACTTACGAGTATAAAATTGTTTGAGAAAAGAACTGGGATTTCCATAAATGTTTACTGTCTGGATGAAAAAAATATTATAATACCCTTGGAAATAACGAAAGAGGAAAAGGAAAGGCACATTGACTTGTTTTACTTGAAAAACGAGGAAACTGAACATTATTGTTGGATCAAGGACTTATGGAAACTTGTTGGTCATAGTCAGCTAACAAAAGATCACAAACGAAGGTACTTGTGTAAAATGTGCTTGAATAGCTTTGGAACTCAGTTCAAATTAAACGAACATAAAGAATATTGTGGAGCTCATAAAGCTGTTAAAGTAGAACTACCAGAACCTTACGATAATGTTTTACAATTTGAAAATTATAAACGCTCCATGAAAGTACCATTCGTTATCTACTCGGACTTTGAAAGTTTTCTAAGCAAACTTCAAACTTGTCAACCTGATGAAACTAATGCGTTCACTAATAAAATTCAAAAACACGAAGCTAGCAGTTTTTCATATTACATAAAGTATTCCAACGGATATTATAAACCTCCAGTCGAATATTCTGGTCCAGATTCTCCAAAAGTATTTTATCAGAAACTGAAAGAGGAAGTTTTACACATTGCTAAGGAATATTACGATAAAATTGTACCCATGAAACCATTGACAAACGAACAGGAACAGGAATTCAAAAATGCTAAATCTTGTCACATTTGTGAGAGAGGTTTTAACGAATTGCCTCCAATGTTAGAAAAGAAACTTGATGTAATGAGAAAAACAATTCAACACTTTATTGATAAAAAGAATGACAATCAAGCAGATATATATATTGAAGAATTAGAAGTTTTTAAGTCAAATATACCTGATAATTGTATTAAAGTAAAAGATCATGATCATTTGTCAGGAGAATTTAGAGGTACCGCCCATTCTCTGTGTAATTTGGAGTATCAATGTCCGAGATTCGTACCTGTATTTTTCCACAACCTGGCTGGGTACGATGCCCACTTATTTATAAAACAACTCGGAGAGGATGAAGGGGAAATACGATTGATTCCAAATACTGAGGAAAAGTACATTTCGTTTTCAAAGATTCTTAGGTACGACTCTGGAAAATTTAATGAGAAAGGAAACAAAGTAATGAATAAAATTGAAATAAGGTTCGTGGATTCGTACAAATTTCTAGCAAGCTCTTTGGAAAAACTAGTGGGAAATTTAACGAAAGATCAATTTAAGGAACTGGTAAAACATTTTGGAACAGAGAACTTGGAGTTGATGACAAGGAAACTAGCTTACCCATATGAGTACATGGATAGTTCGGAAAGGTACGATGAAACCTGTTTGCCACCTATAGAGAAATTTTACAGCCATCTAAATAAACAAAATGTAAAAGAAAACGAATATAAAAATGGGAAAAATTCGGTATTAAAAACATGTGGGAATTCACCGCGCTTTACAACAAAAGTGACATCTTACTGCTTGCAGATGTGATGGAAAATTTCAGAGATATTTCCCTGAAAACGTACAAACTAGATCCTGCATGGTACTACACAACACCTGGATTCTCATGGGATTGTATGTTGAAAATGACAAAAGTTAAATTGGAACTGTTGACCGATTATAATAAAATTTTAATGATAGAAAAAGGAATTCGCGGTGGAATATCTCAATGTAGTAACAGGTACGCGAAAGCAAACAATAAGTACATGGGTGAACAATATGACCCATCTAAACCTTCGAGTTACATAGCGTACGTAGACGCTAACAACCTTTATGGATGGGCAATGTCCAAATACTTACCATATGGTGGTTTTAAATGGATAGAGAACTTATACAATTTAGATATGGATAATTTAGATGTTGAAAATATAAGTGATGAGTCTCCCAAAGGTTATTTTCTGGAAGTTGACTTGGAATATCCTAAAGAACTACACGATTTACACTCGGATCTACCACTTGCACCGGAAAACAGGATGGGAAATACAAAATTACCTAAACTGATGACAACTTTGTACAACAAAGATAGATACGTTTTGCACTACAGGAATTTGAAACAGTGTCTGAGCATGGGAATGAAACTAAAGAAAGTGCACAAAGTTCTGGAGTTTGATCAATCGGATTGGTTGAAAGTGTACATTGACTTCAACACGGAACTGAGAACGAAAGCGAAAAATGATTTTGAAAAGGAATTTTTCAAATTGATGAACAACAGTGTATTCGGAAAAACGATGGAAAATATCAGGCAAAGAATCGATATCAAATTATGCTCAAACGGAAAGAAACTGGAATTATTGATAGCAAAACCTACTTTTGATCGTAGAACGATATTCACTGAAAACTTAGCAGCAGTTCACATGAAAAAGACCAAAATTCTTTTCAATAAACCCATCTACATCGGAATGAGTATTTTGGACATTTCAAAAACTCTAATGTACGATTTTTATTACAACACGATAAAGAAACAATACGGAGAAAATGTCAAATTGATGTACTGTGACACGGACAGTCTGATCATGGATATAAAGACTGAAGACTTTTACTCGAATATTAAAAACAACATGATTGATCAGTTTGATACATCCGATTATCCGAAAGAAAATGTCTACGGTATACCTCAAGTGAACAAGAAAGTACTTGGAAAATTCAAAGATGAAATGAGCGGAAAAGTAATGGAGGAATTTGTCGGACTAAGATCGAAACTTTACGCACACAAAACGTTCGAGAATCAAAAAGAAACAAAGAAAGCGAAAGGGATCAAGAAAAAACGTTATTGAACAGGACATTAAATTCAATGATTTCAAAGAATGTCTGTTGACCAAGAAACCGATCTACAAAACGCAAATGATGTTCAGAACAAACAAGCACGATATTTATACCATTAAACAGAACAAGAAAGCGCTCAGTGCCTACGATGATAAAAGGCATATTCTGGAAAATGGTATGGATACTCTTGCTTGGGGACATCATAAAATTGGAATAGGAAAAGAAAATTTCGTAGATCATCTGAAGGAGCTTATGAAAAACACAAAACGAGAAAGAAAATGGAATTATAGGTAGGATTAAAGTAAATACTAAATTATAATTTTATAAGGGATTCTTATAAAAACCTAATATTTTTCCATCTCCTCTTCCATCTCCTTTTCCATCTCCTTTTCCATCTCTCCTCTTACTACAGATTCTCTTACAAATGTAAATATACTGTGCACACTCTTTAGCATATTTTGATTATCCTCTTCGATGCATTCAAAACAAATATTACCATTTAGTACTCTAACACCACAATTTTTGCAAACGTTAATATTTTTGAAAGGAGTAAAATTTAGAATGTTTTCAGTTAGTTTATTTTTTCCATTGAGAAAGTTACGTTTCACAGTTGGTAAATCCAAAAACTTATGATACTTCCTCACGAAATAATCAGTCAGTTCTCCAGATTTAGATACTTCCTGCCACTCGCTCTTGGAAAGACAATTTCCATCTTCGAGTTCTCTTAACGCTTTAAAGTATTCCATTTTATTTATAGTAGAGATCCTTTTAACTTACCCCTCAGAATACTACGAACTGACGGAGTTGCAAAAGACGATGAAATTTCAGATAAGCGCGAATACGAAATCAAGGTAATATTATATCGATAATATTACCATCGTCCACAATTATATTTTTATCTGGGATCATCTTTAAAAAAATCTTTACGTTCAACTCTTGTAGAAATTTCTTATCTCGATTATTACGAATAACGTAATTCTCCAACATATTTTCTTTGATATTTTTCCTTTTATATTTCACGTCTTTTTTCGGAGATACTGGTATTGTTTTCTTAACGGTATTTACGAATTTTTCAACCCCTACATTTTTCAACTGTGTTTTAAAATTTGCAATTTTATCAGCTGAGATTTCTCCGTATACTAGTTGCTCAATAAACCTATATACTTTCATATCTCTATCTCTATCGATATACGCGAAACATTCAATGAATTCGATATGCTTAAGTGAAAATTGTAAAAATGGATGAGACATGTTTATTTTTATTGGAGAGATCCTTTTAACATACCCCCCAAAAAGTCACTGGTTCTGATGTTTTTGTGATAAAAAATGTGTTCTGATGTTTTGTGTTGAAAAATTTTATCAAGGGTCTAACAGAAAAGCATTTTTAACAGGATTTAACAGAAAATCATTTTTAACAGGGTTTAGCACAAAATCAGTTTTAACAGAGATTGAAGTCGGAATCATTTTTATCAGAGATTTAACAGAAAAGCATTTTCAACAGAGATTGAAGTCGGTGGCCCAGGATGAATATTCGGATACTACTTATATATATATATATATATATATATATAATTTCATATATGTACCAACGTGGTTATTGATCGTACAGATTATAAACAGATAGCAGTTTAGCATTTACAAATTCATTTCAACCTTTTACAAAATAATTAGCTCTTTACAATATAAATTCAAACTTTTACAAATTCATTTATCCTTGAAAAATTATTACAACCTTTTACATGAGTATTTACTTTTGTGAAGGGTTTAAATTATTTTGAAAAGGATTGAAATAAACATTTTTGAATCTTGACTATCCCATTGTAAATGCAACTATGGGATAGTCAAGATTCAAAAATTTACTCTACTTCCTCTCTCAAGTCTGACTTGATTTTGTTATGGCCCAAAAAGTATATACCTCGTCAGAATTCGAACACACTCCTTTTCCAAGACCACCCTCTTACCACTGCACCACCGAGGCCAATGTAATGAAACCTCTTCAACTTCGAATGTTTTTCCGGAATATAAAAATATGATTAGTTTTGATACGTATTAAATCAATGAAAATATACGTGTTGTATCTTATAGTAAGACTGCCCTAAAGGTCATTGCTTCGTTTATTATAAGTTTAAAGCTTGGTTGGAACTATCTGACTGGCCGAGCAATCAGGTCACTCTCATCTGGATTCCTGTCTATGACGGTCATGAAGCAGCTGATCTTCAGTCTAAAAAACATTGGTAAGTAATGCATGCATTACAGGGACGTCCCTATAAATGTCCTTGTGTCGTAAATGATTTTGGTGAGAATGGTGAATAGATCGTGATTTTACTGGATGTATCCCCTGAAAACCTTACAAGAATATGCTACAAGCTCTCCCATCCCACTCCTACCATAATAACGTAGGTACAACTACTTTTATAAAGTGGATGGTAATATCACGAATATCGGCATCCCCCCCCCCCCCCGCACCCATCGTTATGAAATTTTAATCAACTGAGAATGGTTCTACTAAGAGACCAAATACTTTGAGCAAAATAGTAAAAATAAAAAAAATAATAATCATTTTATGTACTAAAAAATAGTACAGTTCATTTTCCCCTCCATCGAAATGAAATCCCCGATTTTTAGCACATCAAAACCAAAAGATTAAAAAAAGGAAGAAAACAAAAATGGACGAAACAACCTAAAATATCATGGCTTGTCGGAATTACTACCCAATTCACCCTCATCAATCGAACTTCTCATTGAAAAAAAAGAAGCAAGAACTTTTTTTAACAAAACTCCCTTCAACGGCGGAGGAGCTCACCAATGAAAACCAAAAAAATAAATTGAAAAAGTGGGGAGGACGCCCAGTTTTACCCGACACTTGCCCTTAGGATCAAGGAAGCGGAAGAAGGAGGAGAAGGGTGAGATGGATGAAAGGAAGTGCCCCTGATGTAACGGGCTAAAAATATTTGTGATACCTCGACAGGAGTTCGAACTCGCGTCGTCACAACTAAGAGAAATTACGGGAAATTCCTCGGAGTTGCGACACTCTTACGATCAGAGGTATGAGGCCAGGGTGACCAAACCTCTTCGACTGAGAGTTATTTCCCTGGAGCGTAACACTGTGAAATGGCCACTAGTTCAAGTAAGAACTCCTCTGGACGAGGGTGGTGATACCACATAGCGATCCTTCAGCAGAGTTGGGCAGATAGGTACTTTTTAGGATACTTCTGAAAATTTGAGGAATTCTTGCCGAAAAAGGTGCCAAATCTGCCAATTTATCAAATTCATTGTATTTCCCGTATAGTTAGGTACGTGAATGGAATCGTGAAGGTTGTTAGGGTTACTAGGTATCTGTGACTGTATCCGAAATCTGTGGATGCAGATACTTGCCGAGAGAAAGTACCTAACTACGGATACAGTTACTAGAATCTGTAACCGTAACTGTATCTAGTTACTTTTTCGGATACAATCACAAAAATCGTCTTAATTTGACTGGAATTTGGAACATTGCTACAGCACACCTAGTTGCAGTTTATGTCTACAGAGTATGAAACAAGAAAGTAACAAATTCCAGTCATACAGCATGGTTACGGAATGCATTTCAAAGAAACATGTGATTTTCCCACAATCCCTTAAGTAAAAATTCGGATTAGTTGGACATGTACATGTTGTTTATACAAACTGACACTCCAATATAAATTTATTTAGTTAAATGTGTTATATTCACATGTTGATTATTATGTTGTGTTGTCAACAAATAAAATCACTTCGCCTCTAAAATCTATCAAAGATAGTTGTGCTAATTTCACTTATAAAAATAACTAACTCTGCTTGAATAACAATTCACTAAAAATCACATATTTACAAGAGGTTATGCTCCTAGCGAGCTTCCACTGAAAAGTAGTAAAAAATAAATAGGTACAAATATAAATCAAGTACCAACCATGAGCGTAAAAATTGAAACGCTAAATAAAGACAACTTTGACACTTGGAAAGTCCAAATGGAAGCCCTGCTTGTCAAGAATGATGTACTCGGATATGTCAATGGAAGGAAAAAACGTCCAGTCGTCATTGAAGGAAATCTTGATACCATCAAAGCAGCAGAAGAATGGGATGACACCGACTTGAAGGCACGAGCGGACATTATTTTAGCAATATCACCTTCGGAGATTAAACAAGTAAAAGATTGTATAACATCTAGAGAATTATGGTTGAAATTAGAAAGTATTTACCAATCCAAAGGTCCTGCTAGAAAAGCCACCTTATTAAAGCAATTAATTTTATATCGAATGAAAGAGGATGGCAACGTTAGGGATCATCTTGCAAAGTTTTTTGACGCAGTAGATAAATTAAAAATGATGGAAGTTACAATACACCCTGATATGTTATCTGTAATACTTCTTTATAGCCTCCCAGATAGTTATAACAACTTCAGATGCGCCATTGAATCGCGAGATGAACTGCCAGATCCTGAAATATTGAAAATAAAAATAATAGAACAAGGGGATGCTAGAATAGATAATAGTTGGAATTTAGAGGCAATGACAGCGAGGGGTAATAATAATTATAGACTACATTCTTCTAAAGGTGAAGAAAACTATCAAAATAGATTACATACAGAAAAACGACAAAACCACGAAAAACAAAACTATCAGAATAGGGAATGGACTGCTTATAGGCCGCAAATCGATAACCGAAATTGCCCGTACTGTAGTAGGCGAGGTCATAAACCATCTTCCTGCTATTACAGACCAAAGGCAAGAAAAGTAGAAGAAAGGGACAACAGCTTATTCACTGAAGAATTCGCTTTGAAAACCAACTCCAGAGTATGGTGCTTGGACAGTGGATGCAGCTCCCACATGTGCAACGAGGATGAAGCGTTCACGTCTCGAGAACCCATTTCTGATGGAAAAGTAAACCTCGCAAATAATGAATCGACAAAATTCAAGGTAAAGGTACAGTTAAAATAGCTATAACTAGAGATGAAAACGTAAAAATTATGACACTAAATAATACACTACATGTACCTGACTTACGTACAAACCTCATGTCAGTGAGTAAAATAACTGATAAAGGGCATGCCGTAGTATTTACGAAAAACGAAGCTGTAGTTCAAAATGATGAAGGCAGAATAATACTGACCGCAAAACGTAAAAATAATTTATATTATGTTGAAGAACGAGGTATCGAGAATTGCCGTGTAATTTCACAAAAAAGAAACATTAATAATATCGAAGAATGGCATCAACGTTTAGGTCACCTGAATGAAGGAAGTATGAGAGAAATCGTAAATCACCGTAGGGCACTAGGAGTTGAATTTAGTGGACAACTATCTACCTGCAAAGTATGTGCCATGGGGAAAATGGCACAGAAGCCATTTCCAACAAAATCTTTTAGAACTTCTAAAATTCTGGAAATCATTCATACAGACATTTGTGGACCTATGCGAACATCATCCAAGAAAGGTTCAAATTATTTTTTAACATTTATTGATGACCACACACGTTGGTGTGAAGTAAGATTTGTGAAAAACAAAAGTGACGTTCTAAATGAATTTATAAAATATAAAAATTTAGTTGAAAATCAAAAAGGGGGTCGTATAAAATTTTTACAATCAGATAATGGAAGCGAATATAGAAATAAAGCGTTTGATGAATTTTTAGATAAAGCAGGAATAGGCAGAAGATTGACTGTGACACACACTCCAGAACAAAACGGTATAGCAGAACGAAAAAACCGGTCGCTTGTTGAAACTGCGAGATGTATGCTGATCCAGTCAGGACTGCCACCATCATTCTGGGCAGAAGCCATTTTTACTGCAAATCATGTTCGGAACAGGTGTCCTTCAAGAAGTTTGGATGGAAAAACACCATTTGAAATGTGGACAGGTAAACCCCCTATTCTAACCCATTTTAGAACATTTGGTTGCAAGGGCGTTGCTCTTGATAAATCACCAACCAAAGGAAAATTTCAGCCACGAGGGAAATCGTGTATTTTTCTTGGTTATTCGGAAAGATGTAAAGCGTACAGAATATTTTTGGAAGAAGAAAGAAGAATAACTGAAACAAGAGATGTAAGGTTCCTGGATGAATTTCAGAAAGAAAATCAATATGAAGAATTCGAAACGAAATTGAAGAAAGAAGCAACTGAAAGTAAATCAATTACAATACCACTGAAGAAGACAAATTCAAGAAACGGACAAGAAGGAGATAATCTACAACAAAATTTAGAAGACGCTGATGAATATGACACAGCTGATGAAGAACCTGGCCCGATAACATCCACTACCAACGATGAGCAGCCAGTAGTTTCCAGCCGAGGGAGGGGAAGGCCTCGGATCATTCGGTCTGGAAATCCTGGCAGGCCACGGAAACTATATAGGCCAGTTCAACCGCAGAACTGTATTTTGGTGGGTGAGGGAGTAGTTGAAAACTCTTTCACGTTTGAAGAAATAGCTAACATTGCTGACATATCCATGAAAGACGCAATGAACAGCCCAGAAGCACGTGAATGGAAAGAAGCAATAATATCAGAATATAGCTCGATAATAGAAAACGATACATTTGAATTAGTAGAACAAACAAACAACATTAACAAGATTGGCAGCAGATTCATTCTAAAAGAAAAATTGAAAGCGGATGGTTCTCTAGAAAGGCGAAAAGCCCGTTTGGTGGCTAAGGGTTTCAATCAACGGTATGGAGTTGATTTCAGAGAAACTTATGCCCCTGTGGTCAGAATGGGCTCAGTAAGATTGCTCATGGCATTGTCTGTAGAACTTAGATTGGAAGTTCATCAAATGGATGTCGTTACAGCCTTTCTGAATGGAGACCTGGAAGAGACCATTCACATGGAATTACCTGATATGTTTGAAGAAGCATTGACCAAGATAATAAAAAGAGGAGATACAAATCTGAAACAAAAAAGTGAGAAGTTACTGAAAAACTATGAAGAAGGGAAACGATTATGTCGTTTAAAAAAGGCTTTGTACGGACTCAAGCAGGCTCCGAGGCAATGGTACAAAAAGTTGGACCAATGTCTACGAAAATTCTTGGTACCATCAAATTCGGATCCATGTTTTTTCCATGCAAAGCGGGGAGACGACGTTATCTTTGTTGCATTTTATGTTGACGATCTATGGATATCATCAAGTAGCATCAAATGGATAAATGAAGTAAAAAGAGAACTGAAAAAATCATTTAAAATGAAAGACCTAGGTAACATTCACTACGGCCTGGGAATAGAGTTTCATCAAGACATCGACGAGGGGACGATCTCGATGAGCCAGAAGAAGTATATAGCTGAACTTCTGAAAAGGTTCGGCTTGGAGGATGCAAAACCTGTAGCGACACCACTGGAACCTGGGATGAAACTGAAAAAACCGGATATGATTCCTTCTGAAAAAGAGATGAAGAAACTGCCATATCAGCAACTCATAGGCTCCTTACTTTACCTTTCCGTTTGCACACGACCTGATATAGCATTCGCAGTGAATATGTTGAGTCAATTCAACAATGCATACACTAATGACCATTGGGCAGCGGCAAAAAGAATCCTGCGTTATCTCAAAGGCACGTCTGATTACGCGATTAAATTTCATAAGACTGGCAAAGGACTCATTGGTTACGCTGATGCTGACTGGGGTGCGTGTCCAGATGATCGGCGATCTTACACTGGATTCGCATTTCTCTTGGGAGGAGCAGCAGTCACTTGGGAAAGCAAAAAACAAAAAACCGTAGCATTGTCGACTGTAGAAGCAGAGTACATGGCTCTAGCTGAATCTGCGAAAGAAGCAATTTTCTTAAAAACATTTCTCTCTGAGCTAAACTACGGAAAACTTCAGTCATCTGTAACTATTTACAATGACAATCAAGGAGCTCACTGTCTTGCCAAGAACCCAACTCAGCACTCGAGAACAAAACATATAGACATCCGACATCATTTCCTGAGGCAATGTGTTGAAGAAAATACTATTGACATTCAATACCTACCAACGGAATCTATGATTGCTGATGTGTTGACAAAAGGGTTGCCTGGAGCAAAACATCATGTTTTCACAAGTGAACTTGGAGTTGCCAGTTTGAGGGGACGTGTTGTTTATACAAACTGACACTCCAATATAAATTTATTTAGTTAAATGTGTTATATTCACATGTTGATTATTATGTTGTGTTGTCAACAAATAAAATCACTTCGCCTCTAAAATCTATCAAAGATAGTTGTGCTAATTTCACTTATAAAAATAACTAACTCTGCTTGAATAACAATTCACTAAAAATCACATATTTACAAGAGTACACATGTAGATCAGAATGATGAGTATAGTTTGGTGGTATACTATCTAGAGGCAGCGCTGGAGGTCGGATAACAGGAAAGGTCCAGAATTACTACTATAAGAATAAGTACTCATTATAGTTACCTCTATATTCCGACTGACTCTATATTCCAAATCAAATCGTTAATAAATAGCTGATAAGTGATAATGGGGCTCCGAACCTCTTCTTCTTCTTCTTTTTTCCAATTTTGCCTGAGTCCTGTAGACTATGATAGGCGTATGCTTCTTGATTTCTTGTTCTCTATATCTTAATGTTTTCGTCGATGAGGAATTCGTATACTTCTTCCAGTATGTCTTCCCTGAAGTTGTTTTTAATAAGTTCTTGAAAAGATGAAACTCGGTGTTTCTGTAGAATTTTCCTCCTTCCCTGTTCGTGTATTGTACATATGTTCATTATATGATGTATATCTTGTTTGGGATTTCCGCAGTCACATGCTGGATCATTTCGGCGGTCCATGAGATGTTTGAAATGTTTGGTATGTCCGTGGCCAATAAGTATCCTGTTTATGGACGTTATGTATTTGTTTCCTTTTGTGGTGACATTATTGTACCAGGGGTGTTGTAGATTTTCTGGAACTGTGTTTTTTGTCCATCCTCCGACAGTCGTTGTCAGTTCGTTATGTGTCTGCTCGTTCGTTTCATTAGCAGAGTTCTTTATATCTTCAGTGACTTCTTCGTGTGATAAGACGGATGTTGTGGTTAGGGGATGTTCTGATGTGCAGGCTCGGCGAGCAAGGAAGTCGCTCAGATCGTGTAGTGGTAAAGAAATATGTCCTGGAATCCATTGTATGATGACAGGTTGGTCGGATTTGTGATGTATTACATCAGCATACTTGATTATTGTCTGGAAAATCTTATTTGGGAAGTCTCCCATAGTTATGTTTTTGATGGTTGTTATTACCGATTTGGAATCACTGAGGATTACGGTTGGATTGCTTTCTGTGTGATCGGTAATTATGTGTTGGAGCCCCTTGAGGATAGCAAAAGCTTCCGCTGTATAAATAGAGCATTGGTGATTGATTTTGTAACCTTCTCCATATTTATGTACTGAGCAGAAGTAGGCCGATGCGCATCCTTCACTTTGTTTAGATCCATCCGTGTATATCTTGGTATACTCTTTGTACTTGCTGATGTGTTCTAGTGTTAATGATTTTAGTGTGCTGGTATCTAGGTTTCTTTTGATTTTAATTGATGGTATATTATCTACTGCTATGATTTGATTGCCGTTTCCCGCTCTGAACTGTAGGTCTTCTTGTTCGTACAATACTATGTTGTAATTTTTTATCATGTTTGTGATAGAAGATATTCGTTCTTTGAGTGCGTTATAGCAATGAGGTAAAGTCGATGTTTTGGAGATGAATTTCTGTGATAGTGCTCTTACTTTGGGGTCTTGGGAGATCGTTCGTATAATGGTTCTATCTGTTATGCTTTGTGCATTGGCTCTCATATATTGTATTTGTGTAATTGTGTGAAGGGAGGGTATTGGAGAAGATTTTACTGCTCCTGTTATTTGACGTAATGCGTGGTTCTGTAGTATTTGTAATCCCTTCATTACTTGCTCAGTCCCCCATCCGTATGTGATGATTCCGTAGTTTATTTTAGGGAGTATTACGCTTTTGTACAGTGTCATTTGAACAGATGGGTGATTTCCCCAAGTGTATCCTTTGAGAGCTTTCATGGCGTTTATGTCTTTGATGCATCTCGTTTTGATGTAGTCAAAATGTTTTTTTCCACTTAGTTTGTTATCAAGATGTATACCCAGGTATTTGTGACTTGTTTGGAGGGTTAGTTTATTGTTTCTTTGGTCCACTTGTATGTTATATTCCTGCCTCTGGTGTGTTGATAGCGAGTCAAAATATGATACTATTTTTGTTTTGGTTGGGTTTATATTGAGATCTAGGTTCCTTAACCCTTCGATTAGAGTTTTGATATGTGTGGTTGTTTTAGGGATATTATCGTTAACGTGTTTTGCAGTTGTTAGTAGAACAAAATCATCTGCATATGATAATAGTACGTTTTCTTCGTCGAAACTGTTATGTAATGGTGCTACATAAATGTTGAATAGGATTGGGCTCAGCACACTACCTTGGTCAAGTCCTTGTGATCCATGGATAGTATTAGTTCCGTCAGAGTATGTTTTGGATCCGAAAAAATTGGCTACCCATGCCACTAGTTTGGGGGAGAAGTTTGAGTGCATCATATTTCGTACGAGCTTGTTGATGTTTGTGGCGTTGTATGCTCCTGTTATGTCGACAAAAGTTGCCATGGTTGTTTTTCCTTCTGTTAGTGCATTTAATATTTCCAGTTGGGTTCTAATTAAATTGTTCTCTGTAGCCTTCTTCTTTCTGAAACCGTACTGGTTGGTGCTAAGTATTTGTTGCTTTTCTGCATGTATTTCTATTCTGGTTCTGATCATTTGATTCATTAGCTTTACCATACAGGAAATGAGTGAGAGTGGTCTTATGTTGTCTTCCTTAATTTCTTTTGTACCGGGTTTTTTGAGATATATTACTTTCACTTCTTGCCACTGTTTTATCATAAAGTTATTGTTGAGGCATTCGTTCATGATTTGTACTAAAATTATTTTTCCTTTTATGGGAAGGTGCTTTATCATTGAGTAATATATTCCGTCTGGACCTGGAGCTGTGTCTTTTTGTCTTTTTTGTAGGTTTTTCTCCATTTCTTTGGGGGTGAATGGTGGTGCGGATGAGTCTTTATCTGATAAGATGACGGGTATGACTGGCTTTGGTTTAGTTAGATGTTCTATTTTATTTTTACATACTTGTGTATGTACTTGTGGTGATACAAATGTCGTATTACTTCTGGATGTGCCGTTGATGATTGATAATATTTTCCATGCGGAGGGTACTCCAGGTTGTTCTTGATTACTTGTATTGAGCTGTTTACATAATTCCTCCCATGCTTTTCTTTTTTCGTTGATAACTGTTATTTTTGTTTGTTTGATGGTGTCTTTTAATATTTTGTAATTTCTGATTGATGGTATTTCATGATATTTCTTGCATGCTTGTTTTCTTTTGTTAACTGCTTCTTCTACTACTTCGTTCCACCAAGGGTAGCTTTTGATGTGTTTGTTATTGGTTTTCTTGGGTATGTGATTGTTTGCAGCTTCGATAATGATTTTTTCAAGTTCGTCATATTTTATCTGTAAATTGTTGGGGTTGATGTTTTCTGTTTCCCATTCTTTGATTTTGTGGTGAATTTCTTCTGTGTATTCGTGCCATTTTGCTTTTCGAATATTCCATCCTTCCGGGGTGTGAATTGTGGGTGGTTGGATATTTTTAATTGTTATTAGTATCATTTTGTGATCGCTACCAAGCGTATCTATCATTGTAGTCCATTTTATTTGATTTGCTATGTTGTAGCTGGCGAAAGTGACATCAGTAACTGATTTATTTTCGTGTGGTTTAGTTATCCTGGTGGAATCCCCGGTGTTCACGAAGAAATAATTGGAGTCGATGAGGCTGTCCATAATTTGGTCTCCTCTGGAGTTGGTTATACCGGATCCCCAAGCTGTATGTTGAGCGTTGACGTCTCCCGTTATGATTGCTTTACTGTTTCCTGCTGTTTGGAAGATTGAGTCCCATGTGTTTTTGTTGATTGATTTTGGGGCTGCGTAAACGTTTGTTAGGTTTATTATGTTTTGAGGGAGTTCTATTTGCAGTGATTGTTTTTCGATCTGCTGTTTGGTGTATGATAGATCTTGATTTACTATATATTTGATGTTATTTTTAATTATTGCAGCTAGACCCCTGTGTCCTTGCATATTTGGGTTGTCCAGTCTTTCGATGTTGTATCCCTTTATTTGTAGATGCTTTTGTGGGGTGAGCCAAGTTTCCTGAATTAGAGCAATGTGTATGTCGTTATCAATAAGGGTTTTTTGAAATTCGTCCTTTTTATTTGCTAGACACTGAGCGTTCCAAGAAAGTATTCTGATGTCGTTGTGTTTGTTTTTGTTACCATTCATAATGAAGTTTTGTTTTCAAATAATCCTCCATTATTTGTTTGATGGCTTGGTTTATTTTGGCCCATATTTGTTGGGGTATTATATAGTTGGTGTGGTCTGTTGGGTTGTCTGAGTGTCCTTCTCGATGTTGGACTGGGATTTGGTTGTATTCAGGTATTATCATTTCGTGGTTTTCGTATTTTGTGAAGGTGATGTGGTCATCTGTTTTGGGCATGGTTGTGCGTCTTGTGTATAGCCAATTGTTTTGATGATCTGTTTCCTTGAGGGGTCTGCTTTGGGATTTGTGGCTGTGTTGTTCTTGCGATTTAGGGTTGACTGTATCTTTGTTATATTGGTGATTGTATTCATTTTGGTCATTTTGATGTCTGTGTGATAACCTTCCTGCTTGAGTGGCTGTATGTTGCCTGGGGATTTCGTTGTATTTTGAAGGAAGGTAATTTTTTGATAGTGGCTTTTCCGTGGGGTCTTCGATATATTTTACTATTTTTTCTAGTTCACGTTCGTCTGTACCTCTTTGAATTTCTTGGTATCTTCTGTGTTGATTTTTGTTTTCCTTAGATTGTGTATTTTGGCGATATTTTAGTGCTGATGTGTACGAGAATTGTGGGGCTGGGTTGTATTGGTTGGATGTTTGATAAGGATGATGTTCGTTGTATTTGTTCGATTTTCCTTCTCTGTAGTATTCCTTCGTTCTAGTATCATGGTCCGAATGTTGAACACTCTTTTGTGTATATTTGCTGCGTGTTTGTTCAAAAATTGCAAAAGATTGCATTGTTTGCTCCCCACTATGTGGTCCTTTTCGTTACATTCTAGGCATAACCTATTTTTTGTCTCACAGTTGTGTTGCTTGTTGGTGTCCCCACATAACTTGCACCGTTCCGTTGCCTTACATGTGTGTATTAAGTGGCCGTATCTGTGGCATGTTTTGCAAAGTTTTATCCTGAATTGATAGGGCTCTACTTTGTATTTTTGGTTGCCTATGTAGATTGATGTGCGTTGTTTGATGCCGGAGAAATGAATTCTTACTTTATTAGTGTTTACGAGTTCGTCTTCTACCCGTCGGCATATATAGTATGCCGCGTTGATGTCGTGTGGTGGGTTGTTTGCCAGATCTTCCACTATGTCCGTGTGGCGGTCTATAGTGATTACCCCTATATGTTCACTGATGTAAGAGGGGATTAATATGGTGAAATCTTGTTTGAGTGTATCATTTGACGACAGTGCTTTGGCTGTGTCGAGATTGGGGGTTTTTATAAGGAACCTTTTTTTTCCTATTTTATGAATTTGAGTGAGATCGTCATTTGTGATTTTTGAGATTTTGTTGCTCATTGAAATTTGGGATGGTATTTCATCCGCTTTCGCATCCATTATTAGTATGAATTCCTCTTTGAAGTTTTCGTCAAATTCTTTATTTTTTATTACAATGCCATGGTTGTTTTTGGAAATGTATGTGGGTTGTGGACTCTCTTTATTTTCTAGGGATGCTTTCCTGGCTGCCGCTACGTCTGCTAGTAAGAGTAGGCTTTCCTTACGTTCCTGGGTGAGTTGGCCACTATATTCCTCAATGAGGTTGAGCGCATTATCTAGGATATTGGGTGATGGGTGTACGGTACTTGGAGCTGATATTAGGTTTCCTGCCTCGTAAACAGAGGTAAAATTTGCTGTTTCAAGAAAGTTTTTTGATATGAGTGGGGTTTTGATTTTAAAGTGAGTGGCAGGGTTTGGGGTATCATGTGTGCTAGGTAGGTTCGGATCACTTAATGATCTATCATGCGGTGACATGCTAAACTCTGTTGGATTACTCATATTGTAGTTGGTCTGTCTTCTGTGTAGGAAAATGGTTAAGTTTGATTATCCGTAATATTGGTCATACAAAATTAAATTGGAATTTTCCTACCTTGGAAGCGGCGTCTCCTTGGTTCCACTCACAACACAACTGCCTTTCTTGGTACCTACCTGCTATTACTTTCTGTAATTATTTTTAGTTCGTGTACACAGGGATGCTTGGGAGGGAACGACTATTGATTATTCAGTTCGTTTTATGGGGGAAATCCTTTTCTGAGTGGGGACCTTCGGTAGTTGGCCTATCTGGAGGTTAGGTTAGGACGCCTGGATCGGGGGACCGGTTCGCACTGATTCTAAACCTTTTCCCAAATTTCGCACTATATTCAACACTTACTGCAATGATATTACTTTTGCCGAAAAAGAGAACGCGTTTTTCAGAAGGGGAAAAGCTGATTCTAAACCGATGTTGATGATAAAAACGGATCCACCTAGCCCGTTCGGTTAGCACTCCTTTGCGTATGACGCTCTACCATGTGCTACTTGCTTCATTAATTCACGACTTTTCTATAATAATTTTTAATTCGTGTACACAGGGATGCTTGGGAGGGAACGACTATTGATTATTCAGTTCGTTTTGTGAGGGAAATCCTTTTCTGATCGGTAGGCCTAGCATGTTCGGTTAGCACTCCTTTGCGTATGACGCTCTACCATGTGCTACTTGCTTCCTTAATTCACGACTTTTCTATAATAATTTTTAGTTCGTGTACACAGGGATGCTTGGGATGGAACGACTATTGATTATTCAGTTCGTTTTGTGGGGGAAATCCTTATCTGATCGGGAGACCTACGATAGTTAACCTATCTGGAGGTTAGGTTAGGGCGCCTAGATCGGAGGACCGGTTCGCACTGAATTTCTCACTCCTATCAACACTTGCCGCGATGATATTACTTTTACCGAAAGATAGAACGCGTTTTTCAGAAAGGGAGCACTGATTCTACACTGATGTTGATGATAAAAACGGATCCAGCTAGAAACACGGACACGCGACGGACGGACCTGCCGCTAAGAAATTATAAAAGAAAACGACGTAATTTTCAGAGGAGCAACAGAGGATAAGCGGATCAACCGAACCTTGATCCGGATCAAGCGGATAAGCGGATCAACCGGATAAGCGGATCAACCGAACCTTGATCCGCTCCGAACCTTTGAGTATTAATACTCGAAGCTCCGAACATGAGAAACTCTTCTTCTTCTTCCTCTATCTTCTTGGACCTGAAATCTTGCTCCGTGTATCCATAGACGAATGTGGGCTGGGGGATCCACCAGGTTAGGTCAGTCAGCTGTAGGTCGTATAGGTAACGTCCAGCTCCACGTTGAAGCCGCGATATCAGGGTCCTACAAGGAAACCCCATGATCTATAGTAGAGCATCTCTGCTCCTAAGCTCCTCAGCAAATTTTTTTAACACGTCCACATCTGTGTTAAGTCCCCTCCTCAAATAGGCCATCACCCCCTCGATCCCCATCTCCAATTCGCCCTCTCCAGCACACTCAAAGAATGCACCCCTGGTAAAAGGACACTCCACCACCACATGCTCAAAATTTTGCGGGGAATTGCCACACCTCTGGCACTCGTCACTAGGAATCTTCCTCGTGAGGTGTCGAAAGGAAGCGGAGTTTATGTGTGATATTAGGAGGCAGTTAATGTCTGTGATCGTTCTTATACTGAGTGACGAGCGGCCCCTGAACCATGGATCCCCCATGGTTCAGGGGCAGTTAATGAACTATGCCCCTGTCCAGCCACCAGGTCCCGTCGCCGCCTCATAATGATCACGCCATCTGCGTGCAGAGTCATTTCGCAGGGTATCATAGTAGTCCCAGTGGAAAGACGTGCCCACAACATCTCCAGTCCCTCTCGCTGCCTCCGAACAGACACGGTCCACTGCCTCATTCATTGTCACTCCTCTGTGCGAGTATATATGCATTATCTTGATGCTCGCCCCACTTCTCATCAGGTTCCTCAAAATCATCGTTAGTCTTAACAGTTGCAACGGCGGACAGTCCCCCTCTGCAAGCCCACTCAACGCAGTCATCACCTAAAGTGAGTCCGTCAGCAGGAGCATACGCTCAGAGTCCCGGTCCCATCCGCTGTGAGCGTCAACCACATGTAGGGCGCAGCACATAAACAAGGGGCTTACCAATTCTTTTTTTTTTCTACTTTATTTTTTTACCGTGAGCTGCATACTTTGTGGTCACATTGTGTTGATAGTTTGTAAAGCTATTATCTGTCTTTGAAAATTTTGCGCTGTTAACCATTTGCCCTGTGCTTGTTCTATTGTATTGGTGCTCCGCCTTGTATTAAAGTACTGTGCAGTAAAGTTAGTTTTTCGTTTATAGTCAATCCAGCTTTAAGGTATTCGTGTATCTGGGTATGGTTAATGATATTGTTTATTGCATTTATATGCTCCATGCAAGCAGTCAGGGCATATGTTAAGGACTGGATTTCATTGGCATCACATTGATCACATAGTGGGATCTTTTCTGGGGGTTTCATTCGGTGTTTTGAACTGATTATTATTTGCATGCCCAGGTAGTATCCTGTTGATGTCCGCGATCTGCCTATTGTTACGGTTTCTCAGATTATATTACCAGTGTTTAATAGCAGGTGTACCGAAAATCGCTCTTGTCCAGTCTCCAATCCCATTCGAAATTTCATACTCAGCATTCCGCACCCTTCTCCAACTACCTTGTGGTGAAAACCACCCCCTCTTTTCAACAGCCCTTTTCAGGGCTACCAAAAAGAGGTAGACATGGCACACAAATGCTTATAAGACGTCGAGTTATAACTCCGTCAAACAAAATATTTCACCAGAGAGAAAATACGAAATTCTCTCTCAAAAGTGAAATATTAGCAAATAACATACAAGGCGACCTCCCTAAACACTTACTGGGCGAGGGAGACGCGACAAGTATCTCGAACCAAGTCGCCTTGAATGAGAAAACTCAAACAGAAAATCAAACGTCCTCTAAAACTAACAAGGACAGTTCTAGCAAGCCTACACGCCAATCAGAAACTTTGATTGCGCGAGAGACAATAGACGAACCAACCAGGAGGCGGCAAGCAACCACCTCTGGTCCAGCAGCCACCCCGGGGACCCTGTCTCAGCAACGGACGCAGGGAAGACACCCCCGGGGATCCCGTCTAAACAACGGACGCAGGGAAGCCACCCGAGGACCCCGTCTAAACAACGGACGCAGAGAAGCCACCTCGGGGACCCTGTCCCCGCAACGGACGCAGAGAAGCCACCTCCGGGGACCCCGTCTCAGCGACGGACGCGGGGAAGCCACCCCCGAAAGACCAACTCAGCTATCATATTCACAGATTCTGAGAAAACAATGTGCGAGCCAATAAGAAAACACATGGTGAACTAATGAAATTAAGCGGACCAATCAGGGGGCGGCAGGAGGCGGCCACCTCCCTATAATTACCCCGCACAGAGCCCTCCGAAATTCATTCCACTCACCGCTCTCGACGACTACACTCTACAGTACGAAGCTTCTACACGCTCTACGCTGACGACCCTTCTGCTCACGAGTTCCTCTCAGAACGGCTTTCTACTGCTCACAAGGCATATCTTCTCTCCTCACAGATCTCGCATTGGCATCTACGAGTCCAGTGATCATTTATCCTGCTCATTGCCCAACGTAGTTCTTCTGTCAGGACGCCACCCGGTACATCTATTGATATTCTCATTAGATCGTACGCCCGCTGGGACGTTCCGAGACGTGTCGCCCGGGTTTCGTAGCACTAAGCTCGTCACCGACCGCTGGGGCACGCCGATAAATTACTCAGCTCATCCGCTCTAATTTATCGTCCAAGGAAGCCTTTTTCAAGGCTACAAGGTAGGACCCTGACATCCGAGCATAGGAAAGAAGCTCTGTCAAGCGAGTCCACCTTCCAAATCCTGCATCCTATACGGAGAGGTATTAAAGACGAGTTAATCAACTCGGGTACATCGATGGAGCGCCGCCCGTCCTACTTCCTCATGCAAGAGGAAGCAGAACACGGCGCGGCCGGGAGCTCTAGCCCGCGAAGCGCTCCCTACCCGATGCTCGACTCGTCCGCTGGTCCTAGCGACGGACAAAGGCTCGATTCTCGCGAAGAGATCGCCTTACTACCTAACGTATTCATGAAGGAAACGTTAGGCCAAGCCTCACACACACAAAAGTTCGAGGATACCTTCCAGACTCGCTCTGAAGTCAATCATCATGATTCGACAAAGATATCTGAATATCCACGATATTCTACGCAAGGCTACCCGGCCGATCCGAGTGTCAAACGCACTCCCAACTTGCTCAAAACAAAGGATACTTTTCAGTATCTCAACCAATCCCAGTATATTCCCCCTACAGATATTAATCTTAGGCCGGAATATTACACAACGGCTCAGCACCAAACAGATCGGACCCAGCACCCACTAAGCGAGCCCAGTGCTCCACGCAGCTGCTACACGAACTATCCCCAAGTTCCTCCCGCCAAGCAAGCTGACCTTGGCGATTTTGCTCACATTCCTTACAGGAATACCCAGGAACTAACCCGCATAATCAGAATATAAATGTCCCACTTGGTCTACCTACACCAAGTAAAACATATTTAAATCCACTACAAATGGTGACCCCGCCTTTGAACAGGCTTAACACGGAGCATTTCGTTCCCTCTTATGAAGCGAGTGGATTTCAGGGAACCACTGCGGACGTGCGACCCCCGCCGGGCTTATACGCCCCACATCTCACACAACAACCCTCTACACAAAGTGGCTTTCGAGCACTTTTGGAGGAAATGGGAGATTACCAAAAACCTATCTTCCAAAAGAAGAATATCGATCGTGCACTCGCCGAGTTCGATCAATACTGCGTGCAAAAAAACCTGAGAACGCAGAACGAATGTTTCTCAGCTATCTACAAGTGGGTACCGGAGGAAATGCGGGAAGCTATTGACTCAGCTTACCTCACGGCACCCCACGCACCTTACGAAGAGGCCAAACAGCGCCTACAACGAGAATACGGGTTGTCCTTGCAGGACAGGCTCCTCGCGCTCGAGGACCCCGCATCTCTCGCCAAAAAACCCAGCACCAAGTACCATGAAATGTACTCTAAAGCTGTTGGGTACTTCTCAGAGGCTCTGATCACTCAAAAGTGGATCGAAACTCTGCCTATCGAAGCCCGAGGCATGGTCGCAGCACAGCTTACCACGAATGCCCGGCTCGACCTAGCTGATACGCTACATGCGTACAAAACAGCGAACCCCCCTCTCAACATAAGAGGAGTAGAATCTACTTCGAAACCTACGAAGACTAGTTTCAAAAAGGCCCTCTCACAAAAAGCTGAGTTCAAACCTCAGCAAGTAGAGAGTAAGCCTCACAAACCAACGGCCTACGTCTGCCGGAACCACGCCCGTTTCGGCAGCGAAACTCGCAAGTGTGCAGACCCAGAATACTGCACTTGGAAGGCAAATACCGCCTCCAAACCTATCAAAAAGGCAGCGCCTATCAGCCAGCCTAAAACCTTGGTTTCAAGCGAAAATACTCATAGACCGATACAAGAAAGTACCGTTCCAACCTCAGACGCAGAGAGTTCGGAAAACGAATAACTGCCAGTGTATCTGAGTGTGGTGAAAACCACCCCCTCTTGTCAACAGCCCTTTTCAGGGCTACCAAAAAGAGGTAGACACAACACAAAAATATTTATAAGACGTCGAGTTATAACTCCGTCAAACAAAATATTTCACCAGAGAGAAAATACGAAATTCTCTCTCAAAAGTGAAATATTAACTAATAACATACAAGGCGACCTCCCTAGACACTTACTGGGCGAGAGAGACGCGACAAGTATCTCGAACCAAGTCGCCTTGAATGAGAAAACTCAAACAGAAAATCAAACGTCCTCTAAAACTAACAAGGACAATTCAAACAAGCCTACTCGCCAATCAGAAACACTGATTACACGAGAGACAATAGGCGAACCAACCAGGAGGCAGCAAGCAACCACCTCTGGTCCAGCAGCCACCTCGGGTACCCCGTCGGAACAACGGACGCAGGGAAACCACCCGAAGTCCCCGTCTAAACTCAAGGTTGTCGGCTCCGCGACGGACGCTCGTAAGCCACCCCCGGGGACCCCGTCGCAACGACGGACGTGGGGAAACCACCCCGGAGGACCAGCTCAGCTATCATACTCGCAGATACTGAGAAAACAATGTGCGAGCCAATGAGATTACACAGTCGAATTAATGAAATTAAGCGGACCAATCAGGAGGCGGCCACCTCCCTATCAATACCCCGCTCGGAGCACTCCGAAATTCATTCTACTCTCCGCTCTCGACGACGACACCTCGAAGTACGAAGATTTCTACACGCTCTACGCTGACGAACCTTCTGCATCCCGAGTTCATCTCAAGAACGGCTTCCTACTGCTTTCTACAAGGCCTACCTTCTCTCCCCACAGATCTCGCATTGGCATCTACGAGTCCAGTGATTATTCATCCTGCTCATTGCCCAACGTAGTTCATCTGTCAGGACGCCACCCGGTACATCTATCGATATTCTCATTAGATCGTACGCCCGCTGGGACGTTCCTAGTCGTGTCGCCCGGGTTTCGTAGCACTAGGCTCGTCACCGACCGCTGTGGGCACGCCGGTAAATTACTCAGCTCATACGCTCTAATTTACCGTCCAAGGAAGTCTTTTTCAAGACTACAAGGTAGGACCCTGACATACGAGCAAAGGAAAGAAGCTCTGTCAAGCGAGTCCACCTTCTAAACCCTCTATTTCTATACATAGAGGCATCGAAAACGAGCTGATAACTCGGGTATTTCGATGGAACGTCGGCCGTCCTATTTCCTCATGCAAGGGGAGGTAGAACACGGCGCGGCCGGGCCTCTTAGCCCACGCAGCGCTACCTACCCGCTGCCCGGCCAGTCCGCTGTTCCTAGCGACGGCTCAAGGCTCGATCCTCGCGACGAGATCGCCTTCTCACCTAACGTATTCACGAAGGAAACGTTAGATCAAGCCTCACCTATACAAAAGTTCGAGGATACCTTTCAGACCCGCTCTGAAGTCAATCATTATGATTCGACAAAGATTTCCGAATATCCACGATATTCGACACAAGGCTACCCGGCCGATCCGAGTGTCAAATACACTCCAAATGTACAAAAAACAAAGGATACTTTTCAGTACCTCAACCAAGCTCAACATATTCCTCCTACAGATATAAATCTTAGGCCGGAATATTACAAAACGGCTCAGTACCAAACTGATCGAACCCAGCACCCACTATGCGAGCCCAGTGCTCCACGCGGCTGCGACACGAACTATCTCTCAGTTCATCCCGCCAAGCAAGCTGACCTTGACGGTTTCGCTCACATTCCTTACAGGAATAACCCAGGGACTAACCCGCATAATCAGAATATAAATGTCCCACTTGGTCTACCTACACCAAGTAAAACATATTTAAATCCGCTACACTGAGCCTATACACCGGCAGACTAAAGAGTATAAAAGGCTTTTTTTCAAGTGCAAACTAAATGGCACTGAATTTCTCATTGACACGGGAGCAGAAGTGAACATTCTGCCCCACAATGTCACCAAAAAATTGGGCTTAAAAATTCGTAAGTCCAACGTCAAGCTCACAGCAGCTAACGGCGCCCCTATAGACACACTAGGGCGTGCTGACACGACAATTAACATCGGCCTCAGAGACATGACCACCGATTTCATGATCACTAAAGTTGATCTAGCGATCCTCGGTATACCATTCCTCGAGTCTTGGGATATCGGAATACGGGTCAAACACAAATATATCTACAAAGATGAGGTAAAGAGCTATGCCGATCAAAAAATCGCTGCAGTCATGAACAAAAAATTTACTGACGAACAAATAGCAGCTGCTATTCCTCATCGTGACAACAGCCCTCAACCAGAGGACACACAGCTCACAGAGGACGAAAACATACGCTCTATCATTGAAAAATACAATAATAAAATGAACAAACTCCAAGGAAAGTGGAAAAACAACGGTGTTTACCACCGTATAACCACGGAAGGAACACCAGTACACTTCCGTGCAAGACCCATGGCAGGCGAAAAACGGGCTCAGGTTAAAAGTACTTTCGACAAAATGCTCACAGAGGGCATCATCGCTCCCTCCGACTCCGAATGGGCTTCTCCGCTACATTGCGTGCCCAAAAAGGATGGAACATGGAGAATCACGGGCGATTACCGATTCCTCAATGCAAAAACTAAGAAAGACGCCTACCCGCCGCCTCACATTCGCTCTTTCCAAGCGAATTTACATAATACACAAATCTATTCGACAATAGATTTAAAATCGGCATATTACCATATCCCGATGCACCCAGATGACGCTCAAAAAACAGCAATTATTACCCCTTTCGGTCTCTATGAGTTTAAAAAAATGAGCATGGGTTTGGCCGGAGCGGCTCAAACATGGCAAAGGTACATGGACAGCATCATGCGAAAATTCGATTTCGCATTTGTCTACCTAGACGACATATTGGTGGCTTCTAAAAATTACAAAGAACACATGAACCACCTCAAACAAATTTTCGACAAACTAGGAGAACACGGACTTCGAGTAGGTTTTGATAAATGCATTTTTTCAAAACCTACCGTCGATTTCCTAGGTTTCACTATCTCAAAAGAAGGGATAATTCCTAAACGAGATAAAATAGAAGCCATAGAGCAATTCCCTCGGCCAATAGACGTACGAAGCCTACGCAGATTCCTAGGTAAGTGTGGTTTCTACCGAGCTTGCTCAAGTAAATTCGCTCACACAGCGCAACCTCTGTATGACTCCATTCAGTCAAACAAAAAAAATGACAAAACCCCTATCGAATGGACATCAGAGAGAGAAAAAGCTTTCAACAGCTTAAAACACGCAATGATAAAAGCTACATTGCACAATATTGCTCATCCCCACCCTACAGCAGAGTGGAGAATAGTTTGCGATGCATCCGATACACACATCGGAGCGGCACTGGAGCAGGAAATTACAGACAAACACGGCTCGAAATCTTACCAACCATTGGGATTTTTCAGTAAAGAAATTCCGGAACAATGGAAGAATAAAGCCTCGTTCGACAAAGAGATGTTCGCCGCTTATCAAGCTTGCATTCATTGGCACAATGACTTGGACGGCCGCTCTTTTCATATTTGCTCAGATCACAAGCCTCTGCTAGGCACAATGCTAAAGAAAAACGCACATTTTTCTAAAATGCGATTGAGATGGCTAACATACATCTCCCAAATGACAAGTGACATACGACACATACCCGGAGAAGACAACGTCGTAGCCGACGCACTCTCCAGACCTTTCGATCCAGTTGAAATTCAAACAAAGTCAATTTCAACCCAAACCGACGAGGGTCCGTCCATAGCCGAAATTTCACAAATTACGGCCGCAATAGAGTGCAATCTTCTACTGCACATCTCAAATGCACAGATTCATTCTCCTCCTAACGCAGAGGACAAACTAAAACTCACACGAGTTGAATTCCCTCAAGGAGAGATTTGGTGTAACCTAGACTTAGGACACCCAAGACCTTATATTCCAAACGAAATAAGGCACGAAATAATCAGCCAAATTCACAATTTGGGACACCCAGGCATACACTCTACAGTGTATAAAGTAAAACAGAGATATTTTTGGCACGGCCTTCGTGCGGATGTCTCCAACTGGGTCCGGGCATGCGAGACTTGCCAACGAGCAAAAATCACTCGCTCCGTGAAGCTCCCTTACTCCGAATTTGAAACGGCTACCAAATTCTCCCATGTACACGTTGACATTACCGGACCCTTACCTTTAGCTAAAGGAGGGAAGCGTTACATCCTAATGATGGTCGATAGAGCAACGGGTTGGCTAGAGGCAGTTCCTCTTAACAACATCGAAACGTCCACGATCACAAACGCCTTTATCAACATTTGGGTAGCCTCAAAAGGCGTACCTAAATACATCACAAGTGACCAGAGCACACAATTCGAATCAGACCTATTTCATTCCATTATGGAACGTCTCGGAGTAAAACATACTCACACGTTACCATACAAACCGTCAACAAACGGAATGGTGGAACGCAGAAATAGATCCTTGAAAGAGGCTCTCAAAGCACAGGACGAACATTGGCTCGACGCCCTTCCAAAAGTACTACTTGCCATGCGTACGGCAGTATACCCAGCAACGGAAACTACACCCTTCCAAAAAGTTTATGGAATTGACGTGCCGCTCCCAGGCGACATATTCGTAACTTCTACAAACCTTTCCGAGCCTCTCTTTTTCCGATCTACGCATATCAGACATAATAATACGAAATATGCCGTCAACATGCCCAAAAATTTAGATACATGTACACATGTCTATATCAGAGTGCCCACACAGCTCTCCTCTTTGCAATGTCCTTACACGGGACCATTCAAAGTTGTTAAAAGAGATAAGTTTTCGGTTACAGTACAAATTGGCGAACACACAAAAAAAGTTCCCAAACAGCAAATCAAACCAGCTTACACTCTAAACACAGACGAAGCTGTGTCACTAAGCACAAATCAGGCAGAAAATAAGGAGGAGACTCCCCGAAAATCCGCCAGAGGGCGCGTCCCCTCTACCAAATTCAACGAGAAATGGGTGACTGCCGTCGAAGCAGACCACGCCCACTTTTCTCGGATAGGAGCAGTGGGAGATATAAATAAGGAGCACCCCGGGTCCGGAGCTCATACCAACCTTGACCATGGCAGCTTCCACTCATCAAGAGGACATGCTCACGGAAGAAGTGGAGAATTTCCTCCTGGCGGAGGAAATTCCTACGCCCATCGGCCCGCTACCGCCTTCACCAGAGAAGAAGGGACCGGCGGACGCCAGCGCTCCAAGAGAGGTGGTGTGGAGAACGCCGGCCGCGTTCACAACGCCGGCTACACCCGCTCCGCAGCTGCCCAGGGCTCCACCCGCTCACCAGCTGCCCACGGTTCCACGCAAGTGGATCAGCTCGGGCGACGTTCCCGTGCCTCGTTGGGACGAGATGAGCGCCGCGGGGTGGACGTCACCGGAACGAGCGCCTCCGCAACAGCCCAGCCGCGGCCGCGGGCCAAACCCTCGCGGGGTCGGTACCCGTCGGCAAAGCTCGGGCCGGCCACGGACGCCCCGCGGCGCTCGCCGAAACCGGCGAGGCCGGGGCGCACACCAGGCGCGGGACGCAAGGCCTGCAACTCCGCCTCCGCCCCAACTGGTGAGAGTTTCATACGGAGAATTCCGTGTGGACCTCCCAGTTCTCCCCAACCGGCGTCGTCGTTGATAACACGACGTCTTGAGGGGGCGCCTGTGGTGAAAACCACCCCCTCTTTTCAACAGCCCTTTTCAGGGCTACCAAAAAGAGGTAGACATGGCACACAAATGCTTATAAGACGTCGAGTTATAACTCCGTCAAACAAAATATTTCACCAGAGAGAAAATACGAAATTCTCTCTCAAAAGTGAAATATTAGCAAATAACATACAAGGCGACCTCCCTAAACACTTACTGGGCGAGGGAGACGCGACAAGTATCTCGAACCAAGTCGCCTTGAACGAGAAAACTCAAACAGAAAATCAAACGTCCTCTAGAACCAACAAGGACAGTTCTAGCAAGCCTACACGCCAATCAGAAACTTTGATTGCGCGAGAGACAATAGACGAACCAACCAGGAGGCGGCAACCACCTCTGGTCCAGCAGCCACCCCGGGGACCCTGTCTCAGCAACGGACGCAGGGAAGACACCCCCGGGGATCCCGTCTAAACAACGGACGCAGGGAAGCCACCCGAGGACCCCGTCTAAACAACGGACGCAGAGAAGCCACCTCGGGGACCCTGTCCCCGCAACGGACGCAGAGAAGCCACCTCCAGGGACCCCGTCTCAGCGACGGACGCGGGGAAGCCACCCCGAAAGACCAACTCAGCTATCATATTCACAGATTCTGAGAAAACAATGTGCGAGCCAATAAGAAAACACATGGTGAACTAATGAAATTAAGCGGACCAATCAGGGGGCGGCAGGAGGCGGCCACCTCCCTATAATTACCCCGCACAGAGCCCTCCGAAATTCATTCCACTCACCGCTCTCGACGACTACACTCTACAGTACAAAGCTTCTACACGCTCTACGCTGACGACCCTTCTGCTCACGAGTTCCTCTTAGAACGGCTTTCTACTGCTCACAAGGCATATCTTCTCTCCTCACAGATCTCGCATTGGCATCTACGAGTCCAGTGATCATTTATCCTGCTCATTGCCCAACGTAGTTCTTCTGTCAGGACGCCACCCGGTACATCTATTGATATTCTCATTAGATCGTACGCCCGCTGGGACGTTCCGAGACGTGTCGCCCGGGTTTCGTAGCACTAAGCTCGTCACCGACCGCTGGGGCACGCCGATAAATTACTCAGCTCATCCGCTCTAATTTATCGTCCAAGGAAGCCTTTTTCAAGGCTACAAGGTAGGACCCTGACATCCGAGCATAGGAAAGAAGCTCTGTCAAGCGAGTCCACCTTCCAAATCCTGCATCCTATACGGAGAGGTATTAAAGACGAGTTAATCAACTCGGGTACATCGATGGAGCGCCGCCCGTCCTACTTCCTCATGCAAGAGGAAGCAGAACACGGCGCGGCCGGGAGCTCTAGCCCGCGAAGCGCTCCCTACCCGATGCTCGACTCGTCCGCTGGTCCTAGCGACGGACAAAGGCTCGATTCTCGCGAAGAGATCGCCTTACTACCTAACGTATTCATGAAGGAAACGTTAGGCCAAGCCTCACACACACAAAAGTTCGAGGATACCTTCCAGACTCGCTCTGAAGTCAACCATCATGATTCGACAAAGATATCTGAATATCCACGATATTCTACGCAAGGCTACCCGGCCGATCCGAGTGTCAAACGCACTCCCAACTTGCTCAAAACAAAGGATACTTTTCAGTATCTCAACCAATCCCAGTATATTCCCCCTACAGATATAAATCTTAGGCCGGAATATTACACAACGGCTCAGCACCAATCAGATCGGACCCAGCACCCACTAAGCGAGCCCAGTGCTCCACGAACTATCCCCAAGTTCCAAGCTGACCTTGGCGATTTTGCTCACATTCCTTTCGGAAATACCACAGGAACTAACCCGCATAATCAGAATATAAATGTCCCACTTAGTCTACCTACACCAAGCCAGACATATATAAATCCACTACATACCTTGAATTCTAAGTGACAGTCTGCATGAAATTATTTATGAACGTATGGTAGACTTTCAACCCTACTGACAGTTCTGGCTAACCTGTCAGCTCATTCATTAGCAGGTTGGCCGTTGTAGAGAGTACCTATCCTGCAGTGGGTGTGGGCAATCGGTATGGGCACTGCGCCTTACCGATTTGCTCTTCAATAAATTTTTGCCACTTGTCTTGATGGACATAAGTTTTTTTGCCAGGTTTTATGTTAGTGTGTGTTTCTTTTTTAAATTAAATTATTTATTAATAATATATTATCATTTTGGCCAGCATTGATGGGTTTGATGGAGTGGGAACGAATTGTAGAGCGAAAAGAGGTGACAAAGGGGAAAGTCATCTTGCTCCTGGTGGTGGAACTTATTAGTTCGAAGCACCATTAAAATCACCTTCTTTTGTCCATTTTTAAGGGATGGGTCTTAGACATGGATCAACGTTTCCCTCTTATCTATTTACCCATGGACAAATGAATACCAAAAAGCAGAGAAAGGAATAGACAAAACGTGGATCGAATCACTAGGAGATCCAACAAAAACATTAAACCCTCTAAGTATTAAAAAAAAAGTACATTTAATGTGGCTTACCGATTCACTACAAGGGCAGTCATGTTAGACACAAGTTGTTTTTGTTTTGTAGGTTTTTTGTTTGTTGGTGTGATGTTTTATTATGATAATTTTTTTATTAATGGTATAATTTTCATTTTTGAAAAGAATTGATGAGGTTGGTGGTGTGGGGAAAAAATTAAAGCATGGAAAGGGGCGAAGCAAGGTAACGACAAGAGGAAAATCATGTCAACGACCATTTTCTTTAAGGCACTGCCCCCCCTAGCGCTCCTAGCAGTGGACCTTGTTAGTTCGGAGCCCCATTGGGTATTTATACTCTAGGATAAACCCAACCAGAAGCATCCTCAAACCAAAGAATGTTTCCAACACACAAAGCCTACTCCCCCGCCTTGGTGCTTAGCAAAAGCTGGCTGAGGGGGGTCTTGAGCAAATGTCCGCCATCCTGCAGGACCATGAGAGTGTCACCAGGCGGCTCACAAGGGATGGCTGGATATTCCTTAGCCATCTTAAAACCAAGAAGTATGGAGCCGAGCTCATTGCTCGTGCTGAGCGCCTGGGAGAAATTCGAATCCGCTTTTAGATCAGTTCTAGAGTCCAGGTGCCCAGTTACTGAGTTATTGGCCACTCTCCTTGGCGCAATAGACTCCATGTGCTAGAAGATGAATGTAACACAAGATTAAATTGCGGTGATGGAGGCCATGATGATCAGTCTCGAGCCACAAGCTCCCCACGCAATAGAGCAGAGATGTGGGTGAGGCTATCCAGGCAGCGGTCTGTAGAGAGCTGGCTACACTCCAGACTTTCCTCGACTCCACCCAGGAGTCGAATGATCAAGACTACTCTGGGGTGTTGAAGTCGATGGAGGAAATCCGCTTGGGAATGGAAAGAAGTATGGAGAAGCTTAAGGGTTTCTCCCTTTCCCATATCCGCCATGAGGCGGAGGGGATTAGGGGGGACCCTGGGCCAAGAATTGACAGTCTCCAGGCGGATTGGTTCGGAGCTGCCCTGGGGAGGATGGGGCTGGTTGCCGAGCCCCGGGCAGCGTACGAGAGGGCGATTAATTATAAGGCCAAGGTCGTTGCCCTCCACTTAGCACTCAGTTGAGTACAGGCCCTCTGCTGGAAGATTTTCCACCACTCCCCCCCCCCCCCCCAGCCACAGCGAGAGCTGCCGGGAAGGAGGGATGTGGTGAATTTACCACCCTAAAAGACACCAGAAATGTCTTTAACAACCAAAGACGATGGGATACCACAAAACCATCACTCAAAACTACAAAACAAGAGCTCTCTAGTGGCAAGGCAGGGAAGTAAGCTCACTCATGGAAGCAGAAAGAGTGCAGCCCTCCGAAGTCACCCTCATCGTCCCAGCCTCACTAACACCAAAACGGGAAGACAACTTCCCCAAGGAAGATTGTCAAAGATCTTTTACGATCAAATAAGATCAATATAAACGGCGAAACGGGAGAACAGTATTCCCACTTTCGATACCGCCCGTGGGACCCTGGATCGAGGGTCAAACCCAAGAGGAACCTATCGGCGGGCAGGGGGAACCCTCAAGTTCCCCCACAAAACATAAGCAGCGCTCAGCCGCTCCTATTACAGAGTTCAACTCTGACTCACAAACCTAAAGAGTATGAGGAACTACATGGGGCCATTCCCGAGTCACCCCCGACTCCAAAAGAGAGATAAATACGACTTTCCAAGGCCCATTAAATTACTCACCCCCCAATCCACTCTTTTGAACCACCAGCAGTGATTTAACTCCACCAGTGAACATAAAAAGAAGGATAAGCTATTTTATTGAGACCTTCCAGAACTTCCACCTCTTCATTACAGACAAAATTTTGTTGTCTATAGCAATTACGCTATTTATTGAGAACTTTCAGACCTTCACATAGGCAGCAGGTCCGGCCTTTCTGCCTGGCCGTCCGACCTCCCTATCAAGCCCCCATATAAAGCCGAGGCCCTAGGCAGGAACGGAATTCGCTACTCCGCTCTGGACCAGCAAGCCCTCGCCACTGGGTTACACTCCGTAACCGTCCGAGAGGTTCGAAGCCGGTAACCCTCAAGAAGGTGCACGCACCGGGTTAGGTTACCTAGTGCGAGGATCCTGGGCTCGTAGGAAGCTTCACTTCCTTGTCTGGTCGAACCCGCAGTGCGACCCCGTGTTCAATAGGGGGCTTCACCTCCAAGCACCCCGGTCTTGCACGTTCAAATAGTCCTTATCAGGACTAAGAGTCCTTTAAAAAGGACCCACGTCCTTTCAATAATCCCCTCCAGGATTATAGGACCTCCACCATCCGTGGACAACACCCGGGCGATCATGCCCCAAATTTGGTTCTCCTGGAACCAAACCTACACTGTCTCCTCATCAGGACACGTCATCAGGTCCAAACTTCCCTCTCGGGATACCTACTCAGAATTTAACATATTTATATTCTCCCTGTAGGACAGACCCGCATAACCGGAGCATGTATCTATTACAAATGGTGACCCCATATCTTTGTACACAGACTACAAAGCAAACACAAACAATAAATCCACTACAAGGGAGCTTCTGCCGCCGGTGATCCCAGCTGTAAGAATACTGAGGGAAGAAACCCAATCCCAGGACAGTGCCTCTGACTCCAATGAGTCCAGTTTGGTGTGGACCGTTGCCTCAGGGAGGTGCTGCAGACGGGGGAAGAGGAGGGAGCAGAGTGGGGTGGCCCAGGTCCTCAAGAGGGCCAAACAGATCAGGAGGAGGGCCCCTCCACGTGGCGTGGAATTGGTGTTCAGGGCTAACTAAATTTGCCCCCGTTAGTGCTGCCGTCTCTTTTCACAAAATCTCACCAATACATCATAAAATGTTAGTCTTAAACTATAGGGAGCTCTGAATCCAGTTTTATTGAATGGGCGAAGCCTATAATGCTATAATCTTTTGGAGGGGGGTTACCTCAAACACTGTTATAAAACTTCATTTCGAAAGTTACCTCAGCCGTCCTACACCTGTAATGAGTTTAGTTGAGAGAAGAAACAACAGAAAACCGTAAATAATCATGAGGGAAATAACAGATAAAATAATTTTGTTTGAATATAATTATGACGTGGACGATTCCGGGGAGAATACGCGAACTCGGTTAGAATAAATTCGGTTTAAGATTTCAATAACTTACATCGATTCTCCGAAGCCATCGATAGTAGTAACCGATGGACAAATATCGTTACTCCTATCGTATTTTCATTGGCTATCCAGATTCACTCCCCCACTGGGCGGAGTCTCAAGTGGCTTCTTTCCCCTCCACGGCGTGTCCTCTCTATCCTATCATAAGCTCTTTGCCTCCACCACAGGAACATAGGTTCATGCTCGACCATTAGATTTTTCATTTATAGGTTTGTTTCCGCTACGTGACCTGAACAGGTTCAGTACAGAGCAAGGTCAGAGCAAGGGCACCTCCATAGCTGTTCAGTTCAGATGTCAGCGGAAACGCTTTAGGACATATTCGGTGCAGTAACCATGGATACACAAAGATCCATGAAATGGAGTCCCGTTAGCGGTACTTTAGCAAAACCATGAGCAAAACCTTGTGTCTCATTCTTATTCGACGTCGACATTCTCGTGATTCACTCCCGAATATTCAGTTATTTCTATTTCATTAGTTTAGTAGTAGAAATAAGGAATATAATAAAGGGTCAAACAATTCTAATTTAAAACTTTTAAAAGTTCGAAAATCGCTGAATCACCTGAATAAATACGAACAATGGACTCGAAAATAGGCACGAAATCAAAGGAAACCACAATTTGTAAGGTGTAAGGTTACAGAAGTTTGAGGAAGGATATATCGGGTTATCTCAAGTTCCAAAGAGCGCATGCGCGGAGCAAGCTGCACCTCCTCTTCTGGCGGAGCAGAAAGTTCATGTTCGGATCATGTTCTTTGAGCAGCGGAAACACTGGACATCTTGCACCGAATATGAACCGAGGGACTGCGGAAACGCCATTATCTTACTCCTTCTTCACTGCGCAAGCGCAACTTGACCTGAACCTGTTCGGGTCAGCAGCGGAAACAAAGCTTATGTGTCTCTATCTCTGGTACAAGGTTGCCAGAAGTTCGGTATTTACCGTAAGCGTACGGTAATTTTGACGCGTGCACGGTGTAGGGTAGTAATCTCATTACCGTACGTGCAAATACGGTAAAATAGAAAAACTAGGTAAATATATTATTTTTAATCTATCATATAATTTTAGCATGAGTTCAATAGCAAAAGATACCTTCAACAGGTTTTGGAGAAGGCGAATTGCAAACCTTTTGTTCTTGATAGTTAGGAACCTGCCAAGGTAGTGAAAAATGAATAAAACTCCTTCCATAATTTGTATTGAACTTATTTGCCCTCCCTCACTCAAATGCACAATGCGAGAGGATTTTTAACAAAGTTAATCTTTTAAAAACGAAACCATGAAATAAGTGCAAGCCCCTTGCTGGAGTCATTTCAACCAAATTTCTTCCAGTGATATGCGATAAATGATGTCTGCCTTTTTTTTGTATATTCTTCCACTTTCACCGATTTAAAATCCAAGCTCCAATCACATTCGAGACATAATTCGTTTTTGTATGAAGTTGTATAGAAAAAATGTTGTTTCGTCATTTTCGACTAAATTCGTATGGAACATTTAATTTTTAATATGCGTGCGGTGAAAATACGGTAGTTTTTAAGATGGATGTACGAGATTGTACGGTAATTTGGAAAAAATAGATACGGTAATGGATGACCATGAGCTGGCAACCCTGGAATCGACACAAACACAAGTCATAACTGAACGAGAACCAATAAATTGTATTTATTTCTCTGTGGTGAATTTCGTGAAATTCACCACATTCTCTATAGCTAATTTACTTCAATTTAATGGGAAAGTGTTTACCAATAGTTACCTAGCACTCAAATTCTCTCTTTCATCGCAATGGAAGGTGAAGTTTGTTTATCTATGGACTTGGATTTATCCTAGTAGGTAAGTTGATGGGATTAGGTTGTGTATGTGAGAGTATTCTGAGGATTAGTGTTGATCCTGCTGCACCTAGCCAAAACAGGAACAATTTACCTATATATACCAAAGAGCTTACAATAGGCTCCTATTATAAGCTCTTTGCTATATACACAGATCTCTCAAACTCTGTTATAACCGAGGTTTACACTTTATCAACTAGGTTTGCCCTCCAAAAACACATACAAATGAGCATTATAAATATACTAAAAATTTGCGAGAATTTTAGAACTCGGTTAATAAGGAGTACGAGTGATCGGCAAGTGTTACTATTCGAATCGATTCGAAACTGACCCTAATCCGGCGCTCGAAATATCGTACCGTTCCCTCTTTCCAGACTATTCCAATCCGGAACAAAACGAAATCTGCTGGAACTATATTTTTGTTCCGGGTGAAATCGTTCTTCTCTGGAACGAAAGAATTGCGTTCTCGTGGATTTCGTTCCGCGTACTAGGTATGGGTGCTTGCATCTCAACAATAGGTACTTACATAATATCATGTAGTCGATCCCTTACTAAACATTCAGATTAGTTGGACGAATTGATTTGTATCAGGGTGGCGAACGATATAGGTGACGTTAACGGGAAAGGTCCAATATAGATTACTTGCCTAGTTGGACAAATAGATCTGAATTATGTGTATAGTTGGATGTGTGTGGTTGGTTGGTGATCTTGATGCTCGCATCTCATAAAATAATAAAAAATATCCTAAATCAACCATTTTGGTGAAATACAGATTAGTTGAACTAATAGAAATACGATAAGATGTACTTAGAAACCGCCACAACTGTACCTGTGATCCGATCTATATGTTGGGGCCTTTGAGTATTAATAAGATCTTATAATACTCAAAGGTTGGGGCTCAGTTTAAATTCAGTCATTTACTAAGCATAAGCATATTTACTCATTTCAGGCCAAAACCACGATATATCCATTGCGGAGATGGATAAATTGATAGCGAGTTCGAGTTGTACATTGATCATTTTTATTTCCCTTCTGAAATATGAAACCCTTGGACGCCAAAACAGTGACGTCACGTTTCCAAACACACCCTTTCGGGCAAACCCAAGAAGATCCCCCCACTCCTAGTGGGAATTGGTTCAGCCATTAGGCAGTGCATAGCATGGACAGATAGACAGAAGAACGGAGTTTTATAACATTATAAGATTCCTTAGTAGTGTGAAGAGGTGACAGAATGAAATAGTTTCTCCTTCCTTGGGTTGAGAAAATTATGGCTGCATCTTCGAGAGGTCCTGCCTGTCATCTCCAAGGCGGCATTTATAACTATTAGGGAGTAGGAGAACCTACACCAAATCCATCGAAATTAAGCTGTAGTGGTTTTAACTCTTTGTTTCAGTGTGCTCTCTCTTTTGCATATAATAATGAACTCATAGTGCTATTATGAAGATTAAAAGCATTGAAACAACTCAAACTATCAGAAAAGTAGCTAAATTCAAAAAACGGCCAAAGAAACCCCGTTCAGCTAGAACCAAATCCAGTAAAAGGTACGTACATGGGCTCTTTTTAATGCACATCTTTATTACGCTGTTATTAAGCGACCTGCAGCAATCTGTGTCTACTTCATATCATCAATTAAAAATCTGCATTATTTTTACAGGCGAAGGAGGAGGCTCAAGGCAGCTCTTTATCGGCACGCAAGAAGGTCGAAACCTTTAGGAGTAACTTTTTTTCCAGAATCTTTCTGCAAAGGTCGTACTTTAGTTCGCCAAAGATCTGCTACGATGAGTGGCAACTGCTACTGGTTGAACTACTTTAACGTTTTTCAGTGGAAAGACCACCACTTGACCAATAAAGGTGCCACAGCGTATGCCCTTCCTGGGCAGAGCCATTGGTCTTCAGATGAACGCCTTTCCTCATTGGTGAATGCTGAAGTAAGACATAAGAATTACTATATTGTTACTTATTATTTTTAAATGAAATTTAAATTCAAGATCAATTTTACCAAAGGTAAACTTAATGGTATTAACCACCTATAATAAGAAACTTGTGGTAGTGGCAGTGGTAATTAAATTTTTGTAAAAAATTGAAAGAAAAACCGTCAAAAATTAATAATTTGTTCTTGGAACCAACCCCCTTCCGTAGCATGATAGTAGAAGGTCGATTTCTTAAAAATATTACCGATTTCAATGGTATTAAACTTAACTCTAAGTATTAGTTCTTCTCTCATAAGATTTCTTAACAACTGCTCAAGTTACAGAACAGTTTGAAGCCAGTTTATGGAAGGACCAAATAATTAGTATTTATTTCCTGAAAAAATTCCATTAATCTTGATTGCAATAAATGGTTGAGTTGCTTCATGTAACTGGGTACGACATGAGATTTGCATAAGAAAACAATTATGGGATTTCAGCATCTTTCGTCATAATATTTATATTAATTTTACCCTGTGTTCTCTTAGGGGATGTGAAGACCCTTTTGCAACAGTATAAGAATAGGTTTTCCAGAAATCATTGAGTTGGTTAACCATCTATAAGGTGTCAACAGTTTTGTTCTTGGATGTTATCTGACCTATTCAGCAAATCACTCTATGATTAAACACTCTTTCATTGGCTGGTTAAATCCATTCATTAGGCCAATGAGCGTTATAAACTTGTTCTTTTTATATTTTTCATTTGTGAGAAGATTCCGTCCTGAGTATTTTGACATGAACCACATTCTTTTGCAGGTCATTGTAGTAGGCAGGTCAGTCTCATAGGTTGAGGGGGTTTGCTACAGGCGGGAGGGGTAAAATGCCGTCAACAGTTCACCAAAATTAAAAAACCAAAACCTACTAGATCAATTTTGGAGTCTTCCAAATCTCTGAAGACCCCTCTCCCCCCCCCTTTCCCCTGTTTTTAAATCACGTTTTTCTAACCCATTGAGAATTTATGGGAGGAGTCACAATTAGTGACAGTAGATCTTCTGCAATACTGAATGATTCATGATCCACTTTTCAAAAGTAATGTACCTCTCCCGTCATAACGAGCAAGCCTTGGTGGGTGAGAAAAATAAATTTAGAGTTAATTCACAACGTTGGCAAAGGAACTTGAGTTGCTTAGGAACGATTTGTTGCATTATCTCCCAATATTTAGTCCGGGGGGATCGTAGGCTCTACGGAACGTAACGTTCAATTATCTCCTAAATATTAGGAGATAATGCAACAAATCGTTCCTAAGCAACTTAAGTTCCTTTGCCAACCTTGTAAATTAACTCTTTCCAACAAATTTAGTTTTCTCTTTTGTAGTTTGAAAAAGGCATCTAAGCCGAAATATTAAAACTAGTCCGTGAAGTGTAGTTCTGTGTTTCCTTCTTTTTGTTTCATATACTAGCTCTCTTAAAACCACTTATCAAGTGATTTATATATATATAATGGTTTTCATATTATTTAATTATTGTTGCTATAAAAATTTCAGAGTTATAGATATTTTGAATGCTATCAGCATAAATATATAAAATTAACAAACCAATTTTAGGGTTTGTTTGCTGCATATTATTGTTGCTGGCTAAGTTGCGGTATTTTTGTTAGTTTAAAAAAACTGGGTTATTTACAAGTGGGTTTTAAAAGACAGTATACTGAAAGTATAAAGGTACACACACCTTGTGTGGATGATTGTGATATTATAATTATTTATTGACAACTATTATTATGTAGAAAGGATGCAGTAATGGATTAGAGTCAACTGCTGGCAGTTGTGAGCTCTTGACCGCCTCTGACGTAGAACTGACACATGAAGATTTCTATGATGAAGATGTGGCTCAGGATGAGGAATCGGATGAAGACATAGTCGTAACCGAAGAAATGATGCAGTTTTTAGAGATCAGCATGAGGCACAAGGCTAGCTTGAGTAAGTTAAAACTCATGTTACGAACTTTGGAATTGAAAAAAATACTAGGCTAACATGGATTAAGGTGACTAGGTGTGGAACTCTCGACAGTACGGAATGTCTGAAGAAACAGAGCTTTCAATGAATGATGTGCAGTTTTTGTATTATGAGAACTATAGGAGCTATTAATACTTTCTTTACAGAATCTTTGTAGGTGCAAATCATAGATAAACTAACCAATCTCACAACCAGTGGTTCTACGTCACTTAGTTAGGATAGAAGGGAGAAATCGGCTTTGGAACTAAGGATGTTATATTTCCCTAGCTACAATTATTTATACGTTAAAAGCTTAAAAAATTGAAAAACCACTGGTTCACTGTTACCTTCTTTAATAATATCCAGTATAATTAACTGGCTGAGAGTTATGGCTAAATCATAGTAACATTAAACCACTCAACGCAAACACACATAATTTGAAGAGGAAATACAACCCAGTACTGAAACCGTTGGTTGAAGGAAAGGAGAGAAAGAGGGACTTTGGCCCGGTAGTGAAACCATCCTCAAATATGTGAGGGGTTTGGAAAGTAAACGAAAAGTCAAGGTTGAGATTATGCTCTTGCGTTGTTTATTTTAGAAGTGTACCGCCTTCTGTTGGGGTAACAGGTGATATGCATATGCAGGTAGGTTGCAGAGACCAGGGGTCTTTTCTGTTGTATCCCCGCATTTACAAAGTATTTTCTATAGATTGGGGATTGATCGGATTGATGATCCCCAATCATTTTTACGTCCACTCTGGTAAAATAGATCAGAATGCTGTGTATAGTTTAGTGGTCTGGATGCTCTCAAGCTCGCATCTCAAAAATACATTACAGGTACTGTAGTCAATCCCTTAGTAAAAAAACGCTGCAAATTATTTCACAAAGGTTTCTTATTTTTTCAATTGAATTTGATCGTAGTTTTAGTTGGCTTGCGTACTTCATAAGGCCCGTCCAGACTCCTCGGCGTGTCCTATTTCGAGTTGCCACAACCTATACTTCTATAATTATATACGCATGTTTATATTTCTCGATTTGAGCTCCTATCTATTCAAATAGTTATTGCATGTTATTAAATATGATTAGGAAAAGCATCGGTATTAACACACAAATATTACCTAGAAAAAACATATATTCATGCCTCAAAGGAACGCTGTACCCACCTCATGGTGCCACGGTGTATTATATGGGTAAAACACGTAAAAGTAATAATATCCATTCTCCTACACTCCTCTGCTACGCCCCTGGCCACTGCCTCTGTGCCGCGGGGCCTCCTCTCACTCCACCCCCCGCTCACCCCCCTCACTCCACCCCCCGCTCACCCCCCTCACCACCCACCGTGACCCCCCCCCCCCCTGCCAAGCGTGCCAGGCGTGCATCTAACACTCAAATTCTCGAAAAAGACACTTAAACGTTAGGACCAACTAGACCCCAAATGGAGTCTATGTGCGAAAGAATGGGTTTTTTAAGTAAATTCTTAGGCCTTTTATGGCCCGGACAGCGAACGGACATTTTAAATTTGGATTCTACGCACCTTAAAACGTAAAGTGACAATGTTTGAGGGGGGGTTGTAAAACTTTTTTGCTACACAAGCTCGGTTTTGCATGGTTTACTCAATGAATCTTCACGTAACTTGGGTTAATATTATATAATATATAAATATTTTTCTGAGTTGATTTATATTTGAGTTTTCAACAACTAAAATTCAGCTAATTAAGGCGGTTTCAAATATACTGAGTAACCACATTAGGGTTTTAGGAACCAGTTGAATAGAATATATACATAGAAAGCTATACCCTCCTGAAAGGTTAGTTTAATGCCATTAAGTCAGTAAGTCGAAGGTTTGGTGAAGTTCCGATTCGTTGATTTATAATGTCAAACTAGAAGAGAACTAAAACTAATCACTCGTGACGAAGTTGTGGAAACCCATTTCAAAACGGAAGTTAGTGAAAAACGTTGTCTATTTCCACGAAAAATAAAAGAGTTACACTGTTAAATCGATGTCAAATCGAATACAGTTATTTTTTGTTACTGATGATGGCCTAACCGTCGAAATCGATTTAACAGTGTAACTCTTTTATTTTTCTTGGAAATAGACAACGTTTTTCACTAACTTCCGTTTTGAAACTAGAAGAGTATGTAGTGGATTTATATGGATTTGAATCGGTGTAGGAATACCTAGAGGGATATCTACACGCGGGTCATAGTGTTGTAAAGGACCGTTGGTGTTTTTTACTTCGTGGGCCTTATCAGGGTACTTTGACGGATCATCATTCGATTTTTGTCCATTGTAAGGGTGATTTACGTATCCTCCTGAAGGAGTGTCAAGATAGGATATATGTTCTGGATGAAATAAAGGTCTAGAAGCCTTTTCTCGCGTTTGTAGAGTATGCAGTTGTGAATTATGATTTTTACTGCTGTAAAGGGGGTCGTCCCCGATAGGCTGACTTCGGTGTATCCCTTGTGAGGGCCTGAAGGTCCTGAAAAGTTCCCTTGTGGTCAGGGTAGTCTCCGAGTGGAGATGATTTTATTTCGTCCGGCCGAGAGGCGGAATGTAATGAGGCTAAGGCGGAGGCTGCGAGATGACGAGCTCCGTGAGAGTTATCTAACTCGGGGATGTCAACGTTCTTTCCCATGTTTTGGTACTGATAGAACATGTTGGTCTCATTCGGAGACTGTGCTCCTTCGTCCTGAAAGGACTGTTGCTTATGTGAAGCGTTTTGACCGTCAGAAGGCACGTTAGTACGAAGTGCCGAGGTCTCGGGCAAAAGCCGTTCGGTGGAGCCCTTGTGAGAGGGCTGTTCGGCAGAGCCCGTGTTAGAGGGCTAATCGAGTGTGAGAAGATTTCTTCTGGCCGGGCCTCTGTCGTTCGTGGGTTCGAAGATTTGGAAACTCGGGGAGCGTTCCATCTTCGAGAACGTATTCGTCGACTTATTTATTTGTGACGGAGTCCTGAAAAGGACTGTTTGTTAGGGTTGGCTTATTCGAATTAAAAGAGTCCTGAAAAGGACTATTTGCCTTATTCGAATGCCAAGGAGTCCTGAAAAGGACTGTTAGTTGTGAAGGTCCTTGAACTTCGGGAGTGAAGCTCCCAGAGAACAAGGGTGCCAACACGGTGCGGTCGAATACGCGAGAAAGTGAAGCTTTCTACGAGCGTATGCCCTGCACGTTCGAAACGGTAGGGCTGAAAGCCTTCTTGACTACTGTTCGGCCTCGTCCCACGGGCGATCGTAACAAATACGATCCGGAGTCGAGGTCTTGCAGGTCCAAGGTAGTGCTGCGAAATCCGATACTACCGAGGGCCCCGGCTGAATCGGGGTCTTAATAGGGAAGCTGACAAATGTCAAGCTACCTATTTGATGTTCTTGAAGTTCTAGTTGACACCGATCCTTCTTCCTCGTGTACCAGGGGAGTTGAATCCTCACTGGTCTTTCCTCTTCCTTCCTTCAGGCTCAGTGGAGTTGAATCACTGCTGGGCTTCGGGAGGCTGCTTCTTCTAGAGAGGTCTTCTTTCTTCGGTAGCCAAGATCAGTATGCGGCCCCAGGGGGACGTGGCGCCATATTTATACCTCCCGGTCGGGGGTAGGTGGCCTGTGATTGGCTCGCTTACTGTGGGGGCTGTTTCGCCCGCTTCCCACTAGGGCGCTCTCGTATTGTTCTTTGCCGTTCTGTGTGACCTTGTCTGTCTCAAGGGCATTCTCAAAGGAAATGTTGTTTCCCTTGTCCGCCGTTTGAATCGCTTTCAAAGGCGATTTCTTTGGGGCAGCCCGCCGTCTTATGTAGCTTGGCTCACGCAGTGAGCTTTTAGCTTGACTTTTGGTGGCCCTGAAAAGGGCCGTCGAAGTCGTGTGTGGTGATGATTTCACCTCAGAGTACAACATGAAAACTTTTAAAAGTGTGAGGTATATTTGTTCAACTTATTTTGTTCAATAATATTGTCATTTTATGGAACGGGAGTATTTGTCTGATTTTGATTGTCCTGTGAATACGTCTTGACCTCCAATAGTGAGATACTGCGAGACTAAATTTTGGAAAATTGTAACCCCTTTAAGAATTAAGTTTGGGACATGAAATATATGAGGAAAAATATTGAAAGCACGTGACATGCAAAAGAAAAAATAGGCAATACTGGGGAAAACGTAAAATCTATTGCAAAGTCTCCCAGTTTACAGTACCTACCTATAGACTGACGTCATGTAGCTTATCCAAAAAGATATTTCGGTCCAATGGCTTTTATCTTCCCTAAGGAGGGACCGATTTGGCTGATTCGTATTTCTGATATTTCAGTTAATTTCTATCTATTTCTTGATCATCTCTGATGTGGTTTCTTATTTTGAAGAATACTCACGCAATAAAGTAATCTATGATACTCCGACTTTATTCTGAATAAGATTTGTTGGGTCTTGAGGTTCAGTCAGAAAATGTACCACAATATTTCTAGGCCAACGTTTCGGTATATTTGTATACCATCCTCAGGTCTACAAAGAAATGCACCAGAGGAAGTCAGACATGCATTAATTATAGGCAGGAAGTCTGACTTTCTCTGGTGCATTTCTTTGTAGCCCTGAGAATGGTATACAAATATACCGAAACGTTGGCCTAGAAATATCGTGGTACATTTTCTAACTGAACCTCAAGACCCCAAAAAATCTTATTTTGAGCAAAGCAGTCGAGAAACCAAACCTTATCTTTATTGTGAATTACAAGACTACAAAAAAAAAAGTTTATTCTGAATTGCCGGTGTACGGCAGAACGTGAAAATTAAATAATACCTTTTTCATCATATAAATTCAATCCGATTTTGAGGACCAATGACTTAGGATTCAATTTTCAATTCAACATTGGGAGCCTGGCCTAGTTTGGAGACCTACGGGTTTCGTCTTAGCCTAAAAAGGCCCACGTCCCCTTAGGATTCTTTATCATAACGTATTTTGTATTTATCTTACATTAATATTGTCTTATCTAAACATCCTAGATTTCTAATTTTGTTTTCAATATTTATCATGGATCTAGGTAGCCCCCCAGAGGTGCTGCAATGGGGTCCTAAATCCTCGAAAAAGAGGTAGAGGAGGATGACAGTATCCCCTCAGAGAGATACCACTCCTACTAATAGCATTAATGAGCTATGTTCGGAGTAGGTTGGTTTCCAGGGACCTGGATCACCCATTCAACGCCAAACTCAGCTTCTCAAAAACACGAGAAAAGGCGTGTGATGACCGTTGTTCACCAACGGGGCGACGACCGCATTCTCTGAGATCCCGACGGGAACTCTGTCACACTCCCCCACTTGAAGACATACTTGATTGAAGATCAAGTATGTTAACTAGGTGGAATAGTTACTGGCCGAGAACTGATGCTCATTAATAAATAGCTGCATTGGCGATTGAGGATGGGAAAAGAGAAATTAAAACAGGATGGATTGTCAATGAATCTTCATAAGAAGTATTCATTAGGTAATTAACCCCCAATCAAAGATTGGAACAATCGGGAATAAACGGTGGCTCTACAATGGAGACTTATACCTTAAGGAAAATAAAAGACATATAAATTAATATGCCCAACATTGGGGACTTAAATTAAGAACTAAGCCCTGGAGATTGGGAACAATACCCTTGAATAATTGGGAACAATGCCCTTGAATAATTGGGAACCATGCCCGGGTATAAAGAATAATAATAAAAATGGCAAAGGCCAGGTATACCATAGGTATGAAATTGAAATTATAAGAAGGGGAATAAAAGAGAATTATAAGTCAAAGACCAATGAAATTATTTATATAACAAAGAGTGATAATGGGAATTCCTTCTGGAACCCCGGGCCATGTTTCTTCTGAAACATTAACGCCCCAAAAAATAGTGGATTGGGTTACTAGGCGTTAGCCGTCCATAATCCTAACCACGCTCTGCTACCATATCATGGATCTAGATAGCCCCCCAGAGGTGCAATGGGGTCCTAAATCCTCAAAAAAGAGGTAGAGGAGGATGACAGTATCCCGTCAGAGAGATACCACTCCTACTAATATCATTAATGAGCTATGTTCGGGGTAGATTGGTTTCCAGGGACCTGGATCATGTACATTTTTCAAAGATTATTTGTCATGATTTCAGCGCCAATTTAATTTATTACTTAATGATGCACTGTTTCCTTCTCCAATTATTGTATGCGAAAGTGGGAAGGGAATGGGCCCAACTGAAAACGACAGCTGGAGTGATGAAAATACAATGGGCGCAACTCCAAATTTAATCATTTTTCGGGTATTTGTATTTTTTTTTAAAGTGAAATTGGTTATGAGTCATACAAGACCTAGTGCCATCAAAAGTTCAGTAGTTTCCTCACAAAACGCAAAAATAATTAAAGAGCTAACCTAAATAGCAGCGACACAATTGAGGTGAGAAGAATTGCAAAAACTTTGAAAGCGTTTTCCCAAAAACAACATTTTTTGAGTTGCGCCCCTTGTGAACCAACAGTGCGATATATTCTTATGAATTTAGTTTGGTAAGTTATTACCTAAGATACTTTTTATTTCTTTAGACAGGTTCCTTGAACCTTTCTGTATATCTCATAAATGTAAGAATTGTGTTCTTATCACTATTTTTAATGTCATTTATACTAATCATAGTAAATTCAAAATTTAGAAATCTAGACTTATATATAGGACACCCACATAGATAATGTTCATAGTTTCTATGTTTTCGCATGCACATCTATTTGATACTCTCGGGTTTATTTTGCATCTGACAGCATAGTGTCCTGTCAGAGCCCCTATTATCCTTCTTATATTTAGTCTAATCAGTCCTAACAGCCAATCTGTGTTGGTTGAAATATAGTTGGTTGTTCCTGCGTTTTTCAATTGTTTGTAAAGACTTTATTATTCCATGATTTTGGCAGTAAGTCTATTCTATTCCACATGAAATTATTTATTTTCGTTTTACACATTTAAGAGAAATCCCCATAAATCCTAAAAATGTATTGCTATTTGTATCTTTTCGCTAATTCTTCTCCTTTTTAAGTGAAATCCTATTATCTCTTTCAGTTAGCTCTTTACTATATGTATTCATTTCTTTGATTTGTTCACTTTTAATCTCTACATTTCCTATAGTTCCGAAACTTGATTGACTATCTGTGTATATTGATAAAGTTTTATTTATGGTATTTCTATTTAGTAATTCTTGTAGGAAAAACTCATGGCTAGCAACTCGCTCTGGTAAGTACCCAGAGCGATTGTAGTCTCCATTTGGAAATGTGGTTTACAAATACCTTGCTCCGAGTTAACGTTGGGTTCTCTCATTTTGGTCTCTGCCTGATAAGGCCCATGCTCGTCTATTAATTTTAGTGGTAGAAAAAGATCACCTGTACCTAGTTAGGTTCCTGTCAAGAATTTGAGTTATGAAACCAGGAGAAAGTCGGGGGCACTTGGTATTAGCTGCTGAGGCAAATAAATAAATAGTGGATGAACCAAAGGCTGCAAATATTTCCCAAAAAATTGCATCATTAAGGGAACACTGTGTGGCCTGGAAGGAGCCTTGAAAATTCATTAGCCACTAAATTGTCCCTGGACATAATGGATGAGTTAAAAATGAAATGATCCCATTCCTCACATCAAGACCAAATGCGCTTTGTTATAACAAACAGGGCAGTGACGCTGTGAACCCTTGCCAGTTGACAGTGCCAATGGCTGCTATATTATCAGCTCCCTTATTAGGATACGTGAGCCAGACTTGTGGTTATAGACATTAAGTAGGGCAAGTTCAATTTCTCGCAACTCCAGATCAGTATGCCAGGGGAGTTCTCTCTAGACTACCAACCATGCACATATCTATCTCCCCCAGAAGTTCATGTCATGTGACCTGTTCCATATCTTCGAAGCTTATCGCTCATTAGCATCTTTTCACGCATTGCGGACTGACATGATGATCCAACGTGCTCATGTATTACTAATATTGGATTGTAATTGCGGGATTTTATTTTCAGATATTGAGAAAGAAGAAGCAAAGAAACAAGAAGAAACAATCCTGTACTCTGAAAGGGGTGAGTAAGCTGAATGAATGATTTATTAACCGCTGAGAATCATTGATTAGAATTAATTTTATAATGGGCTTATAATAAACCATTTGTTTCCTATATAAGAATGTGCCCAACATTGTTGTATAAATCGTGATCCGACCCGGCAACTTACCTATTATACTTTCACTTCCAATCTTTGAACAATAAAATTAAAAACACGGAACTCCACTATAAATACGATATTTTTATCAGATGCCACCGAAGATTGCCAAGTGCCATCTGATGAAGCAAATGATGAAAAACGGCGTACAGAGATGGCGTTCCTTTATGGAGAAAAAGCTCCTATGATCCATGGAATGGAAACAGCTCAGCAGCTTACCTTCAATCGTCAAGTCGACATATTCAATCCTCCATATTGGCCCATTCACCCGTTCACCATTCAGTTTAAAAGTACTTGATGTACCTCGGGTTTATATCATATGTGTTGATCTGTGATGTCAATTTTTTATTATATTATTAGAATTTGTCGTTTATAAATGGTTGAGTATGTAGGTACTTAGTAATGCAATTCAAGGTATCAGTGCCTGACATTACTTGAATTAATAAGAATTCAGTAGAAAGGGTATTTATATTAAAAGGGAAGCACACGTGTTGATGTTTTGTGAATGGAATTGTATTGTTACAAACTTCGTAGGTAATGTTTTAACTAACCAGTTGATTGAGTTGATTTACGGAGGAAGATGAAGTCACAAAAGTGTACCTCCTTGTTGTTCTGTCTCACTGGGGCTCCGATTCAACTTCTAAATGTCAGGTTCCTCGCTGATCACTTGAATATTCCTCACTCAGATCGACCTCAGATCAAGAATTGCTTGAATGCTCATTCCGGTTTCCCACATCGGTCGCTGTCACAATTTTCAGCGAGTTTTCTCAGAAAATGAAGCTACTGCAATGGTTCGGAAGAAAATTTAAAAATACAATTTTCCAAAATTGCCTGAAAGGAAAGCTGTTTAGAGGCATTCTGTGATTCCTGTATTTTGATACTTGTTCATAATTATGTACCTGTTTTGAGGCATTTTTCAAACGATTTTCATACAATTTTCCAAAATTGCCTGAAAGGAAAGCTGTTTAGAGGCATTCTGTGATTCCTGTATTTTGATACTTGTTCATAATTATGTACCTATATATAATACATAAAATACATACCTAAGCACCTATAAAACATACCTATGAATCATATTTCTCCTAAAATTATGATAAAATCTAGATAAAAATAATGATAAAAAGAATTCCTGAAGATAGAATGAGTCCTTTCACAGCAAATTTGAGCACAATAATATACTCAAATTTCTCAAAAGTGCTATAAAATTCCTTAAAATAGCGGAACACTGGTAAAAAAAAAACGCTGCAATTTATTACATAAAGGTTTATTATTTCTGTATGAGATAATACCTTCTACAAGAATCAGTGGTATACTCCGAAATGTGAAAAACATACTTCGTTTCGTATGCATAATAAGCAAATGCTATAGCACTTACTACCGCCTTTTACTTTGTAGTACAGTAAGTGAAGCTAATACTATATGTAGTATCTACTCCAAATCCTATGCGTAAAACCCCGTTTTTTGGCCCATTTTGGCTCATAGCATTGATGCGTGTGGAGCGATCGGGCTGGCTAAACTTTAGGATCAACTAGACCCCAAGTGGAGTTCATGTGTGAAAGAACGGATTTTTTTCATCAAGTTAAAGACCTTTTATGGCCTGAACGTAAAGTGACAAAGTTTAAAAGAAAATACTTTTTTTATACGGTTACAAAGGCTTATTATTGAAAATAATAAACCAAAATATTTGCATTTCTATTTTTTGAGGAGGGTATTACTTTGAAAAATACTATCAACTAAGAACTATAACGTTGAAATGTCGGTACCAAAATTTTACTGAAAAAATGTGCTTAGATTTCATTAAAATGAGCTAAAAAATCTATTCAAACTGATAAAAATCCTAAAATTGATTTATATAATCGAATATGTTTTAGAAATGAATATGTTTTTCATGAATTTGATATTGGACAGAATGCTCACATTAAAGGAATTAATATAGTGAGAAAAAAATTATGAAAATTCGTAATTCAAATTCAACAAATCTACTTTTTAATGAACTTTCATATTGTTTAGTATGTACAGCCTAAAGTTTTGTGCGAATTAATGTAACAACACTATGTTTACCACGATTTAATGTTGCGAGTCTGGCAGAAAGTAGGTAGCTGCAGCTGGGCCAAGAAATAATGGAGAGTGTCTGTAGAAAACGCTTAACTGCCCCCACTGATCTATCCGCAATTTCCCCATCTACCTTAAGATTTGTAAAGTAAAAGCCTCTCAGCTCAAGTCGAACGGTGGAAAGTTATTGCAGAAGAAATAAATGAAAAGGCATGGTACATCATCATCACAACCACAGATCAACAGAGATTTAAAGTCATCCCCCCCCCCCCCCCTAAAAAAATACGCTTCGCTTACATAAGATGCCAAGCCAAAAAATTGATATAATCCAATTTGGGAGAAGCCAATTGTCGGATCGCCATCCCCTAGTACAGACATTCTCTCGCTCTAAACACTGCTGTTCTCTAATTGTGGCGGGGGAGTACAAACGGACTTCCCTGATTTTCATTTCATTTCTTATATAAGAACCAGGACCTCTGCATTGCCTACTATTGCAGAGCTTTACAACTTCAACACGAGACCAGTACAAGTATGCAACCATAGTCAAGATGGATTGCTATATAGATAGATGGGCCTTCCAATTTCATTATGAGAATAATTCGAGAGCCTCGAACTATGGCGTCATGAATTATTAATAAAACATGTTTTGAGTAAGATAACTAATATTAGGTCTGTAAAAACTCTATGTAACGAACTTCTCACACGGAGCCCCATTGATACATGAACTTACTGTAAGTGCTCTCCACCTACTGATTCATCATCAATCTCGAATATCGAAATTTTCATTAGTTGTCAACTTTTCATGTAAATCATAATTGATTTAACAGCGAAGGACAGAACGTTTTCTCTGTATCGTTGTCGTTTCTGTGCTCAACTAATTCAACTACATTGTAGTAATCAGCTGTAAACTGCGAACGTGTTACATAAAGTATGATATAGCTGATCCTCTGTACATAGAACCATTAACCCTTTTGGGACATTGGGGAGGGGAGGGATAGCTTCGTTTTTTACCAACCGTGCCCCAGCACTCTTGCCAACTATTTCGTCCCTCACTTTTTTTCTGAAAACTATATACACTATATTGTTCTATAATAAACTATTGTTTTAGTCGTATGTACCTACTTCTAGTTGCAGATAAGTGCCTTTTTGGTTATGAATTACTCAAACGGAGGTACGAATTACATCTGCAAGCGGTTTGGTTGTATAACAGTTGAATAACATGAAACATGATGTATAGAACGTATAACGGATACCAAAAATAAACGTATTTGAATTGTCATCCTCTTATGAGTTTTTATTTCATCCATCTATACAAATTAGATTCACTAAACTGTATTTCTATTGATTTACATGTTTCTATTTTTTTTTTTTTTTTTTTAATTATTTTAGGGTTAAATCAACCTGTTTAACAATATGTTTAATTGTTTCTAAACCAAGTATTTCACACGAAAAAAATTCATTAAAATGGGGTCATTCACTTAACGGGATCAAATCGTGACTTTCTCGAGTCATCTATGGCTATGATTACGCATGTCTATAAGTATTACCTATGTTAAAATTATTTTTTCTTTCAAAATAAAAGCATGTTTTCATTCATTAATTGAGAACTCAACCTACCTTTGGGAAAGTTTGAGTAGAATTAAGCTGGTCTTCCTCTGGGTCGATGGAGTGGCGCGGCGTGGCGCGACGCCGAAATCTTTCTCTAGAAATATAATGTAAATTAATGGCAGTTCGTCCACTAGGTCGAAAGTTTTCAACTCTCCAAACTTGTGCAGCTCGGCGCGGCGCGAAAAAACTCCGCACCGCCCCACCAACATACCTACTGGACGGAGGTCGGAGCAGAAAATTTCCGACCTCGGGCATTTTCGTGAGTGCTCGTGCGACTTCAGTCTCTATAATTCAAATAAAAACGGCTAAAAATTGTCAAATTTATATTTGTCAGCAGAATTTTAGCCAAAAAAGTTCATCAACAACGAACTAGAACAATATAAAATATACGCACAAAATTATGCAGAAAAATGTACTCAAATTTCATTAATATTTGCTGGAAAGTCTATAAAAACTCCTTAAAAAAGCTTTAAAATTCCAAATCTCTTTTGAATTAGGTACAGAATATTGTTTTGAACGAGTTTTGTTGCCATGAAATTGTTACCTAGTTAACTAATTCTTTGCTCTCAAGTAGCTCGAATTTCAAAACAAGGTAACATGTAATATAATACGATAATTTACGAAAATTCGCTGCTACGATCATGCTGCATGGCTGGAACTCTTTCACGTAAATGTAGGTATCGCTCAGCAAAATACGCTTTTTATCGTCCACGATGGGACCAAAGAAGCAGTAAGTACTTTACAAATTTGAATGAAATTATTAGCATTATTTGTTCCTCACAACTTTACTACATAGATAACTACAGAAGGTTTTGTACTTGATAGACCGTATACTAGATATATACTATTTGACGTATTGTGTGAATTATGTTGCCTACAAAGCTAAGCAAGATTAGGTAGGTGTGCCTAATTGTTCACCAACATTTTTTTTAGGACGCCCCTCTGAACCTATCTCATAGGCAAGGCTTCGTTGACAAAAGGGAGGCCGGTTAGAATTTATCTAGGGGGGTGGGGGACAACCCAAGCATGAGAAGAAAAATAACCGCACCCAAATCCGTCTCAGACCATTCTAACACCGAATCAGTGGTGAAAAACCATAGGTGTGTGTGTGTGTGTGTGTGACGAATTTTGTCGACACTGCCCAAGCCACAATTCTCGATAGATTTTCGTGATTCTTTGATTTTCGATCCCGATAGTTGTGCAACAAACCCCGGAAATTTTGAATTCCGTGATAGAAGAGGGCGGAGGGGGTAAAACTGAAAAACTTATTTTTTTACAGTTTTTTTGGATGAACCTCTAGATTTTAGCGCCGCGCCGCCCCATAGTGGACGAACCTCAAGATTTTAGCGCCACACTGCTTCACCGACCCGGTGGACGATCAACTTTATACGAGTATCTGATGCATCTATATATCGTAGTAGAAGACTTTACTGACGCAGCTATCATGTGTACACACATATTGCGGTGAATTTTCAAAGAAAACATTTAAAGAAGGCGCGATTTTTCAAATAAAAACGGAATATTTGCATGGGAAAAACCGCCAACTGGCCGATTGGGCCCATAGCGCATTATGAATGAAAACATAGTGCTACTTACTATTTGATGCACAACGGTGATACGATACGGGCATTTGATATAAGTGTGTATCCAGCTTAATGTGTGTATAATTGTGTACGTCAAAATGAATACTCCAATTTAATTAAATAGGTAGGTGGTACCTTCTTTTGAATATTAGGTAGACAGAGCTGGTGGTAACTTCGGACGATTCAAATTTCCCTCCTCATCGGTACTTGTCCGGCAGAGAACTCTTGAACTGAATTCCACAGAAGTGATCTCATCTCTGGTTAGCAAAGAACAAGTTGAGATAAAAAAGTGCACCACACAGAGTTGTTTTTATACAAACCAGGTAAAAATGAATTATTAAAAATATAAAAAAATTATAAAGAATAACAATTAGAGTAGAGTAGAGGAAGATCAGGGTTGCCAACTCATTGTCACCCATTACTGTACCAATCTTTTCCAAATTATCGTACATTCTCGTACATCAATCCTAAAAGCTACTGTACCTTCACTGTATGCATTTTTCAACAAAATTTAGGCGTTCATCAAATTAATTTAGTCAAAAATTACGAAACTTGATAGGTATATATTTAATCCAATGACAAAACAAAATTACTTCATGCGAAAAACGAAAACAGTCATACGGAAAATTCATCTTTGCTTGACTTTTCAGACCTCTATACCTACATAGGATGTAATCATTTTTCGCAAATAACTGATCAAAATGAATTCCAAATGACTCCAGCAACGGACTTGATTTCTCGGTTTTGGTTTTATTAGATTGACTTTGATAAAAATCGTCTCGCATTGTACATTTGAGTGAGGAAGAGCAAATAAGTTCAACACAAATTTTGGTGGAGTTGCATGTATTGTTTACTCTAGATAGCTGGTACCGATGGTAAAAGAGTCACCAATGCAATGGAATATTTGTAATTCTCCATCTTCAAAACCAATTGTAACCTTTAGATTAATTTATGCTAAAATGAAAAAGCGATTTAGAACTAATATATTTACCTAAATTCTCCATTTTATCATATTTTTGTGCACAGTAATCAAATTTCTACAGTACACCGTACCTGTATCAAAATTGCCATGTGTTTCGGTAATTACAGTACTTTTGGCAACTCTGTTGAAGACTTCTGGGGCAAGTGAGTTTCCTAGCAATATTTTATTTTCTATATATGTCTTCAGTCCCCAGATTATTATAACTTTCCGTATTATACTTCAATATATGGCTTTGATCAGCAATAAGATTTTTTGTTGAGATGGAATCTTGGGATTAATGATTGTCTTTGAGAATTACATGAAGTATCAGCATCTTTGAAATCCATTTTCATGGTTAACCTTGTGAAACTAATTAATTGTACTTATCTTTCCCTGATGTTCAGTCTTAATAATTATGTTTTAGTTTGTATAGATACCTAACAAATTTATTACCATGTTTACAGAATTAGGTAAATCAAATATTTGCCAAACCGTTTTGCCCCATAGTAGTTGATGTAGTGGGTACATAAAATATCGTTTCTATTCGTGTTATTGTTCACATTCTGAATTTTTACTGATTTGTGATGCCCATTTCTCTGTAACTGCTTCCACCCTCTTGAGTTCCCCAATCCACCCACCTGTCAGATCCACTCCAAAATCGGCCACAAGAGTGGAAGAGACAAAGGCGTGAATGGAGGAAAGGAAGCCTCGCCCCTCTCCCTTTAGCCCAAGCTTTTAAAAAGAGCACACAGTCCTCACTTCCCACCTCTTTCTAGATTCGTCTGGAAGCGGGCAACGGAGCTCTATTATTGTGGTTTACAGTCAGTATCGGTATCTAGTGAAGTATAGAACAGTCGGAATAAGTGCATGTATATAGCTTTGTTCTCAGTGCCGGTTGGAAACGGCAACCAGGTTTGTGATTGGTTTAGTGCGCATGTGTGACCACCGCCTAATTTGAAACAGTTTGTAACCGAATCCTCGCTGCGAACGGGTTTGACTGAAGTTAACCGTCGTATAGCCTCCAACTGCTGTAACCTGCTTGGTGGGCTGGTGCCATCCTTTGAATAGGTAAACATTTCATGTATTAATAAAGAACCTGAACCGTAAGGAGGTGGCCTGCAAGACAACCAACAGGTTGAAAAATATTCATTGGGAACAAACCTTCCAACAGGAATAAGAAATCCATGCAATATGGATCCACACTCAATATTTTCTTGCCTCCAGCTTATGATTTTGTGGGAGAATGCGGTGTTCATCTAGCGGGAAGAATTCAACTCGATCTCGAGGTCGACCCTCGTTCTTAATTTGTAATGTTAATAGCTTTACTAACAACTCTTCAGTTGATATTAAGTAATAACATATTACTGTATGATTTTGTATTTTGTTGCTATTCAGAAGAAGATTCCCATTGTACATCATCGTCACCAATAAGATTTTCCATATCACACAACTCAAGAGTTGGAAACTCTTAATAAATAACTGTAGAAGTAAAACGAGGGTAAATGCAAAAGCAGAACTTGGTAAACAGTGCACGACATGCAGATATCCGACGACTATCTTCACTCACTCACTGCTCGGGGTTACCATTGGAAAAGAGTTTCAGGCACCATGAACGGCTTAAACTCTCCCTCAAAAAGAGGCCCCTTTAATTTAAAAGAGGATTCCGCCGGTTACCCCGAGTCGCAAGCAAACCTTTTGCTTAGATCAGCAAACTTTTTGATTCTTTTCCACTCAATATCTCTGAGGGAAGCACGTTGAATTATATGATGCCCAAATGCCTCCGTTCTGGATCTCCAGTACCGGTCGCATCTACAAAGAAAGTGCTCTGCAGAATCTTCCTCGAGTCCGCAAGGGCACATAGGAGAGATATTGTTATCTATAATATTTAGCATCCTGCGGAAATCATAATGTCCGGTGAGGATCCCAATCATGGTTCTAATAGAATTTCTACTTTTGCTTAGAAGCTAGTATGCTCGTTTGGGATCAGAAGACGTAACGAGCATTCTAGTTTGTCTATATCTAGCTATTTCCCTGCTCCAGAGAATGTTGAGGTTTTGTGTGACCCAGTTTTTAATTTTAGACGACTATCTTATCTCCTTCGGCTGGCTTATCTTATCATCTCTATGGTAAACTCAGCTCGCTGAGCTCCCGCTACCCACACATCTCACAGTGGAATGATTTGATTGGCTACTTCAAGTCTGGTGTGGTGGGGGGCAAACCGTCAGATCGGTCAGTAGAACTTTATCTAATCGGTCAAACTCACTGCTAATCGTTCGTCTCAACCTCAAGTACTATCAGCCTCTTTTGATCGGGCCCCTGCTCAGCGGGCCTATCTGGCTGAATTGCGTGGGCTGTTGCAGCGGAGACTGGATGGTGGCGAGGCGAACCTGACGATAAGATATGTATCAGGGATTCCAACCATAGTGACCACTCGCATGGATGCTAACCAGTCAAGAAACTTGGAGGGAAGGGAAAGTCTGAAACCACCAAGTAAACCGGATAGTATTAAAACGTAAGAGGGCTCAACACTAAGTTGTCTGTTATTCGTCACCAGGCACCTCATACTTATGATATCTTAATGTTCGCTGAAACATGGCTTGCACCTTCTGTTGAGTCGACTGAGCTTCATCTTCCCAAATTACTACAATGTTTATTGATCTGATCGCTCGCTTACCTTCCTGGATACCAGCCTTTAACATTTCTCGAGTCTCACCTGATGGATGCTTTAAACTCTGCCTATCTTGATTTCTGATTTATCTTGATCCACAACTTGGTTCTAACTGGTTTGGTGGTCAATGCAAACGGACTACTATGGATGCTTTTCAGCCAGAGATTTCCCCAAATGGACACTGCGAACGCCCCAAACGCGTTTCCAACCGTTTCTTACCGGTTTGATGGTCACTGCGAACAAACCTTATATATCAAAAGTCAAAACAAGTACGTATCAAAGTTGGTATAGCAGTGATTCGGAGTAATCAGTGCGAACTATGGGTCGTTTTAAACCACTTTGACTCAGCTGAAATCAACAAAATCGTGCAACATACATTATGGCTGGTAATGTATGTTTCTATCAGACCAGTTCGTGGGGATCCCAAACCTAATTTTGCTCTATATATGTATCAATAGTCTGAGAATAAAGGTATCTAAGAATCATTTAGGTCTTACTGGTCTTTTAGTGTGAGAAGATTCCCGGTAGAGACGACTATCAGATGAGAGATCCTGGAAATCCACAGAGGTAAGCAAGCTAAGTAATTCGATTAACACGGTGTAAGTACACTAAATAACTTAGTAAAAATGTGGCAAATGAGTACACAAAGATTTATTATACAGTTGGCAGCCATGGTGCGTGGACCGTGAAAAAGCCGCCACCAATAATTCGTCTAGCAACAAGAACAGGTATAGAAACAACAAAGGTAAAGAAATTATTGAACTCATTTCTAGAAATAACCTGACATTGTGTAGGTAATAATAGTAATATAGGTTGGTACCGAACCACTTTCTATTAACAGAGCGGGGAATTATATATAGACCTCACACATGGTCTACAAGAAACGGGGGGTCTACAAGAATATGTACCTACAAGATTCGAGGGTTAGACCATGTATCACACAATCGAATCATAAGGCAACAACCTTCACATTAAATAAAATTGAATAGGTTTTTATTTGTAAAGGGCCTTGCCAGGTGATACACTCAGGAAAATAACTTTCATAGTCGAAGAGGTTTGATTACACCAGCCTCATAGCTCTGATCGTAGGAGTGTTGCAACTAAGGAAAAATTTTCCTTAGTAGTAGCGTCACGAGTTCAAACTCTATCCGAGGTATCAAATATTTGTGAGCCGTCACAGTGGTGTTATCGAAATAGGACCCAAAATAATACGAATCAATAATTAATTAAATCCCTCTTGAGCTAAAAGACTGTAAATATCACATTCCCTGTCGTAGCCCCTTTCACTTCCTCACTCACTTGAGTTAAAACACAATTTGACAATGACCTCGCTCAACTGCTGACTTGTGCCACTGAGCATCTGCTGAACCAGTGGCCTGCAGTTTCACTTCGTCAGTCGTTCGACCCTAAACCTATCGAGACGGCTGGGATTCGACTCTAGGCACGGTGGTCCTCGATCAGATTTGACTTCAAATTTTCTTTCGAAATATGATTTGGGAATATGATAGGATTATAATTCAGCAAAAACTGAAATCAAACATTGAGCCGTTTTTTAGCGAATTTTCTTAGAAAATGAAGCTATTGCAATGGCTCTGAAAATTTTAAAATGAAAATTTTCAAAAATTTTCTTCATCGAAATCTGTTTTGAGGCATTCTGAAATGATTCCTGGATTTTAACGCTTTTTTATATGTGTATATATATATATATATATATATATATATATATATATATATATATATATATATATATATATATATGTATATATATATATATATATATATATGTATATATATATATATATGTATATATATGTATATATATGTATATATATATGTATGTGTCATTCCAGACGATAACTATCGATAGAATTGAGATAAAAACTTCGTTCTTTCGCCAAAAAATCAAGCATTTCAAAAGAAAGGATGAGTTCGTTGGACAACAATTTTTGAGCACATTAAATTGGTCAAATTTCGAAAAATGTTCCCAAAAAATCACTAAAAATGGCTAAAAACGGCCAAAAATCGTTAAATTTCTATTTTTTTGCAGAATTTTAGTCAAAACTAAATTTTCAACGATTAACTAGGACATTAAAATTTTTTTCTCAAAATTATGATGAAAAATGTACTTGAATGTCATTAAAATTTGCTAAAATATCTATAAAAACTGCAAAAAATTTTAAAAATCAAAAATCCCTTTTGAATCATGGAATTTTATTTAGAATAAGTTTTTTGCCATAAAATTGGTTTTTAACCATTTCTGTCAACTAAAATTGCTCCAATTTCAATACAATTTAACATACTATAGTACGATAGATAGTTTATGAAAATTCGCTCATACGATCATGCTGCATGACTGGAACTTTTTTTAATTCAGTTTTTGAATTTTTAATTGATACTTTGATCATGAAAATACGCCATGATCGCCAAAATTCAGAAAAAAAATATTATTTATGTGTCATTATTCAATAGAATCTTCATCTAGTTTCATAGATCTAACCGATTTTGTGATCAAATATATTTAGAAAAATAAAAATATCAACATTTTATTGAACAAAATAATGATTATATTTGCATGAAGCTCTTAATAAATGCCTGTGAGTATGCGTGTAGTATGTGCGTGTGTGTCTATCTCAGAATTGATTCGAGATACTTTTTATTTGGCCCACGTCGCAGAAAAATCATGATGCAAGGCCTCCATAGCCTGTTCACTGTAAAAGCCGAGGCCATTTCCGTATTTGGTACAAAATTCTTCCACATGAAAGAAAACCGTGTGAACTTTTGGAGTGACTGGAATATCCAAAGATAAATATGATGCTTTGAATTCATTATTCATCATATTTATTGAAATGATGTATTCAATGAATTTCGGATCCAGCCTGACTGAGAAAGATGCTTTGTCAACTTCATTGAACTTCTGGAAAGCATCAACGAATTCGTTCAAAGGAGGTAGTTGCCGCATTTCGCTACCGAAACTTGATTTGTTGCGTTCAAACTGTAGCATGGGTTGTTTAAAATACATTGATGCTTTCCAGAATTTCAATGAAGTTGTCAAAGCATCTTTCTCAGTCAGGCTGGATCCAAAATTCATTGAATACATCAATGAATTCAAAGCATCATATTAATCTTTGAATTTTCCAGTCACTCCAAAAGTTCACACGGTTTTCTTTCATGTGGAAGAATTTTGAACCAAACACGGAGATGACCTCGGCTTTTTACAGTGAACAGGCTATGGAGGCCGTGCATCATGATTTTTCTGCGACGTGGGCCAAATATAAATTATCGCGAATCAATTCTGAGTATGGACAACGTTTATTAAGAGCTGTATGCGAATATAAATCTCTGCATATGTAAAATGTTAAAATGCCATTATGTTTATTTTCTATTCAATTGAGATATATTTATGTTAAAATTTATATAATGAATCATTATAAACTCACACACAAGCGTACGTCACATAGACACACACGCACATACTACACGCATACTTACAGGCATTTATCAAGAGCTTCATGCAAATATAATCATTATTTTGTTCAATAAAATGTTGTTATTTTTGTTTTTCTAAATATATTTTATCACAAAATAGGCCAGAACTATGAAACTAGAGGAAGATTATATTGTATAATGACAATTTTGGCGATTATAGCGTATTTTTATGATTAAAGTATCAATAAAAAATTCAAAAACTGAATTTAAAAAACGGCTCAATTTTTGATTTTAGTTTTTGTTGAATTATAATCCTAACATATTCCTAAATCATATTTCGAAAGAAAATTTGAAGGGCAAGCACTTTGAAGTCAAATCCGATCGAGGACCACCGTGTAGGGAAATGTTACGCTCCAGGAAAATAACTCTCACAGTCTAAGAGGTTTGATTACTCTGGCTTCATAGATTGTTGGAGTGTTACAACTTAGGGGAAATTTCTCCTTAGTTGTAAGGACACGAGTTCGAACTCCATTCGAGGTGTTGAATATTTTTGGGCCGTTACACAGGAAATACAAATGTCAATTATATAATAAAAGTAATAACAGAGTGAGTCATTATTTAAATAATTTTTTAGTTCAACTGTCGCTGTAACTAATAACTGAAATAATAGAATTTAGTTATTAGTTACCACCCATTACTAAATTGATAACCTAGTGTTTTGGTGTAACCAGCGTTATGATTGATAACTGTGGCTTCTATTTATTAGTTATGGTTAAATTCACCTTAATTAGTTTTTAGTTAGAACCCTTCCACTAATAGATAATTTTGGATAAATTAGTTGAACTAATAGGTAATTGGTGTTTAGTTATTGGGTAGTTACAAGCAGTGAAACTAATGAATAATTTAGTTATTAGTTACACGCAACTAATAACTAATTTAGATTTACAAAATTTAGTTGCTAATTAGTTTTTAGCCATTATTCGCGCAAATAATAACTAATGAACAGTTTTTTGTTTTCGTTGAAAACATCAAAATCGAAACCAATCAAAATGTAGCGGCAAATTTTCTTTGCGCAACATGACATTATGTGCTAGTTTCTATGTAAAACGACAATATTAATAAATAGTGTTAGCGTTTATTTTAACCCGAAAAATCCAAATATGTTCACTATTTTGGTGCATTTATATTTTTTTAAAAGAATAAAAGGTAAGAAGATGCTCATATAGTCATGTTACAGCTATTGCATCTTCCAAGAGTGAAAACAATGTTTCCACTACATAAGAGGTGACAAGCGGACGTGCGGTGCTTGCAAGGTGAGAGGTACGCCGCTTTGACGCCTCTTCCACGTAAACGTATAGAGGTGACGGACGGGCGCTCGCAAGTCAGTTTGGAGGAGTGCACCTCTTGGGTACCCCCAGAATAATCATGCAGAGCGATCCAGATTTTAATGAAAACTTTGTCTACTGTAACGTACTTAGAGCGCCCCAGAGTGTAATGGGGGCCTAAGTCCGCACTCATAGAGAGAGATGGGAGTGACAGTACCATAAGAGATACAACTCACACAAATAGCATATGTGCTAGGTTCGGAGAAGATAATTTTCCGGTTCCCGGATCCTCATCTATCCCCAACCATAGCTATTCAACAACGTGAGAATTAACGCCTGGCGCCGAAGTGACGGACGCGCAGTGCATTCTCTTGGATCTCGCGGGAACTGTCACACTATTGAATTCTATAAAAACATTCATGTGACATCATGTAAAAGTTCTGGAACCTTTCTGGATACATGTTTCTCTATCATGACGTAAAACATCCCATTCCTGCTTTTTTTTTTTGGCCACAAAGGTTAGCAAAACTTTTTTTTTAAATTTATTTATTTATTTATTTTTTTTTTTTTTTTAGCATTAATGTTTGTTAACAACATGACACCGAGGACATCCTCATCACTCTCGTCGTCAGTGAATATTTTGAACCCAAGCACTTCATCAATTGCCAATATTCGCCATTCCGACGCCATCCCACACCTCCACCTTTTATGTGTGAATTGTATTCACCGGTGTGACGACACATCTGTGCCACGCCTGCACCACGCTTCTGCTTGTCGCCTCTTATGAGTGAATCAGGCCTACACACAGCGCGCAGTGACTTTCCAGAGAAAATATTTGAAAAAACCCGCGAGAATGTGGATTTTGAAAAGAAACCGAAGTTTCGCTGTCTCGTATTAGCTGCCCCATGCCCCGCCATTTGGAGTTGGAGCTCCGCAACCTCACTTTGTATGTTCACTGCGCGTTAGTTCAAAGTTCACATCGCTCTCTCTTTTTCTCTCTCTCAAAATCGGCATTTTTGCTTTTTATCAGTGTTTCTACCTTGTTTCAACTTTTTAGTGAGTCCTGTTCGATTCTCGATGATTTTCAACATCGGTTTGCATGCATTAGGGACGGAAAAGATCCAAACATCGCACAATGGGGCAAAACCCGATTCTAGGTGCACAAAATTATTTTATTAGCTATACTTATAGAAAATTTTGAACTGATTCCGAATGCAACCCATGTGTCCCAATACCTAAAATAGCTTCTTCAACCCAAGAAATAGATTTTTGACAATTTATCTCACTTTTCGACCTTTGGAACTGACCTACTTTTGTTTCTTTTTTGTTTGTACTGAAGAAAAGTTGTAGAGGAAGAAATTTTGCATCGAATGAGACCACCAACAGTTCTCTAACTCGTTTCTTCAATTTTTCTGCAATTTTTTGAAGTTTTCTTGATCTACCACTCACTTGTTGAGGATTTCCATGGAAGTGGGTAGTGAGTGGTAGGTCACGAGAACTTTGAAAAATCTTTTAGAAGTCTTTAAGGACTTGCAAAAGAAGTATGACCCTAAGGTGCATGCTTTGGCAATGCTCCTCCCCGAGGCTTGACCCCAGCCTCGCCCAGTGCTTCCCCTCGTATGCTACACGAGCAGGCTCATCGCCACAAAGGGCCCAGTTCACGTCAGTCCACTCCTTGTTGGCAGATGATTACTCCCTTAAAATATGGTGTAACAAATTCGTTCCAACACAGAAAAATCCGTCTTGGCAAAAGACAGGTTGAGTTCGTCTCAACCCTATCCATAGTCTGAAAATAATGATATCAGAGAATCATTGAGCTCTTACTTTTCTTTTATGGTGAGAAGCTTCCCTGTGCAGTTGTTGACTACTAGATATGAAGAGATCCTGGAAATCCACCGAGGTAAGCAAGCTTAGTAATTCAATTAGCACGGCATAAGTACACTAAACAACCTAATAAAACACTGCAAATTATTACACAACGGTTTATTATTTCGGTATTAGATAGGTCGGATCTAGTCGGCTATGTGTCATCAAACTTTGGGAGCCTCCTGGCCCACTGTGGTAACTGTAGCCAATCTAGCTGGACGAAAGTCAACATTTTACTTTCAATTTTTTCCTTGCCACAACTTTAGTATAATAGTAATGGGGTCTAGAAACAGATTATCTTCGAAGGAAGGCCTTTTTTTTACGACAAAACGATATGCGAAAAACAGGTTTGCACAAGTGCAGACCTGACATTGTTTTTGTGATCCTAGCTTCAGCATGGTTTATTTGGTTACGGTGAGAGTGCTATAAACTAAATCACTCATCACGAAGTTGTGGAAACCCATTTAGAAACGGAAGTTAGTGAAAAAACGAATAATTTCCACGAAAAATTAAGAGTCACAATGTTAAATCGAGTTCGACAGTTAGTTCATCATCAGTAACAAACAATAGCTGAACACACATTAGAAAGGACACAGCGTATGGAGTCAAAGGTGAAGGGAGATTGAATCCCATTGGTCGAGAGAAAGGGAAGGGGGCTGGAGGAACTAAAGTGCAAACAAAGTGAAGGAGGATTATATTATAGCTACTCATATGAAGTGAAAGGGGATCCTTTCTCTTGACCAATGGGATTCAATCTCCCTTCACCTGTGACTATAAAAGCTGTGTCCTTTCTAATGTGTCTTCAGTTATTGTTTGCCTAACCGTCGAAATCGATTCAACATTGTAACTCTTTATTTTTTGTGGAAATAGACAACGATTTTCCACTAACTTCCGTGGTGAGTGTACTTTCGCCTTCGAGTCAACATGAACGCCGAATAGTCCAGTAAATACACGTTTTTCTTTTTTTTTTTTTTTTTTTTTTTTTTTTTAATCTTTTCTACTAGAATAATAGCGAGAAGTTGGAGCATTTATGATGGAGATTAATAAACACACTTGAAGATTTTGTGGAAGTGAAAACACTTATCCCAGCTCTCCCCAGAATATTTTTGGCGAGATTTTGTCCGTAAAAAATTGTACTTTATGAAAATGCATCATTTTTTTGCAGCCTGGGCGTGCAGAAGCAGTAACATCAATGAATGCACGGTGTAAATTAGGAGAAGACAAAAAAATACCGTTTGTATTCGGTTTACCGAAAGTTGGTATAGTTATTTTTTGAAGATGCTGAATCAGATTTTCATATTTACAATTGAAATAGATAGTATGAATTTAATGGAAAAAAATCGACTCATAGGTTCTTCTTGTTATAACTGAATTAAGAGCCTACCTACCATCGAATTTTCGAAGAAAAGAAACTCTCCCGGGTTCAAAATTTTCAATGCAAAACTTTTGAAATAATTCACAATTGAAATTTAGAATTTCACACATTTAGAAACGAATTCTGAAGAAAATGCGTTTATATAAAGGTATCTTAGTATTTGTTTCCTTCCAGATATGTTTGACACTAGGTAGTTATATGATGAAAAATGACAAGTTTCGTTAAAAAATCAAGAGTTACAAAACGTGAAATTAAAATTAAGTTTAAAGTAGGTAGCTTCCTATCTACTGAATTTTTGGCCAGTGCTCATAGTTTAATAACACTCCAAATTAGCTAATATAAAAAACTAAATATGAGAAATAAATCAGAGCGTTCACAATTTCTTGTGAGCATAAATGCTTTTGAAAAAAGTGATCAAAAATAGCTACAAATAATACGCAGTTTGCGTAAACAGAACCAACTTTTTCAATCGGTCTGCTGGATTTCAAGGTGGAGTCCGTCATTTATTTGTCCCTTGATGTCCTAGAGAGGCTCCCTATCAAATTTTGTTGTAATCAGACAGACGACATAACTTTTAGCACACTCAGCTGATCAGGATGGAGCCTGTAAGGTCATTTGTTTCTTGTCCCAGAGAGGCTCTCATCAACTTTGACGTCCTACGGTGAATATGAGAGATTTGAGCACGGTTTTGCCATAATTATGATTCATATCACGGTTCGCGGTCAGCTGATCCTCACCAAAGTAAAGCTAGGCACAAGTTCCGCCATGGTAATACAACATATCAAAATTTGGTCCAAAACGGACCAGTGATTTTGGAGGAGTAGTGAGCAACAAAAAAACACTGAAAATCGTATACAGCATTCGGAGGAAATAATATCTATCAACCTTATAGTACAGCTTTTGAAATGATTTTTTGGAGTACCTACTCTGACTTTTGTACATCGAGATTGACCTAGGTTACCATTGTGCGGTTTCCCGCCGTGTCCTACTAATATCAATTTTTACTAAGGGATCTACCTATTTGATGCTATGAATTTTTGAGTTCAAAAACTGATGTGTGGTAAACCTCACAAAGAGTAGTTTGACTAGTTATATGGGTCTGGTTAGTAAGTCAGAAATGGCCACTTGCTACGCCCGCATCTCAAAAATACATAATATCAAGAAGTCAATCACTTGATAAAAACGCTGCAAATTATTTCACAAAGGTTTATTATTTTTTCAATTGAGTATGATCGTAGTTTTAGTTGGCTTGCGTACGTCATAAGGCCCGTCCAGGCTCCTCGGCGTGTCCTATTTCGAGTTGCCACAACCTATACTTCTATAATTATATACGCATGTTTATATTTCTCGATTTGAGCTCCTATCTATTCAAATAATTATTGCCTTAATAATTTCATTATCTAAGTACGTACGAAAAGTCGAGAGGATAGGTTATTAAATATGCGTAGGAAAAGCATTGGTATTAACACACAAATATGACCTAGAAAAAAACATATATTCATGCCTCGAAGGAACGCCGTACCCACCACAAGGTGCCGCGGCGCCTCCTCTCACTCCACCCCCCGCTCACCCCCCTCACCACCCACCGTGACCCCCTGCCAAGCGTGCCAGGCGTGCGTTTGTGCGTAAGTCGTAAAAAGACACTTTTTCGCCCGTTTTTGGCCCATAGCATCTATGCGAGTAAAGCGATCGGGATGGTTAAACGTTAGGACCAACTAGACCCCAAATGGAGTCTATGTGCGAAAGAACGGGTTTTTTAAGTCAATTCTTAGGCCTTTTATGGCCCGGATGGCGAACGGCGGACGGACATTTTAAATTTGGATTCTACGCACCTTGAAACGTAAAGTGACAAAGTTTGAGGGGGGGTTATAAAAATTTTTTGCTACACGATCACATAGGCTTATTATTGGAAATAATAAACCAAAATTCAGATTAGTTGGACAGGACCGTTATCCACTCATTTGAGGGCTGACTTTTTATTTATTCATTTATTTTATTGTTAGAAAGTACTTAAATTTTAAAAAGAGAACATTTTAATGAAGAAAAGAAAATAGAAAAAATTATGAAAATTCGTTCACAAGGTCGTGCTGCGCAACTCCAACTTTGTTTACCTATCTGTTGTAAACTCCTAGCTGTTGCGCTCCAGGAAAATAACTCTCACAGTCGAAGAGGTTTCTTCACCGCCTCTTAGCTCTGATCGTTAGAAAGACGCAACTGCGGGGAAATTTATCGTAGTTGTGACGACGCGAGTTCGAACTCCTGTCGAGGTATCAAATATTTTTGGGCCGTTACATAGCCTTTACTTTACTGCAGAGAGGAATCATGAGTGACAATAAATTCAAGAACGTATAAAAAGATAGGAATATAGGTATTTCTTTACTTTTTTAATTGTTTTCGATGATGCGTTGGCTGGTCTGGGTTCGTAAGTAGCAATGAATTCAAGTAGGTACCTGCTTGGTTGTCGTTTGATTGCTCTGGATGATGTTTCTTGAAGATCCCTCGATTCCTCCGCTGGGAGCTGAAACGCAAAACAAGTTCTATTCACGGAAACTATTTTAGAATTATTTTTACATAGGTAGGTTAAGCAGGCACATTATCACGCATGCACATTCATCCGCTTGATAGGTAGGTACCGACGGAACATTCTAAGAATAAGTTGTAAAATTGAAAATTCCATTTGTATGAGATAGGTACCTGCCTCTTTTCGGCAAACAATGCAAGAAGTGTTTTGCTCTTTACGATGGCCTTTTTGGTGATGAAATCCTCATACCTCCCTAGGGAAATCTTTATATATAGGGTGTTCGGAAATTTTGACAAAGAAACGTTTTGGAAATTTGTTTCAGAAGAACGGATTTGAAATGCCTCAACCATTATTTCCTTGTACCTACAGTAAGGATCAAGCTGGGAACCTAGTACAAGGAACGCATGGTACCTACCTACATTTGTTGGCCCTCCAAAGGATGGATGAAAATTCAAGTAGGAAGGTGTTCACTTCGTAATTTAGATACCTACATATACTTAATTATATATATGGTGTCCGAGAAAGATACGGCCAAGCTTCAAGGGTCGATTCTACAACTACTTTTTGATGCCACTCCAGCAGGCTTTTAAGATTGTGTTTCAATCTGAAGGAAAGCTATCGTCTAGAATATATATATACATAAATACATGTATATATAGGTACGGATGAAAACCCGTTAAATCCTAGGATTCGTTTCAGAATGCCTCAAAACGGATTTCAATGAAGAAATTTTTCAAAAATTTTGATTTTAAATTTTTTTGAGCCCTTGCAATAGCTTCATTTTCTACTAAAATTCGCTAAATGGTAAAAAACGGTACAGAATTTTTTCATTATTTTTTGGCTGAATATCACTCACAAAGAAGTTCATAAACAATGAACTAGAACGTTAACAAATTTATTCATAAAATTATGCGTAAAATGCACTTTTAAAATTTCATTATACAGGGTGTCCCATCTAAACGGGCCCATCGGGAAATTACAGCCTTACGGTGCGAGCTATCGAAAAATTGAACTGGACCTTTTTTATAGTATTTCAACTCAGCTTCACGATGCGGAAGGCCGATTTTTATTTTTCTATGTTTTAAGGTCTCAAATCATTGATTGAAACTGACGGTTTCCTCTTGACCCCCTTTTTTATTGCTTTTTTCGATTTTAAGTTGAATTTGGAACAGAAAATGCCTCATTGAAATTTTCTTTTTGGGGCTTCGTTTCTGAGTTGTATTCCACTTTTTGCGGAAGTCCGATTTTTATTTTTCCATGTCTCAAATCATTGATTGAAACTTACGGTCCTCTTGACCCCCCCTTTTTTATTGCTTTTTCCGATTCTAGGTTGAGTTTGGAACAGAAAAGGCCACAATGAAATTTTCTTTTTGGGGATTCGTTCCTAAGTTATTCCACTTTTTGCGAAATACAGAAAATCGCCGATTTCTTTTAGACATTACCAACACTTTCTTACTATTTTTATCTTCAATTTTTGAGATGTTCACCACACTTTTGAAATCAGCAATAAACTATCTATCATCAGACCCCAGCGTCCATAATCAACAATCACCATCAGGGGGATGACATTACACTTGAACCGCTTACGATTTAAAAAAAGTTTTCCAAATCGTCGTTAAAAAAAAACTCCCCTCAAACTGCTCAGTACTATTACTCATTTATTAGAAGAACGTATGAGACGCCGTATTCTGGACTATTGTAAGGTTCTTTAAATAATAAAGATCATAGTGTAGACTGAACAATAAGTATCAAGAAGCTGTTGTTTTCTTGACCCTTGAATACAGTTTGCAGGAGAAGGAGCAGAGGCTGCAGAAGGAGCAGGTGGCATTTTCGATTTATCACAACACAACTGACTGGAAGTCTCCTTGTGTTACATTTTTTAAACTGTATTCTGAACAGTGATTCTGTGTGTACTGAACAGTTTGAGGGGTTTTTTTTTTTTTTTTTTTTTTTTTTTTTTTTTCAAACGACGATTTGGAAAACTTTTTTTAAATCGTAAGCGGTTCAAGTGTAATGTCATCCCCCTGATGGTGATTGTTGATTATGGACGCTGGGGTCTGATGATTGGTAGTTTAATGCTGATTTCAAAAGTGTGGTGAACATCTCAAAAATTGAAGATAAAAATAGTAAAAAAGCGTTGGTAATTTCTGAGAGAAATCGGCGATTTTCTGTATTTTGCAAAAAGTGGAATACAACTCAGAAACGAAGCCCCAAAAAGAAAATTTCAATGTGGCCTTTTCTGTTCCAAATTCAACCTAGAATCGGAAAAAGCAATAAAAAAGGGGGGTCAAGAGGAAACCGTCAGTTTCAATAAATGATTTGAGACCTCAAAACATGGAAAAATAAAAATCGGACTTCCGCATCGTGAAGCTGAGTTGAAATACTATAAAAAAGGTCCAGTTTAATTTTTCGATAGCTCGCACCGTAAGGCTGTAATTTCCCGATGGGCCCGTTTAGATGGGACACCCTGTATAAAATCAATAGGTACCTATAAACTTCGCAAAAAAAGGTATTGTAATCCAAAATTTGTTTGAAATGCAGATTATTATTGAGAACAAGTTTTTTATCGTAACATTTAAACCACTTAAAAGCGCTAAAGTGCTCACATTTCAAAACAATTCAACCTACATATGACATGAGAAATCAATTAAGAAAATTTGCTCATGATAATGCTGCTTTACTGGTTTAAATAGTATTTTCTTAATTTTTTTCTATTTCTATTTTTTCCTATATAGGTAACACGATTTTTATTGCCCTTTGAAATAAATAGGCAATTTGTCCAAGTTTTTACCCATATTTTTTGTTCTTGAATTTTCTGATTCTCATTGTGGATGTATTTTTAATTCCAATACAGAAATTGGGTTTTCCCACGCTTTTACAAGCCAGGTTCAGTGATTGTGTTCTCCAGCAGAATCTTAGTGAGATGTGTCGAAGAAAAAAGTAAAAATGAAATTTGTGCATTGTTTGAGAAGCTGGTATGGCATACGAATCCTTTGCTTCGGCATATGCTTCATTGACTACACAGATTTACTAACAAACGTTCGAGGAAACACGAAAATCGAGCGAGAAATAACAAAAAGCAAGCAAATTTTGGGCATTGGAGGACCAGAGCGATGATTCGGCATGTGGGCGTGGGAAGGGTGACATAGCGAGTGCCCTCCGAATATGCTGAAGGCCACTCTATTTATTTTACAACATACTTCACCACCCATGTGGTGTAATGGTTGGAGTGGTGACAAGTGGGAGCCTGTCTTTGGGGGAGCAAAGGGTGTACCACCACCCGTTGACCTTGAGAGAGAAGGCCAAAGAGCTTATAATCCTATTATAACTATAGTCTGGGGAAAGGACGTTCGGCCGAACACCAGCGCTGCCTGTCGGGAAGTAGAGGGACTTTCTTCCACCATTATCTCCCCCATTATCTTTTCTTATCATACTGATTTGTAATTATTGCCCCTACTTTTTTTGTTTAAAGATCTCGTTTGAAGAAGAAAAAATCACTACTTCTATTAATAATAATTTTCCAATCGGAATGATGTTGTGATACTTTAAATGTACCTACCTATTGTGATTAATTAGTGTAATGTAACCCGTTCTAGTTCAGAAACACAAAAATTTACCTACCTACCTATATTGCTGCTATTGTATTGTTGAAATCCATCCACTATTAAAAAATTCATTCAGCCTCTTGTGATCAGTAGTTCGAGTCCAACAAACAGTTAGTTTGTCCAAGTTCAATAAACTTACTCCTCGAGGTGAAATGCAATGTTTTGAGTTTTACCTTCAATTCAGCTGAATACAATTCGCACAAAACATTTACATTTTACATGTTTAGAGTTCAATTTATAATTCATCTTTTTTACATGCTAATAAAATTTATTTAAGTTTCAAGGGAAGATGTTGAGGAACTCATTTTGATACCTAATTACTTACCTGAATTTATTTCATTGATGTAATCGATTATGACCTATTGAGGTAAGGTTTCCAAATCTCAACTGGAATTCTCTTTGACGAATATAAAATTTCATAGATATTCGACGTGCTAGAATCCCTACAGATGATGGTAGTTTATTCATTGTACCTATTGATTAGTCAGCCGCGGTCTTCTTTTATTTTGGTTGGGATTCGGCCACCAGAACTTTCTGGGAGATTATTCAGGTTAAATTACGAGGTCATGCGATATGCAATTATGTTCTCTAAATTCAATTATTCAAGTCTTGTTTATTCTTTCAAATGGTCTAAATAAACAGGAAATGAAAAAACTTTTGGAAAATAGCTATTTTTGGAAAATTTAGCCAATCCGTTGCTCAAGAGCAACATTGGGCAGGCTGCGCTCTTGAAGTGTTGCTCGAGGGCAACATGGGGTGAACTCCGCTCAAAGCTCTACACCCACTGTTGCTGTAGGCATCATCGGGTGATATCGGCTCAGGTAAATGCGCCTATGCACACCAAGGTTGCCTGAAGCTGGCTAATGATAAAATGCAATCACTCAAAAAATCATTTGTATCCTTGGAAATGCCTTCTGAAATAGCATTTTGGGCTATTCAATGACAAATGAGAATGGGAAGTAACAAATAGAGATAGATTTGTAACAAAGACTTGTAATAATTAGTTTTTTCATAATAGGCTATTTAATAAAAGGAAAATAGGTATAGGACAAAATTTTAAGAAAGAAAATTAAGTTAGGATTAAAAATGACTTTCAATTACTCGTACATCACAATATCATCATAACTAGAGCAAACTCGAACAAGTTGAACTTTGTTGAATTTAAAAATTTTAAAATGATTTCGTCGGCTTTAGTCTTTTTTGCTTTCTCTTCTCATATTTATTTACTTCTATCACTCAGTCGGAGGTTCAAAGGTAACAAGGTAGAGGGAATGATATCTATGGGACTCCTCCTTGAAGAAAATGGCTTTGCTTGAGAACTCTCGATTCCAGCCATAGTCTCGTCATCTGATGCATCATTATGGGTGGGCACCAACGCCTCACAGTCCATGTATTCCTCACCCTCTCCGGAAGCATCATTGTTTTGAAGGTTTTTGAGGGCGAAGCAGGTCTCAGAAATAGCGCAAGAGTCCAAACCCAAGTTCATCACTTCAGGAATCTCTTCCACAAAAATGTCCTCAGACTCGTCCCAAATTTGTCATTGTCTACTTTTTCATCATCTTCACTGTCATTTTCTGGCTCTGACTCCACGCCAGGTTTAGGGATCAGTATTCGAACGTCTTGGATACAGTCTATAATGGGGATGTCCTCCCTCCTTCCCTTTATCCTCACTCTCACTATTGCGAATTGAAAGTTGTTTTTGTTCCTGCCGTCATAAGGCAGCTTACACCATCAGATGTTCACGTGAGAGGATGGACTGTTGATTATGTAACATAGGCAAACGTTGGATATTTGGATGAATGAAAAAAAAACTAATGAAATAAGTCAGGGAAAAGAGACCTGGAATTTTCAGTTTACCTAGCGCTAAACAGCTGAACAGAATGGAAGTTCGCTCAGTGTACCTCTCAAACCACTTAGCTATGAGATGTTAGGATAAAGGAGTCTACCCAATGTAGATCTAAAACCACATAACGAGAACTTTGGGTGAGCAGAGCCCGCCCTGTGTTGCTCTCAAACCACATTCTGGGGCCTTGAGTGAGTGAAGCCTGCCCGATGTTGCTTTCAAGCATCATTGACGGGCCTTGGGTGAGCGAAGCCTGCCCGATGTTGCTTTCAAGCGACATTAAAACAATTAGCTCTGGTGGCGTTGTAAACCATCCGATTTTGACTTCCGAAGCATAAATCACTTCTGTAGAATGTGATTTCTGTGGAAAAAAATTCACAGGTCAATTGGATGAAGAATAAAGTCAGCATAATAAGTAAAACTTACCTTCCTCCCTCGCCGATCCATCCTGAACGAGTTAGCAGCATTGATAGCACTTATCACACTTCAAATCCACCAAAACTGATTCAGGATGGCCAACATTCACTCTCAGATTCTTCCAGAAGAGATAAAATAACTTGTCAATGAGCCTGGACTTCCCGCTTTTTTAAAAAAAATCATCAAAGTGAGTGTTGCTTGAGACCCACATTGGGTTCCTAGGGGTTAAGCGCTGGGAAACAACCCGTATGTCACCAGATCAGCGGGCCCAAGAAATTCGGGCTGGCTACGCCCATGAGTACAGTGGATTGAAAGCGGAGGCGGGAAAATCTTGGAATTAGTGATAACGATAGTTGAAGAAACGGCGCAAGGTAGCGCTGGTGTTCGGCCGAACGTCCTTTCCCCAGACTGTAGTCCTATTATATGCTCTTTAGAGAAGGCGGCTCCCCCGCCACTCTACCTCGCCCTCCGCTTCCCACATCGTGGGTAGTACTAGAACGATCCGCTATTGGCGCGGTTTTCAGGTAATTTTTCACCAATTTTCCAAACTCAAAAATTTACCGTTTTCTTTGGTTTAGCGGAAAGAGGACGGAAAATAGAAGCCAGTGAGATCTATTTCATGCAAATCTATCCGCAAATGCCAGAGAAGCATTGAAAACCCATGAAATATTGACAATTTTTATACAATTTAAATTTAATGTAATTATATATAAAATTATCTTTGGTTAAGAAATAACTACGAACGAAAATGAAGTAATCAAGCTTTGAATTGTGAAAATTGATTAACTACTCAAAATTGTATGATACTAGAACTTCCTGAGGGAGGGTTTGAACAGCTGTAAGGATGAATCAAGATCTGAGGAGAATTGTTCAGGGATGCGTCATCAAAAATATCAGCACCAATATTCAACAAATTTCCGATCCACAAGGTGCTAGGCAAGGATGAAACCCCACCCCCAAGGAAATCCACTCATCATCCTCCATCATGGAAGATGAAGGGCAAGCCTCCCCTCACAGCACACCCTGAGGGAGCGTCACAGGAAGGTTCTTCACCAGAGCGCGGCCATGTTGCCAAAATTGGTTCCCTAGTGGTATTGCTTAAGATCACCATAGAGAGACTAATAGAGTACATAATAGAGTTATTAAATTAGTGGTATTAAGTACTAGTTTTGATAATTTAATCAATCTTGACAGTTAGTGATTTTATCTGTTGAATTAATTAAAACTGAAAGAAAAAAAAAAACAAGCAAAGCATCCAAAAAAATTTGTGAACTGCAGAATATTATGATTTAGAACGAGTTGTTTGCCATAAAATTGGTAGTGAACAATTCCTTTGCACTCGAAGTGCTCAAATTTCAAAACAATGTAAGAACTACAATATAGGTTGGTATAGGTAATATGATCATTTATGTCAATGCGTTTGTGCATTGATTCACAATATTGGGATTACTGACTTTGTAATAGGTACTATTGAGAGAGCTGAATATCTTGCCAGATTGTCCGGGACTGTGATATCTGGGAATTGAGGGTAGGTATAGCTTTCTGAGTTGTAGAAGTGCAAAAGGAGCGGGACAGTGCTGATTCGCAAATTCACCTATGAGAGGGTGATGAGGAGGGGAGGGTGCCGCGAACTGCCCAGTCTCGCATCAGCTCGCCACTGCGCCGTCCCTGGTCCTTTTGCAATCCTGAGAGAGCTTTACTGAGTAGAAACACTTCTTATTGGACGAGTGGGTTTGGAGGTAGGCAATGGACGTAATGGCTTGGATGCAACCATGCATTGGCTATCGCGGTTGCGACAGCGTTGGCTGCCTGTTGACTGCGTCTGCTGAATAAGTAGCGAGAAATTCAAGTAGGTACCTAGGTACTTGCTTACTTTTTTAACTGCTCTGGGCGATATATCACGTAGATGTTTCGATTCATCTTCAGGGAGCTGAAATGCAAAACGTATTTACCAATTTGTGGCCATTTACATTTCAACTATTCTGTACTAGGTAATCCTCGGTACATCAAGTAGGTAGGTACTATCTACGTACAGTATCGCATAGATACCTATGCTCAAACTCCGTACCATGATATCCATTTCAATAGGACCTAAAGAAAACGTTCCAAAATATTACGTCACCATAGTCGTTCAAGAAAAAGTATTATACATCAATTTCGAATGATTACCTAGGTACATTTTAGGTTGGTAGCTATCAGAGCTTACAATTCATTCATTCTCTTTATAAGTTTCCTATTTTCTAAAAACGTATTCCACAATTTGGGATTTGTGTTTCAGTCAGAAGTCAATATTTGTCAACTTGAGAAAAGTGAGCACCACTGAAACAATGATGAGGAACCTTTTTTGCTCGAATGATCTTCAAAACAAGGTGCTATAAGTATAATGGATCAACATTTTTAGCTTTTTTTTAATTCGAAAAATGTGATGGACATCCTTTTTGGGCAACCAGGATCGAATGTTGAATTTTGACGCTTGTTCACGAGATCACAGTTGAATACCTACGTCTTTCCAGACCTCATAATCATTAGAATTGGATTCAAATTTGATTCTTTCACCAAAATAAATTAATTAATTGAAAAAAAAAGCATCACGATGAGGTCAGCGTTTTTCGGAAAAAATTGAAAAACAGAAAAAACCTGTAACTGGCCAAAAGTGTTATAGGTAGGTACATACAATTTAATTTTATTATAGCAGAATATTTTTCAAACTAGATTTTCATAAATTTGTAGCTACATAAATTCTTTTGTGATAAAAATTGGTGAGGAAATATTTTGAAACTTTGCGTCGGATATAATATAAATTTAATTTTCCCGAATTTACCCGGTAGAGTGGATAACGTCAACTGCAACTGGTTACAGGTGGTACCTCTAACTTACAGGTAAGTAACTCTAACTTGCTAACCTGAAAACAATAAGGAGTTCCCATATCTTCAGTTTGTATGCCTTCGTCCAACATTGGGGGCTTTTCTGGTTTTGGTTGAATTGTCATCGCCATCGGCTCAGTGTAGATTTCTGGAGATTTCTCTCTACAAGCGAGTTCCGGAGATTTTGGTCTGCAGAAGACTTCTGGGGATTTCTCTCTACAGGGGATCCCCGGAGATATCGCTCTACAGGGGATCCCCGGAGATATCGATCTGTAGTAGTGGACTGGGGATGTCGCTCTATCGAGGACTTCTGGAGATGCTACTCTATACTCTCTATAGATTATTTCCGGAGGTACCTGTCGCTTAGCGTGTCGGTCCAAGTTTTTAAACATGGTCACCGTTGCGTACCCTTGCACCACCTGAGAGGAATTCAATTCGTAGCCAATCTTCTGGAGAGCGTCCAGAACAGACCTCATCGGAGCGTACATAACGTACAACGGCCTGTAACATTGTAATAATTAGAATAATTTCTAATAATAAGTAATTAGAATAACTTCTAATCGAATAGAAATCATAGAAACTGGGCTGGAGGTGCCAAATTGTTTGCTATCCAAAACAAAAAATCGGTCCATGGCAACTTCTTTTTAGTTTCCTCACAACCAAAGGAAGGAAGGCTGTGCATTAGTGTAGGAAATTCATAATTTTTGTTTCCTCGAAATTTTTGTTCGAGTGACAATTCAAGAAAATTGTCTTTCTACTCCAAATTCAAAATTACCACTCGTTTTTCGTGTTTCAGGGTGCGCCGATCAATATTGGTTCTGTGTTTGTCTGATGTCTGTGCCATACCCTTGTCACAGCCAAATGACGTATTAAGTGTTAGTCCGATGTTGATGAATTTTTAAGGGTGTACAGGTATCAGGTATGTACAGGTTTCAGGATGGCTAACTTTGAATTTCATCGTGATTGGTAACTGATGCTAAACTGATTTGCATCCGCAAAACTAAGATTGGTTGATGCAGACGAGACCCCTCAACCCTCCCTCTGGGTCTAATGAACTGGTTTTATTTAAAATTTCAGGCATTGACTGGCTTAACGTGAGAGGTAGATGCAAAAATCCGCACTATTTGATTTTTTTTTTTTTTTTTTAATTTTTTTTATTCCCTGAAAATTGAGTTGAGAATATCTGGACGTTTGCTCTTTTGTCTAATAGATTAGGATATAGCTTTATTTCCCTGTAAATTTGATAATTTTTCTGTGAAAATTGCGAGGCCTATAACAATTTTTCAAACATTTTTGGGCGGACTTTCCCCACACGATAGGGCAGGAGTCCGCCCTTTGCCAAATGGCTTTACACCAAATTTAACAATTTAATACAGTTGAAAAACCTCAAAAATCGATACCTACTACTATTAAAAACGCACTACGCCACATGCAAATGGATAACGATTTCACCTTGTAGTGGATTTATATATGTTTGACTTGGTGTAGGTAGACCAAGTGGGACATTTATATTCTGGTTATGCGGGTTAGTCCCTGTGGTATTTCTGTAAGGAATGTGAGCGAAATCGCCAAGGTCAGCTTGCTTGGCGGGAGGAACCTGAGGATAGTTCGTGTAGCAGCCGCGTGGAGCACTGGGCTCGCTTAGTGGGTGCTGGGTTCGATCTGTTTGGTGCTGAGCCGTTGTGTAATATTCCGGCCTAAGATTTATATCTGTAGGGGGAATATACTGGGCTTGGTTGAGGTACTGAAAAGTATCCTTTGTTTTAAGCAAGTTGGGAGTGCGTTTGACACTCGGATCGGCCGGGTAGCCTTGCGTAGAATATCGTGGATATTCAGATATCTTTGTCGAATCATGATGATTGACTTCAGAGCGGGTCTGAAAGGTATCCTCGAACTTTTGTGTGTGTGAGGCTTGACCTAACGTTTCCTTCATGAATACGTTAGGTAGTAAGGCGATCTCTTCGCGAGAATCGAGCCTTTGTCCGTCGCTAGGAACAGCGGACGAGTCGAGTAGCGGGTAGGGAGCGCTGCGTGGGCTAGGGCTCCCGGCCGCGCCGTGTTCTGCTTCCCCTTGCATGAGGAAGTAGGACGGGCGGCGCTCCATCGATGTACCCGAGTTGGTTAACTCGTTTTCAATACCTCTCCGTATAGGATGCAGGATTTGGAAGGTGGACTCGCTTGACAGAGCTTCTTTCCTTTGCTCGGATGTCAGGGTCCTACCTTGTAGCCTTGAAAAAGGCTTCCTTGGACGATAAATTAGAGCGGATGAGCTGAATAATTTATCGGCGTGCCCCAGCGGTCGGTGACGAGCTTAGTGCTACGAAACCCGGGCGACACGTCTCGGAACGTCCCAGCGGGCGTACGATCTAATGAGAATATCAATAGATGTACCGGGTGGCGTCCTGACAGAAGAACTACGTTGGGCAATGAGCAGGATAAATAATCACTGGACTCGTAGATGCCAATGCGAGATCTGTGAGGAGAGAAGATATGCCTTGTGAGCAGTAGAAAGCCGTTCTGAGAGGAACTCGTGAGCAGAAGGGTCGTCAGCGTAGAGCGTGTAGAATCTTCGTACTGTAGAGTGTAGTCGTCGAGAGCGGTGAGTGGAATGAATTTCGGAGGGCTCCGAGCGGGGTAATTATAGGGAGGTGGCCGCCTCCTGATTGGTCCGCTTAATTTCATTAATTCACCCTGTGTTTTCTTATTGGCTCGCACATTGTTTTCTCAGAATCTGTGAATATGATAGCTGAGTTGGTCCTCCGGGGGTGGCTTCCCCGCGTCCGCCGCTGAGACGGGGTCCCCGGAGGTGGCTTCCGTGCGTCCGTTGCGGAGACAGGGTCCCCGAGGTGGCTTCCCTGCGTCCCTTGTTTAGACGGGGTCCTCGGGTGTCTTCCCTGCGTCCGTTGTTTCAACGGGATCCCCGGGGGTGTCTTCCCTGCGTCCGTTGCTGAGACAGGGTCCCCGGGGTGGCTGCTGGACCAGAGGTGGTTGCTTGCCGCCTCCTGGTTGGTTCGCCTATTGTCTCTCGCGCAATCAAAGTTTCTGATTGGCGAGTAGGCTTGCTAGAACTGTCCTTGTTAGTTTTAGAGGACATTTGATTGTCTGTTTGAGTTTTCTCATTCAAGGCGACTTGGTTCGAGATACTTGTCGCGTCTCTCTCGCCCAGTAAGTGTTTAGGGAGGTCGCCTTGTATGTTATTTGATAATATTTCACTTTTGAGAGAGAATTTCGTATTTTCTCTCTGGTGAAATATTTTGTTTGACGGAGTTATAACTCGACATCTTATAAGCATTTGTGTGCCATGTCTACCTCTTTTTGGTAGCCCTGAAAAGGGCTGTTGAAAAGAGGGGGTGGTTTTCACCACAGGCGCCCCCCCAAGACGTCGTGTTATTAACGACGACGCCGGTTGGGGAGAACTGGGAGGTCCATACGGAATTCTCCGTATGAAACTCTCACCAGTTGGGGCGGAGACGGAGGTGCAGGCCTCGCGTCCCGCGCCTGGTGTGCGCCCCGGCCTCGCCGGTTTCGGCGAGCGCCGCGGGGCGTCCGTGGCCGGCCCGAGCTTTGCCGACGGGTACCAAACCCGCGAGGGTTTGGCCCGCGGCCGCGGCTGGGCTGTTGCGGAGGTGCTCGTTCCGGTGACGTCCACCCCGCTGCGCTCATCTCGTCCCAGCAAGGCACGGGCACGTCGCCCGAGCTGATCCACTTGCGTGGAACCGTGGGCAGCTGGTGAGCGGGTGGAGCCCTGGGCAGCTGCGGAGCGGGTGTAGCCGGCGTTGTGAACGTGGCCGGTGTTCTCCACACCACCTCCCGTGGAGCGCTGGCGTCCGCCGGTCCCTTCTTCTCTGGGGAAGGCGGTAGCGGGCCTATGGGCGTAGGAATTTCCTCCGCCAGGAGGAAATTTTCCACTTCTTCGGTGAGCATGTCTTCTTGCTGAGTTGAAGCTGCCATGGTCAAGGTTGGTATGAGCTTCGGGCCCGGGGTGCTCCTTATTTATATCTCCCACTGCTCCTATCCGAGAAAAGTGGGCGTGGTCTGCTTCGAGTGCAGTCACCCATTTCTCGTCGAATTTGGTAGAGGGGACGCGCCCTCTGGCGGATTTTCGGGGAGTCTCCTCCTTATTTTCTGCCTGATTTTTGCTTAGTGACACAGCTTCGTCTGTGTTCAGAGTGTAAGCTGGTTTGATTTGCTGTTTGGGAACTTTTTTTGTGTCTTCGCCAATTTGTACTGTAACCGAAAACTTATCTCTTTTCACAACTTTGAATGGTCCCGTGTAAGGACATTGCAGAGAGGTGAGCTGTGTGGGCACTCTGATATAGACATGTGTACATGTATCCAAATTTTTGGGCATGTTTACGGCATATTTCGTATTATTATGTCTGATATGCGTAGGTCGGAAAAAGAGAGGCTCGGAAAGGTTCGTAGAAGTTACGAATATGTCGCCTGGGAGCGGCACGTCAATTCCGTAAACTTTTTGGAAGGGTGTAGTTTCCGTTGCTGGGTCTACTGCCGCACGCATGGCGAGTAGTACTTTTGGAAGGGCGTCGAGCCAATGTTCGTCCTGTGCTTTGAGAGCCTCTATCAATGATCTATTTCTGCGTTCCACCATTCCGTTTGTTGACGGTTTGTATGGTAACGTGTGAGTATGTTTTACTCCGAGACGTTCCATAATGGAATGAAATAGGTCTGATTCGAATTGTGTGCCCTGGTCACTTGTGATGTATTTAGGTACGCCTTTTGAGGCTACCCAAATATTTATAAAGGCGTTTGTGATCGTGGCTGTTTCGATGTTGTTAAGAGGGACTGCCTCTAGCCAACCCGTTGCTCTATCGACCATCATTAGAATGTAACGCTTTCCTCCTTTAGCTAAAGGTAAGGGTCCGGTAATGTCAACGTGTACATGTGAGAATTTATTAGCCGTTTCAAATTCGGAGTAAGGGAGCTTCACGGAGCGAGTGATTTTTGCTCGTTGGCAAGTCTCGCATGCTCGAACCCAGTTGGAGACATCCGCACGAAGGCCGTGCCAAAAATATCTTTGTTTTACTTTATACACTGTAGAGTGTATGCCTGGGTGTCCCAAATTGTGAATTTGGCTGATTATCTCGTGCCTTATTTCGTTTGGAATATAAGGTCTTGGGTGTCCTAAGTCTAGGTTACACCAAATCTCTCCTTGAGGGAATTCAACTCGTGTGAGTTTTAGTTTGTCCTCTGCGTTAGGAGGAGAATGAATCTGTGCATTTGAGATGTGCAGTAGAAGATTGCACTCTATTGCGGCCGTAATTTGTGAAATTTCGGCTATGGACGGACTCTCGTCAGTTTGGGTTGAAATTGACTTTGTTTGAATTTCAACTGGATCGAAAGGTCTGGAGAGTGCGTCGGCTACGACGTTGTCTTCTCCGGGTATGTGTCGTATGTCACTTGTCATTTGGGAGATGTATGTTAGCCATCTCAATCGCATTTTAGAAAAATGTGCGTTTTTCTTTAGCATTGTGCCTAGCAGAGGCTTGTGATCTGAGGAAATATGAAAAGAGCGGCCGTCCAAGTCATTGTGCCAATGAATGCAAGCTTGGTAAGCGGCGAACATCTCTTTGTCGAACGAGGCTTTATTCTTCCATTGTTCTGGAATTTCTTTACTGAAAAATCCCAATGGTTGGTAAGATTTCGAGCCTTGTTTGTCTGCAATTTCCTGCTCCAGTGCCGCTCCGATGTGTGTATCGGATGCATCGCAAACTATTCTCCACTCTGCTGTAGGGTGGGGATGAGCAATATTGTGCAATGTAGCTTTTATCATTGCGTGTTTTAAGCTGTTGAAAGCTTTTTCTCTCTCTGATGTCCATTCGATAGGGGTTTTGTCATTTTTTTTGTTTGACTGAATGGAGTCATACAGAGGTTGCGCTGTGTGAGCGAATTTACTTGAGCAAGCTCGGTAGAAACCACACATACCTAGGAATCTGCGTAGGCTTCGTACGTCTATTGGCCGAGGGAACTGCTCTATGGCTTCTATTTTATCTCGTTTAGGAATTATCCCTTCTTTTGAGATAGTGAAACCTAGGAAATCGACGGTAGGTTTTGAAAAAATGCATTTATCAAAACCTACTCGAAGTCCATGTTCTCCTAGTTTGTCGAAAATTTGTTTGAGGTGGTTCATGTGTTCTTTGTAATTTTTAGAAGCCACCAGTATGTCGTCTAGGTAGACAAATGCGAAATCGAATTTTCGCATGATGCTGTCCATGTATCTTTGCCATGTTTGAGCCGCTCCGGCCAAACCCATGCTCATTTTTTTAAACTCATAGAGACCGAAAGGGGTAATAATTGCTGTTTTATGAGCGTCATCTGGGTGCATCGGGATATGGTAATATGCCGATTTTAAATCTATTGTCGAATAGATTTGTGTATTATGTAAATTCGCTTGGAAAGAGCGAATGTGAGGCGGCGGGTAGGCGTCTTTCTTAGTTTTTGCATTGAGGAATCGGTAATCGCCCGTGATTCTCCATGTTCCATCCTTTTTGGGCACGCAATGTAGCGGAGAAGCCTATTCGGAGTCGGAGGGAGCGATGATCCCCTCTGTGAGCATTTTGTCGAAAGTACTTTTAACCTGAGCCCGTTTTTCGCCTGCCATGGGCCTTGCACGGAAGTGTACTGGTGTTCCTTCCGTGGTTATACGGTGGTAAACACCGTTGTTTTTCCACTTTCCTTGAAGTTTGTTCATTTTATCATTATATTTTTCAATGATAGAGCGTATGTTTTCGTCCTCTGTGAGCTGTGTGTCCTCTGGTTGAGGGCTGTTGTCACGATGAGGAATAGCAGCTGCCATTTGTTCGTCAGTAAATTTTTTGTTCATGACTGCAGCGATTTTTTGATCGGCATAGCTCTTTACTTTATCTTTGTAGATATATTTGTGTTTGACCCGTATTCCGATATCCCAAGACTCGAGGAATGGTATACCGAGGATCGCTAGATCAACTTTAGTGATCATGAAATCGGTGGTCATGTCTCCGAGGCCGATGTTAATTGTCGTGTCAGCACGCCCTAGTGTGTCTATAGGGGCGCCGTTAGCTGCTGTGAGCTTGACGTTGGACTTACGAATTTTTAAGCCCAATTTTTTGGTGACATTGTGGGGCAGAATGTTCACTTCTGCTCCCGTGTCAATGAGAAATTCAGTGCCATTCAGTTTGCACTTGAAAAAAAGCCTTTTATACTCTTTAGTCTGCCGGTGTATAGGCTCAGATACACTGGCAGTTATTCGTTTTCCGAACTCTCTGCGTCTGAGGTTGGAACGGTACTTTCTTGTATCGATCTATGAGTATTTTCGCTTGAAACCAAGGTTTTAGGCTGGCTGATAGGCGCTGCCTTTTTGATAGGTTTGGAGGCTGTATTTGCCTTCCAAGTGCAGTATTCTGGGTCTGCACACTTGCGAGTTTCGCTACCGAAACGGGCGTGGTTCCGGCAGACGTAGGCCGTTGGTTTGTGAGGCTTACTCTCTACTTGCTGAGGTTTGAACTCAGCTTTTTGTGAGAGGGCCTTTTTGAAACCAGTCTTCGTAGGTTTCGAAGTAGATTCTACTCCTCGTATGTTGAGAGAGGGGTTCGCTGTTTTGTACGCGTGTAGCGTATCAGCTAGGTCGAGCCGGGCATTCGTGGTAAGCTGTGCTGTGACCATGCCTCGGGCTTGGATAGGCAGAGTTTCGATCCACTTTTGAGTGATCAGAGCCTCTGAGAAGTACCCAACAGCCTTAGAGTACATTTCATGGTACTTGGTGCTGGGTTTTTTGGCGAGAGATGCGGGGTCCTCGAGCGCGAGGAGCCTGTCCTGCAAGGACAACCCGTATTCTCGTTGTAGGCGCTGTTTGGCCTCTTCGTAAGGTGCGTGGGGTGTCGTGAGGTAAGCTGAGTCAATAGCTTCCCGCATTTCCTCCGGTACCCACTTGTAGATAGCTGAGAAACATTCGTTCTGCGTTCTCAGGTTTTTTCGCACGCAGTATTGATCGAACTCGGCGAGTGCACGAGCAATATTCTTCTTTTGGAAGATAGGTTTTTGGTAATCTCCCATTTCCTCCAAAAGTGCTTGAAAGCCACTTTGTGTAGAGGGTTGTTGAGTGAGATGTGGGGCGTATATGCCCGGCGGGGGTCGTACGCCCGCAGTGGTTCCCTGAAATCCACTAGCTTCATAAGAGGGAACGAAATGCTCCGTGTTAAGCCTGTTCAAAGGCGGGGTCACCATTTGTAGTGGATTTATATATGTTTGACTTGGTGTAGGTAGACCAAGTGGGACATTTATATTCTGGTTATGCGGGTTAGTCCCTGTGGTATTTCTGTAAGGAATGTGAGCGAAATCGCCAAGGTCAGCTTGCTTGGCGGGAGGAACCTGAGGATAGTTCGTGTAGCAGCCGCGTGGAGCACTGGGCTCGCTTAGTGGGTGCTGGGTTCGATCTGTTTGGTGCTGAGCCGTTGTGTAATATTCCGGCCTAAGATTTATATCTGTAGGGGGAATATACTGGGCTTGGTTGAGGTACTGAAAAGTATCCTTTGTTTTAAGCAAGTTGGGAGTGCGTTTGACACTCGGATCGGCCGGGTAGCCTTGCGTAGAATATCGTGGATATTCAGATATCTTTGTCGAATCATGATGATTGACTTCAGAGCGGGTCTGAAAGGTATCCTCGAACTTTTGTGTGTGTGAGGCTTGACCTAACGTTTCCTTCATGAATACGTTAGGTAGTAAGGCGATCTCTTCGCGAGAATCGAGCCTTTGTCCGTCGCTAGGAACAGCGGACGAGTCGAGTAGCGGGTAGGGAGCGCTGCGTGGGCTAGGGCTCCCGGCCGCGCCGTGTTCTGCTTCCCCTTGCATGAGGAAGTAGGACGGGCGGCGCTCCATCGATGTACCCGAGTTGGTTAACTCGTTTTCAATACCTCTCCGTATAGGATGCAGGATTTGGAAGGTGGACTCGCTTGACAGAGCTTCTTTCCTTTGCTCGGATGTCAGGGTCCTACCTTGTAGCCTTGAAAAAGGCTTCCTTGGACGATAAATTAGAGCGGATGAGCTGAGTAATTTATCGGCGTGCCCCAGCGGTCGGTGACGAGCTTAGTGCTACGAAACCCGGGCGACACGTCTCGGAACGTCCCAGCGGGCGTACGATCTAATGAGAATATCAATAGATGTACCGGGTGGCGTCCTGACAGAAGAACTACGTTGGGCAATGAGCAGGATAAATAATCACTTTACTCGTAGATGCCAATGCGAGATCTGTGTGGAGAGAAGATATGCCTTGTGAGCAGTAGAAAGCCGTTCTGAGAGGAACTCGTGAGCAGAAGGGTCGTCAGCGTAGAGCGTGTAGAATCTTCGTACTGTAGAGTGTAGTCGTCGAGAGCGGTGAGTGGAATGAATTTCGGAGGGCTCCGAGCGGGGTAATTATAGGGAGGTGGCCGCCTCCTGATTGGTCCGCTTAATTTCATTAGTTCACCTGTGTTTTCTTATTGGCTCGCACATTGTTTTCTCAGAATCTGTGAATATGATAGCTGAGTTGGTCCTTCGGGGGTGGCTTCCCCGCGTCCGCCGCTGAGACGGGGTCCCCGGAGGTGGCTTCCGTGCGTCCGTTGCGGAGACAGGGTCCCCGAGGTGGCTTCCCTGCGTCCGTTGTTTAGACGGGGTCCTCGGGTGTCTTCCCTGCGTCCGTTGTTTCAACGGGATCCCCGGGGGTGTCTTCCCTGCGTCCGTTGCTGAGACAGGGTCCCCGGGGTGGCTGCTGGACCAGAGGTGGTTGCTTGCCGCCTCCTGGTTGGTTCGCCTATTGTCTCTCGCGCAATCAAAGTTTCTGATTGGCGAGTAGGCTTGCTAGAACTGTCCTTGTTAGTTTTAGAGGACATTTGATTGTCTGTTTGAGTTTTCTCATTCAAGGCGACTTGGTTCGAGATACTTGTCGCGTCTCTCTCGCCCAGTAAGTGTTTAGGGAGGTCGCCTTGTATGTTATTTGATAATATTTCACTTTTGAGAGAGAATTTCGTATTTTCTCTCTGGTGAAATATTTTGTTTGACGGAGTTATAACTCGACGTCTTATAAGCATTTGTGTGCCATGTCTACCTCTTTTTGGTAGCCCTGAAAAGGGCTGTTGAAAAGAGGGGGTGGTTTTCACCACACACCTCAACTCTAAACAAATTTTACATTCATTTAAAATGTAATAGGTTCATTATGGAACCCTGATATTTAACTTGTAGGCAACACTGTACCCCCCTGATGCTTCCATAACTATTGTGAATTCGTCTTGATAAAACCCGTATTTGTTCAAACTATACTAAACCCGAGGTCCGATGTATTTCTTCCCTGAGAATATTACAGTGGCGACGAGGATTCTAGTTAAAAGTAGTACGTGCATTGTGGTTGTTGTTAACGAGGAGATTTCTGTGACGATAATAAATTAGTAACTACGCAAGATTGATTTCAATTTTCTGTTCTCCTTTTGGCTGCTTGAGGACAAAATTGCGTTGGGTTTCATAGTTAGGGAGCTGTATAATAAATACCTAACGTATTTTTTCACCCTCAACAAATGAGTGATCCCTTGCTAAGTCACGAATGGCAAATTTCTTTGACGCAAATGATATTGCACCAAGCGATACCAAGTGCGCCCTTTTCCTACTCACTCGATGAGACAGCTTGTATGCTGATGCAGAACCTATGGGTACAACATGAACCTACGAGCAGTTGATTGAGCTGTTTGACAATCATTTTTCCTCAAAGGAATCTGTTTTCTCATTGCAAAAAAATTTTTTGATGCAGGAAGTAAGAAGTGGTGGGGGGGGGAGGGGGACTACTGGTTTACCCAACTACGATCACTAGGGTCACATTGCAAATTCAAGGATATAGAAGATCGTATCATTGATCAGTTTGTCCTGGGATGTATGAAGGACCCGCCAAGGAACGTCTTTTTGAGGAAGATTGGGAAGGATTGACTCTGGGAGCTGCTATGAGGATAGCTTCTGCAAGAGAAGCTATAATGGAAAATTTGCATGGTTATTTTTTATTTGCTCAATAGCGAGGTTTTAGTGAGAGCTTTCCAAAAAGGTGCTATGTGATGGGTGTCTGACCAATAATAAGACTTGAATTCAATTGCACGATGACGTCACGGCCCCCGGGTGGGTGGTGGGAGGGATGGGAAACGTATTTGAGCCATCTACCACGACCTGTTTCTTGTTCGTTATAGTTTAGTTTTGCCTTTATTGACGAACGAAGCAAGTTTCTACTTTGACTCAGCTAGCATTTGTCAGCGTGCGTGTGTGTTCCGCGCTACAGGCCGCATTTCTGGAGCTATCAACTTGAAATTCAGTAGGTAGACTCTTTAGACATCCGAAATTAGATGTATAGTTTTTGGTGAAGATCCAACGACAGAAGTCTGTCGTCGGAGACTGAAACAACTATAAAAGCTTCTAATGTTGTCCTTGACGACATTACGACGTATTCGTCACTGACGTTAGTCATTGTAAAGTTTTCCAAAATCGAGTTTGGTAGGTATCTCGGTATCGTTTTTCAATCGTTTTCTTCATACTTCGGAGGAACCTGGTGAGGGAACCAACTAGTGTAAATAGGTCTAGATACATATTGTAGTTCAACGATAATAGTATACTCACTGTGAATTAGGTTCTGGGTAGTCTGTCGTTATTTTTGCTCCTAACCACTTCATTAGTTCTGGATCTGCATGCTTGTCCCCCACGATAAGAGGAGCACAACGCTAAGGAAAAATATCAGTTTGTGTTTAGATAAAAACTCTTACAATAAGATCAAAGTAATCACGTGAAGATTTTGACTCAAGTATTTTCTAATTTATTGAGAGGCTTGTGTTTGATCGAAATTCTAAATGAAATAATCCAGCTCAAGAAAACAAAGCTATTTACTTGGTAAATGTTTCAAGAAAACTGCACAAGTTACATTGATAAATTGCAAATGCTTCAGAGAGTTTATATTTTTAATAACGTTAACCCCACATCCCAATACGGACCTGCCTACTTTTAGCACGCATAATCTTCTTTTGAATAGCACATTATTACTTAGAATAGGTTGGTTTTTTTGCCATGAAATCAATAGTCAACAATTTCTTTGCACTGAATAGGCTCAAATTCAACAACATACAATAGGTAGGTACCTAGGATAATTTACGAAAATTCGCTCATACGATCATGTTGCATGACTGGAACTTTTTTCGTATTAGCTACATGCGACTACCTAGGTACTGTGTACAGTTTACTTCGTTCCTCATACGTCTACGGTTTAAATAAATACATATTTCAATTTTCCGGAAACTCACGTATAAATTAGTGCATAAAGCTACCGCACTTATGAAAATGTATGGCATCTTGCGGAGCCTCGGGGGTAAGCCCGTGTACCAGTAAACCCCCTGTCACGCTACTTGAACGTGGTGTGTGTTCACATAAGAAAATAACATAGGTATTGTTTTGCTGTCTTGTCACGACAAACTTACACCATGGAAACAAAATTAACATTTCAGGTTGGTTAATTCAACATTATGTGAGGGCTATTTTGAACTCTCCCTATTCCGAATTTTCATAAGTATTGTCATGAGTAAATATTACTGTTTATTGTGAGGAATATATCTCGCGTCAAATAAGCTGTAGAATGACAACTTAGGAGGACATTTTGAGATCGTGATTTAGGCTTTGAATTGAAGCTAGGTACCTGAGAGAGGAATGATATTTACGGGCAGAGGGCGAAAAAACGTTACATTTCTGGCAAGTACAAACCATCTAGATGGCTCTCGGTAGTGCTCCTTGTGGTGAAAACCACCCCCTCTTTTCAACAGCCCTTTTCAGGGCTACCAAAAAGAGGTAGACACAACACAAAAATATTTATAAGACGTCGAGTTACAACTCCGTCAAACAAAATATTTCACCAGAGAGAAAATACGAATTTCTCTCTCAAAAGTGAAATATTAACTAAAAACATACAAGGCGACCTCCCTAGACACTTACTGGGCGAGAGAGATGCGACAAGTATCTCGAACCAAGTCGCCTTGAACGAGAAAACTCAAACAGAAAATCAAACGTCCTCTAAAACTAGCAAGGACAATTCAAACAAGCCTACTCGCCAATCAGAAACACTGATTACACGAGAGACAATAGGCGAACCAACCAAGAGGCGGCAAGCAACCACCTCTGGTCCAGCAGCCACCCGGGGACCCCGTCTGAACAACTGACGCAGAGAAAGCACCCGAGGTCCCCGGCTAAACTCAAGGTCGTCGGCTCCGCGACGGACGCTCGTAAGCACCCCGGAGGACCAGCTCAGCTATCATACTCGCAGATACTGAGAAAACAATGTGCGAGCCAATGAGATTACACAGTCGAATTAATGAAATTAAGCGGACCAATCAGGAGGCGGCCACCTCCCTATAAAGACCCCGCTCGGAGCCCTCCGAAATTCATTCTACTCTCCGCTCTCGACGACAACACCTCGAAGTACGAAGATTTCTACACGCTCTACGCTGACGAACCTTCTGCATCCCGAGTTCATCTCAAGAACGGCTTCCTACTGCTTTCTACAAGGCCTACCTTCTCTCCACACAGATCTCGCATTGGCATCTACGAGTCCAGTGATTATTCATCCTGCTCATTGCCCAACGTAGTTCATCTGTCAGGACGCCACCCGGTACATCTATCGATATTCTCTTTAGATCGTACGCCCGCAGGGACGTTCCTAGCCGTGTCACCCGGGTTTCGTAGCACTAAGCTCGTCACCGACCGCTGGGGCACGCCGGTAAATTACTCAGCTCATCCGCTCTAATTTACCGTCCAAGGAAGTCTTTTTCAAGACTACAAGGCAGGACCCTGACATACGAGCAAAGGAAAGAAGCTCTGTCAAGCGAGTCCGCCTTCCTAAACCCTCTATTTCTATACATAGAGGCATCGAAACGAGCTAATAACTCGGCTATTTCGATGGAACGTCGGCCGTCTTATTTCCTCATGCAAGGGGAGGTAGACGACGGTGAGGCCGGGCCTCTTAGCCCCCGTAGCGCTACCTACACGCTGCCCGGCCAATCCGCCGGTCCCAGCGACGGCGCAAGGCTCGATCCTCACGACGAGATAGCCTTCTCACCTAACGTATTCACGAAGGAAACGTTAGATCAAGCCTTGCCTATACAAAAGATCGAGGATACCTTTCAGACCCGCTCTGAAGTCAATCATTATGATTCGACCAAGCTTTCCGAATACCCACGATATTCGACACAAGCCTACCCGGCCGATCCGAGTGTCAAATACACTCCAAATGTACAAAAAACAAAGGATACTTTTCAGTACCTCAATCAAGCTCAACATATTCCTCCTACAGATATAAATCTTAGGCCGGAATATTACAAAACGGCTCAGTACCAAACTGATCGAACCCAGCACCCACTATGCGAGCCCAGTGCTCCACGCGGCTGCGACACGAACTATCTCTCAGTTCATCCCGCCAAGCAAGCTGACCTTGACGGATTCGCTCACATTCCTTACAGGAATAACACGGGGACTAACCCGCATAATCAGAATATAAATGTCCCACTTGGTCTACCCACACCAAGTAAAACATATTTAAATCCACTACAAATGGTGACCCCGCCTTTGAACAGGCTTAACACGGAGCATTTCGTTCCCTCTTATGAAGCTAGTGGATTTCAGGGAACCACTGCGGGCGTGCGACCCCCGCCGGGCCTCTACGCCCCACATCTCACGCAACAACCCTCTACACAAAGTGGCTTTCGAGCACTTTTAGAGGAGATGGGAGATTATCAAAAACCAATCTTCCAAAAGAAGAATATCGATCGTGCACTCGCCGAGTTCGATCAATACTGCGTGCGAAAACACCTGAGAACGCAGAACGAATGCTTCTCAGCTATATACAAGTGGGTACCAGAAGAAATGAGGGAAGCTATCGACTCAGCTTACCTCACGGCACCCCACGCACCCTACGAAGAGGCCAAACAGCGCCTACAGCGAGAATATGGGTTGTCCTTACAGGACAGGCTCCTCGCACTCGAGGACCCCGCATCTCTCGCCAAAAAACCCAGCACCAAGTACCACGAAATGTACTCTAAAGCTGTTGGGTACTTTTCAGAAGCTCTGATCACTCAAAAGTGGATCGAGACTCTACCCATCGAAGCACGAGGTATGGTCGCAGCTCAGCCTACCACGACCGCCCGGCTCGACCTAGCTGATACGCTACACGCGTACAAAACAGAGAATACCTCTCTAAACATACGAGGAGTAGAATCTACTCCGAAACCCATGAAAACTGGTTTCAAAAAGGCCCTCTCACAACAAGCTGAGTTCAAACCCCAACCAGTAGAGAGTAGGCCTCACAAACCAACGGCCTATGTCTGTCGAAACCACGCACGTTTCGGTAACGAAACTCGCAAATGTGCAGACCCAGAACACTGCACTTGGAAGGCAAACACTGCTTCCAAAACTAGCAAAAAGGCAGCGACTATAAGCCAGTCTAAAACCTGGGTTTCAAACGAAAATACTCAGAGATCGGTACTAGAAAGTACCTTTCCAACCTCCGACGTAGAGAGTTCGGAAAACGAATAACTGCCAGTGTATCTGAGCCTATACACCGGCAGTCTACTGAGTATAAAAGGCTTTTTTTCAAGTGCAAACTAAATGGCACTGAATTTCTCATCGACACGGGAGCAGAAGTGAACATTCTGCCCCACAATGTCACAAAAAAATTGGGCTTAAAAATTCGTAAGTCCAACGTTAAGCTCACAGCAGCTAACGGAGCCCCTATAGACACACTAGGGCGAGCTGACACGACAATTAACATCGGCCTCGGAGACATGACCACCGATTTTATGATCACGAAAGTTGATCTAGCGATCCTAGGTATACCATTCCTCGAGTCTTGGGATATCGGAATACGGGTCAAACACAAGTACATTTATAAAGATAAAATAAAGAGCTATGCCGATCAAAAAATAGCTGCAGTCATGAACAAAAAATTCACTGACGAACAAATAGCAGCTACTATCCCTCATCGTGACAATAACCCTCAACCAGAGGACGTGCAAATCACGGAGGACGAAAACATTCGCTCTATCATTGACAAATACAATGATAAAATGAGCAAACTTCAAGGAAAGTGGAAAAACAACGGGGTTTACCACCGTATAACCACGGAAGGAACACCAGTACACTTCCGAGCAAGACCCATGGCGGGCGAAAAACGGGCTCAAGTCAAAAGTACTTTTGACAAAATGCTTTCAGAAGGCATAATTGCACCATCAGATTCCGAATGGGCATCCCCGTTACACTGTGTGCCAAAAAAAGACGGGTCATGGAGAATCACCGGCGACTACCGTTTCCTGAACGCGAAAACGAAGAAAGACGCCTACCCTCCTCCTCACATTCGCTCTTTCCAAGCGAATTTACATGATACACGAATCTATTCGACAATAGATTTAAAATCGGCATATTATCATATTCCGATGCACCCAGATGACGCTCATAAAACTGCAATTATTACACCTTTCGGTCTTTATGAGTTTAAGAAAATGAGCATGGGTTTGGCCGGAGCGGCTCAAACATGGCAAAGATACATGGACAGCATCATGCGAAAATTTGATTTCGCATTTGTATACCTAGATGACATCCTGGTGGCTTCTAAAAATTATAAAGAACACATGAACCACCTCAAACAAATTTTTGACAAGCTAGGGGAACACGGACTTCGAGTAGGTTTTGATAAATGCATTTTTTCAAAACCTACCGTCGATTTCCTAGGTTTCACTATCTCGAAAGAAGGGATAATTCCTAAACGAGATAAAATAGAAGCCATAGAACAATTTCCTAGGCCAATAGACGTACATAGTCTACGCAGATTCCTAGGTATGTGTGGTTTCTACCGAGCATGCTCAAGTAAATTCGCTCACACGGCACAACCTCTGTATGACTCCATTCAGTCAAACAAAAAAAATGACAAAACGCCTATAGAATGGACATCAGAGAGAGAAAAAGCTTTCAACAGCTTAAAACAAGCAATGATTAAAGCTACATTACATAATATCGCTCATCCACACCCTACAGCAGAGTGGAGATTAGTCTGCGACGCATCCGACACACACATCGGAGCGGCACTAGAGCAGGAAATTACAGACAAACACGGCTCGAAATCTTACCAACCATTGGGATTTTTCAGTAAAGAAATTCCGGAACAATGGAAGAATAAAGCATCATTCGACAAAGAGATGTTCGCCGTTTACCAAGCTTGCATTCATTGGCACAATGACTTGGACGGCCGATCTTTTCATATTTGTTCAGATCACAAGCCTCTGCTAGGCACGATGCTTAAGAAAAATGCACATTTTTCTAAAATGAGATTAAGATGGCTAACATACATCTCTCAAATGACGAGTGACATTCGTCATATACCCGGAGAGAACAACGTCGTCGCCGACGCACTCTCCAGACCCTTCGATCCAGTTGAAATTCAAACAAAATCGATTTCAACCCAAACGGACGAGGGTCCACCCATAGCCGAAATTTCGCAAATTACGGCTGCAATAGAGTGCAATCTTCTACTGCACATTTCAAATGCACAAATTCGTTCTCCCCCTAACGCAGAGGACAAATTGAAACTCACACAAGTTGAATTCCCTCAAGGAGAAATTTGGTGTAACCTAGACCTAGGACACCCAAGACCTTATATTCCAAACGAAATAAGGCAAGAAATAATCAGCCAAATTCACAATTTGGGACACCCAGGTATACACTCTACAGTGTATAAAGTTAAACAAAGATATTTTTGGCACGGACTCCGTGCAGATGTCTCCAACTGGGTCCGAGCGTGTGAAACTTGCCAACGAGCAAAAATCACGCGCTCCGTGAAGCTCCCTTACTCCGAATTTGAAACGGCTAACAAATTTTCTCATGTACACGTTGATATTACCGGCCCATTACCTTTAGCTAAAGGAGGGAAAAGTTACATTTTAATGATGGTTGATAGAGCAACGGGTTGGCTAGAGGCAGTCCCTCTTAACAACATCGAAACAGCCACGATCACAAACGCCTTTATCAATATTTGGGTAGCTTCAAAGGGCGTACCTAAATACGTCACAAGTGACCAAGGCACACAATTCGAATCAGATCTATTCAATTCCATTATGGAACGTCTCGGAGTAAAACATACTCACACGTTACCATACAAACCATCAACAAACGGAATGGTAGAACGCAGAAATAGATCTTTGAAAGAGGCTCTCAAAGCACAAAACGAAAATTGGCTCGACGCACTTCCAAAAGTTCTACTCGCCATGCGTACGGCAGTAGACCCAGCAACGGAAACTACACCGTTCCAAAAAGTTTACGGAATTGACGTACCACTCCCAGGAGACATTTTCGTAACTTCTACAAACCTTTCGGAGCCTCTCTTCTTCCGGCCTACGCATATTAAACATAATAATACGAAATATGCCGTAAACATGCCCAAAAATTTGGATACATGTACACATGTCTATATCAGAGTGCCCACACAGCTCACCTCTCTGCAATGTCCTTACACGGGACCATTCAAAGTGGTTAAAAGAGATAAGTTTTCGGTTACAGTGCAAATTGGCGAACATACGAAAAAAGTTCCCAAACAGCAAATAAAACCAGCTTACACTCTAAACTCGGACGAAGCTGTGTCACGAAACCAAAATCAGGCAGAAAGTAAGGAGAAAACTCCCCGAAAATCCGCCAGAGGGCGCGTCCCCTCTACCAAATTCGACGAGAAGTGGGTGACTGCACTCGAAACAAGCCACGCCCACTTTTCTCGGGTAGGAACAGTGGGAGATATAAATATGAAACACCCCACGCCAGGAGCTCATACCAACTTTGACCATGGCAGCTCCCACTACCCAAGAGCAGATGATCACGGAGGAAGTCGAAAATCTTCTACTCGCCGAGGAAATTCCGGCAGCCATCAGCCCGCTACCGCCGTCGCCGGAGAAGAAGACACCGGCGGACGCCAGCGCGCCGAGAGAGGTGGTGTGGAGAACACCAGCAGCGTTCAAGACGCCGGCTACACCCGCTCCGCAGCTGCCCAGGGCTCCGCCCGCTCAACAGCCCCTCCCGGCTCCACGAAAGTGGATCAGCTCGGGCGACGTGCCCGTGCCTCGGTGGGACGAAATGAGCGCGGCGGGGTGGACGGAGCCGGAACGAGCACCTCCGCAACAGCCCAGCCGCGGCCGCGGGCCAAGCCCTCGCGGGTTTGGCTCCCGTCGGCAAAGCTCGGGCCGGCCACGGCCGCCCCGCGGCGCTCGTCGAAACCGGCGAGGCCGGGGCGCACCCCAGGTGCGGGACGCGAGGCCTGCACCTCCGCCTCCGCCCCAACTGGTGAGGGTTTCTTACGGAGAATTCCGTGTGGACCTCCCAGTTCTCCCCAGCCGGCGTCGTCGTTAATAACACGGCGTCTTGGGGGGGCCCCTGTGGTGAAAACCACCCCCTCTTGTCAACAGCCCTTTTCAGGGCTACCAAAAAGAGGTAGACACAACACAAAAATATTTATAAGACGTCGAGTTACAACTCCGTCAAACAAAATATTTCACCAGAGAGAAAATACGAATTTCTCTCTCAAAAGTGAAATATTAACTAAAAACATACAAGGCGACCTCCCTAGACACTTACTGGGCGAGAGAGATGCGACAAGTATCTCGAACCAAGTCGCCTTGAACGAGAAAACTCAAACAGAAAATCAAACGTCCTCTAAAACTAGCAAGGACAATTCAAACAAGCCTACTCGCCAATCAGAAACACTGATTACACGAGAGACAATAGGCGAACCAACCAAGAGGCGGCAAGCAACCACCTCTGGTCCAGCAGCCACCCCGGGGACCCCGTCTGAACAACTGACGCAGAGAAAGCACCCGAGGTCCCCGGCTAAACTCAAGGTCGTCGGCTCCGCGACGGACGCTCGTAAGCCACCCCCGGGGACCCCGTCGCAGCGACGGACGTGGGGAAACCACCCCGGAGGACCAGCTCAGCTATCATACTCGCAGATACTGAGAAAACAATGTGCGAGCCAATGAGATTACACAGTCGAATTAATGAAATTAAGCGGACCAATCAGGAGGCGGCAGGAGGCGGCCACCTCCCTATAAAGACCCCGCTCGGAGCCCTCCGAAATTCATTCTACTCTCCGCTCTCGACGACAACACCTCGAAGTACGAAGATTTCTACACGCTCTACGCTGACGAACCTTCTGCATCCCGAGTTCAGCTCAAGAACGGCTTCCTACTGCTTTCTACAAGGCCTACCTTCTCTCCACACAGATCTCGCATTGGCATCTACGAGTCCAGTGATTATTCATCCTGCTCATTGCCCAACGTAGTTCATCTGTCAGGACGCCACCCGGTACATCTATCGATATTCTCTTTAGATCGTACGCCCGCAGGGACGTTCCTAGCCGTGTCACCCGGGTTTCGTAGCACTAAGCTCGTCACCGACCGCTGGGGCACGCCGGTAAATTACTCAGCTCATCCGCTCTAATTTACCGTCCAAGGAAGTCTTTTTCAAGACTACAAGGCAGGACCCTGACATACGAGCAAAGGAAAGAAGCTCTGTCAAGCGAGTCCGCCTTCCTAAACCCTCTATTTCTATACATAGAGGCATCGAAACGAGCTAATAACTCGGCTATTTCGATGGAACGTCGGCCGTCTTATTTCCTCATGCAAGGGGAGGTAGACGACGGCGAGGCCGGGCCTCTTAGCCCCCGTAGCGCTACCTACACGCTGCCCGGCCAATCCGCCGGTCCCAGCGACGGCGCAAGGCTCGATCCTCACGACGAGATAGCCTTCTCACCTAACGTATTCACGAAGGAAACGTTAGATCAAGCCTCGCCTATACAAAAGATCGAGGATACCTTTCAGACCCGCTCTGAAGTCAATCATTATGATTCGACCAAGCTTTCCGAATACCGACGATATTCGACACAAGCCTACCCGGCCGATCCGAGTGTCAAATACACTCCAAATGTACAAAAAACAAAGGATACTTTTCAGTACCTCAATCAAGCTCAACATATTCCTCCTACAGATATAAATCTTAGGCCGGAATATTACAAAACGGCTCAGTACCAAACTGATCGAACCCAGCACCCACTATGCGAGCCCAGTGCTCCACGCGGCTGCGACACGAACTATCTCTCAGTTCATCCCGCCAAGCAAGCTGACCTTGACGGATTCGCTCACATTCCTTACAGGAATAGCACGGGGACTAACCCGCATAATCAGAATATAAATGTCCCACTTGGTCTACCCACACCAAGTAAAATAGGTTGGTTTTTTTTTTCCATGAAATTAATAGTTAACAATTTCTTTGCACTGAACAGGCTCAAATTTAACAGCATACAATAGGTAGGTACCTAGGATAATTTACGAAAATTCGCTCATACGATCATGTTGCATGACTGGAACTTTTTTCGTATTAGCTGCATGCGACTACTTAGGTACTGTGTACAGTTTACTTCGTTCCTCATATGCCTACGGTTTAAATAAACGTACATATTTCAATTTTCTGGAAACTCACGTATAAATTAGTGCATAAAGCTACCGCACTTATGAAAATGTATGGCATCTTGCGGAGCCTCGGGGGTAAGCCCGTGTACCAGTAAACCCCCGTCACGCTACTTGAACGTGGTTTGTGTTCACGTAAGAAAATAACATAGGTATTGTTTTGCTGTCTTGTCACGACAAACTTACACCATGGAAACAAAATTAACATTTCAGGTTGGTTAATTCAACATTATGTGAGGGCTATTTTGAACTCTCCCTATTCCGAATATTCATAAGTATTGTCATGAGTAAATATTACTGTTTATTGTGAGGAATATATCTCGCGTCAAATAAGCTGTAGAATGACAACTTAGGAGGACATTTTGAGATCGTGATTTAGGCTTTGAATGATAATGAGCTAGGTACCTGAGAGAGGAATGATATTTACGGGCAGAGGGCGAAAAAACGTTACATTTCTGGCAAGTACAAACCATCTAGATGGCTCTCGGTAGTGCTCCTCAAGAAGCATAACACTGATTTATCTAGATGCAAGTTCTACGATGCACTGGCAATGCGGTATAAGAGGGCTCCTATTGAGATGCCAACTTCATGTGATGGATGTGGGTGTAGGTAATAACTTTTCACAAGAACGTGCACTAAGTTGCAAGACTGGTGGACTAATTTCTGGGAGGCACAATGAAGTGAGGAACACCTTGGGAGTGCCAATGTCAACAGCGTGGGGCAACTGTGTTAGAGAGCCCATCATTGAAGAGGCATCAGCGGCCAGTCCAGGACTGCAAGGGGTTCTGGCATGCAGAGGAGTACGGAAATCACAGAGGATGGCCTTATTTTTTCATCCGTGTCGTTGAAACCGAAGCTCCCTCATTTTTCCCGCTCAGCCCTCTCGGTACTGATACCAGCAGAACAGGAAAAATAGAGAAAATACTTGGATGCATGGAAACATGACACTCTTCATTCACACCTTTGGTATGTTCAGTGAACGCTGTATTTGCCCAATAGATGGCCAAATGACTGTTGGCTGAGCTACTACAAGAGGCCTGGATGCGTCTTCGAGTGGAATTAAAGGAGCCTCAACAATGAGTTTGAAAAGCACACGGGAAAAATGGAGAGCGGCCCAAGATTTGTTAGGGTTTGGAGATTTGTTGGGGTGGCTGTGCATTTAGCACAGATTTTGGTGTAATCGCAATCATAATTACGATTATGATTTCAATCATAGGTGTTTAGAGATGTGATAACGATTATAATCACAGATCCTGAATCTAAGATTACGATTGCATTCGTAATCACAGATTTTTCTGTAATTGCATTTGTAATCACAAGTTTTTTAATGTGATTTATAAATGTGATATAATAATAATAATAATAATAATAATAAATCTTTATTACGGAAATACATCCAGTTTATAAACAGTATAAAAAGTACATAACAGTATATAACAGTTTCTGAATAATGTTTTTAAATTAGTGAATAAGATTATACAATAAAGTATATATGCTAACATACGAGTGAACTTCTAAGGGATAAAATGTAATTTATTCAAAGGAGAATAATAAACAATATCAAATACAAGAGTATTGCGGAGGGATATTAAAAGAAAATAATAAACAATATGAAATTCATGATTAATACGGATGGATATTGGTACAAGGTACAAAATGGTCAAAGGTTATATGAAGAAGTTATCTAGTTGTGATTTGAAGGTGGAAAGATTGGGACCAAAAAAATCTATCGAAGGATAATTATTTGCATGAGACATGAGATATACCTACATAAATATATGTATGTATATACAATCCAGGAATCGTTTCAGAATGCCACAAAACGGATTTCAATGAAAAAAGTTTTCGAAAATTTTGATGTTAAAATTTTTGGAGCCATTGCAATAGCTTCATTTTTTGCGAAAATTCGCTAGAAAATGTGCGAACGGATAAAAATTGAAACCAATAACAGTTGAACCAACAATAAATAATAGAGACCTACCTGCTCTGGTTGTTGATTTTATACTTACGTAAAGTAATTAATGCGAAGAGTTCGTCAAAAGATGAGAAAAACGAAGTTGATGTGGCCATTCGAATCCAAGCGGGATCAGAGCGAAATACAGTTTGGTTCGACGATGCTGGAGAATTCGATTCGATGCCGAACGTTCATTTACCTCCATACCGCCAGGTTCGCTGCGATCGCGATTCGAACCCGGCCTGCCCCCATCGTCTAGTCTCGGAGATAGATCAAGGAAGAAGGGATAAGAAGAAGAAGAAGGTGGAGAACCACCACCCTCACTCACTGCTCGGGGTTAGGAAAAGAGTTTCAGGTAACCACCACCTTGATAAGGAGAGTATTGATTTGATAAGAATCGCGATCACTGATCAAGATGAAAAACACGTTTAAGTAGTTTTATTTTATGATTTTGTAAAATTTCATTATTTCCTTAGTGAACGTCTGATGTGACCTTAGTCAACTGGAAAGAAACGAAGATAGAATTCGATGATCATTATCACCCAGTAGGTACAATACAATTATATTGTGAACATGCACTACTACGTACAATACTCTTGTATACTAAGTTTATTTATTTTATTGTTACCTGGCTTATTTTTAGAACATAGGTAAATAGACTTAAGGTTGACAATTCTAATTCAGTAGAAGATCGAATTGATTCACCGAAGTTTGGCCGTCTCCTGAATACGAAATGAGCTTTGCGATTCACATCCATGATGACGACTCCCCCTCCTCCCCTTTCCCACACTTAACTCTTCTGTGGCGCGAACGAACACCCATAAAATGCTCTAGATGGTATCATTCGATTCATTGAACTGAGTTGTTGAAAGCAATGGATGGGAGGGGTTGAAATTTGTTAACCCTATGATGTGCATCTCTCTGTCAGTCTCTGACAATGATAAATGGATAAATCTCATGAAAACAATTAGATATTTCAAACACTTGGATAACTAGTTCTGCATTGTAAGTACCTATACTTAATTTTTCAAAAGAAGGAGATTAAAATTTACAACTGTCCATAAATCTTGGAACTAAGAGTATTTGTAAATGATGAATTGAATGATTAAATAATGAAAAAGAGTTGATAACTGGTCAAGTACTAATGGCATCACCTCTCCCATCTTCCTAACATTATTAGCAGATATTACCTACTCATCTGTCCGAAAAGTTAGCGTCCACTTTATTTAAATGAAAGTTGATTACATCCTGAGAATCTTGACATCGTCCTGACGTTTTTCACACATACACACCTCAAAAGAACTAAGGGATCTCTTTCTTGTTGACGCCAACGACTCCAGATCAATCGGACAAAGTTCACTTTAAATCTCGTGATTAGGTACCTAATGGAGATTCTGGCTTAACCGTCTTGTTTCGCACTAAAAAATATTTGAAATGACGTAATTATCACTAAAATTGTTTTCCAAGTATCCAATAACCCCTCCCCCTTGGGTGGTCCAAAAGAATTTTGGATTTTTTTCTTTTTTTCTGATTTTTATTTGCTCAAAATTTCGTATCAGGCACCCCATAAACAATCTCCAAGTTTCACTTCGATATCTCAAAAATTATGGAAAAAAATTAGTGGGGAGGGGGGTTACTTCTTTCGAGAAAAATGCTCAGATTTCATTCTGTTTTGACAATCAACAAGAACATTATAAAATTCATGTACATGTACACGAATTTCATTAATATAAAATTCTAGTAGAATTCGGATGATAAAATGAACCGCGTTCCGAACACTTGCGTCTCCGTGGAGCTGAAATATAGGGATCCTCCACCGAATAGTATCGATTCGGCCTCCTAACGCATCGATGCATTCAGCTGCAGTTATAGGAGTCTGTTCAGAGCGCTCTGGAGACCTCCTCAAAAGCATTTCCTACTGAGTGGTGAAGTGCTGTGATTATTTCCTGTCACGATAGCGATGGCATAGTCTATTGTTAAGATAACGGTCTCGTGAGCCGATAGTCATGGGTTTGAGACCAGATGAATGGTCTTTTTTTCTTTTGCTCGTACAACTCCCGAAATATACTTCTAAAACGTCATTCTAACCTGCATGTCTAACTAATCTGAATTTTCACCGAGGGATTGACTACTTGATGTTATGTATTTTTGAGATGCGAGCTTGCAAGCATCCAGATCACCAAACTATACACTTCATTCTGACCTACATGTCCACTAATCTGCGTTTTTACTATGGGATTGACTACTTGATGTTATGTATTTTTGAGATGCGAGCTTGCGAGCATCCAGACCACCGAATTATGGCCCATTTTCTCGTGACTTCACGCCTGGAGTAGGTTCGCGTTCCAGCCAAAGTCGGCCATGACTGCCCTACGTTAATAAATCGCTACTCAACCAACCTATTTCTCACAAGAAGTTTGCCGTCTCACGGCAACATAATTCGTGGCTATAAGGCCATTTTTCAACAGTTTTGTTTTGAAAAAGTATGATATTGACTTGATTTGACAAAGTTTCTATTTGACTTCGTTCCCTACAAGAAGAACTGTGAGTTCGTCATTTCCGTTCAACATGGAGCAGCTCATGAGTCACAAATGAAAAGTCACATTTACTTTCCTAAACTGTTATGTAATCGTGTTATGAGACCTCGAAACTATACACTTCATTCTGATCTACATATCCAACTAATCTGCATTTTTACTAAGGGATTGACTACTTGATGTTATGTATTTTTGAGATGCGAGCTTGCGAGCATCCAGACCACCAAACTATACACTTCATTCTGACCTACATGTCCACTAAACAGGTTGAACGGAATTGAAGAACTCACAGTTCTTCTTGTAGGGAACGGTTCCAAGAAGTTGCCGGGGTGGGGGACAAACTTGATCGTTCTAGAGAGTCTCGTATGTTATAATAATCGTGCCTGCCAGCTCAATTATTGATTGCTGTCAACGATACCAATCTAATGTGAACGAGTTTTTATTTGGACTAGGAGCCGACTAACTATTGTAGTTAATCAGTGTCAGAAAACTAAATAACTTCATTCGTTTAGGCTTTGAGAATAACTATTAACCTGAAAAATAGTAAACAAAAAATTATTGAAAGTTCATCAGGTGTCTGTACTGCTGTGTAGGTACCTAGCCATTGCTCATGTAACGGCCCAAAAATATTTGATACCTCGACAGGAGTTCGAACTCGCGTCGTCACAACTACGATAAATTACGGGAAATTCCTCGTAGTTGCGACACTCTAACGATCAGAGCTCTGAGGCCAGGGTGACCAAACCTCTTCGACTGTGAGAGTTATTTTCCTGGAGCTCCCCGGAGTCAAATTCCAGCCTTCTCGGCTGGTTTGGGGTCGATAATAACTTGACGAATGATGAAGGAACTAGTAACTATGTTATGCAGTTGTCCAGCTGGCTACAAATGGCGCATTTTCGCAGCAGATGCTCGCTGGAACAAGTCAGCAGTCGAGCGAGGTCATTGTCACGGTGTCTCGAGAATATCACCTATACACATCATTCTGATCTACATGTCCAACTAATCTGCATTTTTACTAAGGGATTGACTGGAACTTTTTCAATGTTGGCGCTCAGAAGGTCAGTTGATTTCAAAATGAGCAAATCGTTGTGTTGGGAGGCTGAATCGATACTACCGAGAATGGCTATTCGATGGCAGTAAATAAGAGTGGGGGATCCCTCTATTTCAGCTCCACAGAGACACAAGTGTTCCGAACGCACAGCACAAACGCAGCGGTCAAACCGCCGAGTGGTGTGTGTTGCATGGCACTACAACGTCGCGTTTTTTTTTTTTTTTCTCAGTTTGGTTTTGGCTACTATTGAGTTGCCAAATAAATAGTTAGTCACCATCTCATAAGTGTATACAGGTAACTTAAATTAGTTTAAACAATTTATTATTCACCGTTAATGCCGATATTGGACCCTTGTTTGTTTGATAAACCTTCAATTGACGGAAAATTTTAATAATTTTGAAAACATCATAAAGTGGCGGTGTCTCAACAAACCTCCTTTATAAATTCACAAAAGTGAGTAGATATAAAATGATTACATTTTAATGATTTTATGTATATAAATATATGAAATTTTACCAGTAGGTACTCACTAACTTAGTACAAGTTGAAAAATGAAGTTTCGTTATTATCTATCTCTTCACTTATTATTGGGATATCCATTAGACAAATGGGTGTGAAGGAAGCGTCTTGCTCTCCAATAGCCTCGGTAAACTTCGGTAACTGGCTGAGAAAACCTAAACCTTCACATCAACCAACCTCTAGAGAATTTCGGCACAAAACTATCCCGAGCTCTATATAGGCCTTCTCTACCCAGGTATAGGCCTGTAGAGCGGTTTCAGTAATTCTACAATTCTAAGTAAATACATCTATAGGTAATGTTTATTTCGAAAAAACGTACTTTCTTTTATTCAAAAGATTTTTTTTTTTTTTTCCAGGAAGTGCTAGGACATGGCTTCAGAAACCAATTCAAACGCCATGGACAATGATTTGGCCTTTGTTTACCTGCAACGATATTTCCTGGACCCTAACCGGCCTAGGGAAAATGTCGTTGTACCCTCAGTAATCGGCAAGTCTCCTATCAAGACAAACGAAGAGAAAATGGTGGAAGCGGCGTTTGAAAGCTGCGCCTTCAAGTCTCTATTCAGTTGTGTTGTGGGTTTTGGCCTTGGAGCCGCTATTGGGCTGTTCACCTCAAGCGTTAACCCCAACATCCCCACTGGGCCTAACGGCGAAATCAAACATCAGACGGCTCGCGAAATCTTCAGGGAAATGCGAATGTCTATGGGCTCATACGCCAAAAACTTTGCTATGGTGGGAGCGGTGTTTGCAGCAACAGAATGCGCCATTGAATCGTCAAGGGGCGTCACCGACTGGAAAAATGGTACTTACGCTGGAGCAGCCACTGGTGGTCTCATCGGGCTACGAGCAGGTATAAAGGCAGGAGTCGTTGGGGCTGCTGGGTTTGCTGCATTTTCTACAGTTATTGATTACTACATGAGACACTAAAACCATCATGTGCTAACTCAGCCCCTCTCAAAATTTCAAAAGTCCATAAGAGGCCTTACCTCATTTGGCAAAGCCATTGTGTACCTATATACTATTAGTTGCGTAGATTGGCTATTTATGTTGACATAGACACTCATAATGTGTAAGTTGTTATTATTTATTGTAGATAATTATATTGTTTCTTAAATAGATTCGTATTTTTTGTGAGGCAGATGTCATGTCTCCTAAAAATTGTACCTACAGCTTAAAGCTAAACATTTCCAACAGTTGTTTTTCTCAGCAAAACTTTGGACTTGCATTACTAATGAAAAGTGATTGTAGTGAGACGATCAGACTATGACGTGTATGGGTGATTCTCACAGAAAGGGGCAGAAGTGATGTCCGGACCAGTTGCGGCGACCCACTAAGGATTTGGGAGCAGGCGAAGGTCTTAAATTGTAGTATAGGTTTTTATCTAGAACCCTTTTTTCCATTTTTAGGTTATGATTATTCCTTTAAATAAAAAATTAACTAAATATAGTCTAATCGTCATCGACCTGTCCTGTCCCAATGCGACCTTCCCAACTTCAAGCTTTAATTAAAGGTCTTTCCACTTTTGAGTTTGGATTTTATTCAATTTTTCTACATCAGCATGATTTCTGAGATGCATTTCTGATCGATAAAATTAATGTAGAACCGCCAGAAAAGTGTATTTGGATGGAAATATATGTGTCCGGAGCATCGCCGTCATCGACCTGTCCAATATTGTTTTTCGAATTTTCGCGGTCACAAGTGTATGTTAGCGGGGTTTTTTTTTTTTTTTTTTTTTTTTTTTGCGCGCTTCTCACTTACCAGAAAAACTGCCATTCGTTTCAATTCAGTCAACTCGTGGTCGTCACCAGGAGCAGACGTGTGCTGGATCGTGGGTTGGTCAAACACAATCGTCCGAAACCTGTCCACTTTTTCTAAGTGAGTACTTGAACTCAATTTTTTCTTATGGTATTTTTATTGTGCACCGAACGGTCTAGTTTCATGTTATATGCCGAATTTGGGAAAAAGCTTGCCACGAGGTGAAACATTTAAGAAAAACTGATGAATCATCATCGACCTGTCCATCATCAACCTGTCCTCTCCTGAAAATTCGAGGACAGGACGATGAGGAAAAAGGCAAATCTATTATGTTTTTTGGATTTTCTAGTATTCCCATATTCTCGCATTTAGTAATTCAATATTCTCGTATTGACCATTCAAAACACATATCTACTTAGCCGAGCGTTGTGAAGGTCTACTTGGACTTGTTCGACAATTTCTGTCATTGTTTGTTGGATTCGCCCTACAGTGGTCACGTTTTTGGGTCTTTTGACTTGAAATGTTGAGGGTTTAACGTTTCTTGGCAGTTAGAGCAAATTTTCCATTGGAGCGTGCCAATAAACGGCCCCAGCTCAAAAATTCTCGTTTGGCTAAAAATCGTTTAAAAAAAAAGTTCCAGTCGTGCAGCATGACCATGTGAGGGAATTTTTGTAGGAAACCGATTTTTATTTACTTTTTAACTGATTTTCAACTTTAAAAGTTAAAATTCGAACACTTATTGCGCGCCAATAACGTTCAAATTTACGGCATTCAAACTTGATTTAATCAACATTCCGCAAAAAGTATGATTTTTTAGGTTTTTTAAAAAAAAATGTATCGGTTAATGCTATTTTTTAGCACATTTTGTGGAATTATAGTGCGTTGTTGTGCACGAAAAGTTCTGTTTTTCGAATTCATCCTTTCGTAGATGATTCTTTTACTGATTAATTTTGCTTGACGAAACTCGCGATTTTTATTTTTTCTATTTTTCAATTTTTGTCGGTTTTTGCGATTTTTGGAGCACATTTTTTTAAATTTGAGTGCTTTTTGTGCACCACTCGCGGTTCTTTTTATTTTTCGTTATTTTTGAGTTTTGGTTGTCTTTATAGGCACAGATGGCTCCGAAGAACTAATATTGAACGTGTGATATAAATATATAGTAATGACTAGGGAAGAGCATGACTGAGAATAATTAATAAATCTCATCCTATTCCCTATCAAGTCATGTTAATATTTCAATGAGAATGTATATTTTCAAGTTTCACTGTTAATGGTTTTTTCGTTTGATTGAAATTTTAGATTCTAAGTATTATGTTTATATAATTAACGTTTTCTTTTTTTTGATACATATGAAAACTTTTCAAAATTAGTTAGAATTGGAATTCAGTAATATTCAACCATGATTTTTGGATACTGTACCACGTTTGAAAATAATTCTCTAAGGAAGGTTTCTTTGAGAAACCGCATTGCAGACTGTTCACCGAAAACTTTGAATTCACATTCTGATTATATTAAAATATGAAGTGTTTTACAAAAACAAGCTTTTTTTGCAAACCAACGACAAATTGAAGGAAATCCAGGACAGGGCGATGATGCCATGACAGGGTGGTGATACAAATGGTGAGAATCAACGTGTCGCATATTTATATAAAATATGCAAATATTTATTTTCTGAATTAATAAAAGCGCTACTGCTTGGATTGGCATCGAATTTCGATACATACGATATAGAGACCATCTGTGATTTTTTTCAGCTCGATTCGAACACTTTTTCTTTTTTCAAAAGTCAAACTCAAAACAGACCTTTTCTGTGAGAATCACCCGTATACTACTACGCGACTTGGAGTAAGTTGCGAATACATCAAGGAAACAAGGGACTTCAAGCAGGAACAAAGTTCTAATAGGAAACGAAAGTTTATTAAATATATTAAGTTGAATGGAAAATACTTAATGTTTAATGTTGAATAAGACGTTGATAATACGAAAGAAGATCTCAGCTTTAAGCCTTCACGTTCTGGGTCTCCCGATGACGTGTGTAGATATTATACAGAACTCCAAGCTCTCTGGTCTAGGGTTACCAGATGGAAAAACACGAATGGAGGAAACGAGGGAGGACAAAACATCCAAATGGAGGACCCATTTTTCAAGAGTGAAAAAATCATAAATAACTTCAAATTTATTCAAACATGAAAAAATAAATAATCACTTTTAAAGCAAATTTATCGAAAATATAAGTAGGTAACTTACTATCTTTGGGAAACGACTTAGAAATGGGGCTCCGAACATAAGCTCGAGGTAGATTTCAGCGTGTAAACAATGACCTTGCCAATTTGCTATTCCTTTATTGCCTTTAAGGGTAGTTGTGATGGAAACAAGTTGTTTTGTCGATTTTGCTTCCTCACTACCGAAGGTAGAGAAGCTGTTTAAAAAAAATGTTTGTCCTCCAAAATCAAAATTTTCACTTGCTTTTTGCATTTCAGAGCTGATCAATTTCGGTTCTGTGTCTGTCTGTCTGTTGTAAATCCTTGTCACGCTCAAAATTATACCAAGTCTCAGTCCGATTCCGATGTAATTTTCAAATATTGTGCGGATTAGATCCTAGACGGTCCCCTATAATGTTCAATGCCGACGAATCAACAGTAGCTTGTGCGCATGCGCAAACCTAAATTTCTCATAACGTCGATTTCTTATCATATGTTGGTCTGATTTCATTCAAACTAGGTAGGTGATTGGGTATATGTTCCAGAAAAATGCCTAATAAATTATATCGCGATCGTTAGATTAATAACCATTGCGCATGAGCGATACTAATATTGATGACACAGACAAAACTCTGAGTCTAATGGAACGATTTTAATAAAACTTTCAGGGATTGTGCGGGACCAGTACCTTCTAGAGGGTCCCCTATAACTTTCATTGCCGTCACATAAATAGTAGTCTGTGCGCATGTGTGAACGTTAATTTATTATCATCTACTTGTCCGATTTCGTTCAAACTTGGGGAGTAGATAGATATATGTTCTAGGCAAATTCCCTATGAATTATATCGCGATTGGTGGAGTAATTCTGTAGTGCATGCGCAGAACTAAAATTGATCGACACAGACAAAACTTAAGACTGATAGACCGATTGTTATGAAATATTCAAGGATAGTGCGGTTTAGCTCCTTAATGTTCCCCTATAAATTTCATTGCCGTGGGAGTTTTTATAGCGTCGACTTGTACTTTGTTCTTCAACTAATTCTATACGTCCATGTTACAATGTGTGAGGAAGCCACACTCCACACCCAAATTGGCAGAGGTTGTTTTTATTGTTGAGTGTTTCTGTATTACTTAAAATAATTCATTTATTAATAATATGATCATCATTTTTGACCAGTATGATGAGATTTGTGGTCAGGGGAACGAATTGTAGAGCGAAAAGGGGAGACTAAAGGTAATATTAACAAGGGAAAAGTCACGTCAACTATCATGTTCCTTAGGTCCTTCGCCCCCTACTGTTCCTAGTGGCAGACCTTGTTAGTTTGGAGCCCCATTGGCACATTCTAGTCTGAAATTATTTAATACATAGGTCAATTGCGGCTCCTGCCCTGAAGCTCAGGAGATCAACAGGGGCTATCGCAAAGGGGACGTTTATTGGCCGGGGGTGCATATACGCCTTTGCTTCTATCAGTAGCCGCCCCTGATACAGGTGAATAGGTAATAATCCTATACATAGGTTGGTATGTTTTAGAATCATCACAGTAACAAGGCGCTGAATAACAGTAAGATATGAATAAATTAGAGTGGAGTTGTTGTTCTACTTGTACGGGTACGGCTGGTGGCGGGTAGCCAGAAGAGGCGGCGAAATTGGATGAGGTAGTAAGTAGAGTAGGTAACTTAGGTTTTCTTTTTGTTGGAAAACTCCGAAAATGGAGGAAATTTCAGTACAATAGAGGACACAGTCGTAAATGGAGGACATGCCCCCTCCCAAATGACATCCTGGTCGATGTCTTGAAAAGTGATCACAGTCTTGAAGGAGGTATTGAATGAGCAAGAAAGAAAGCTGGTTGCTGATCCTCAGCTCTTCCTTGGCTCACTGGCGGGTGCAGTGGTGATCTTTCCGAGAGAAAATTAGATAAGTACTTGGGTTTGGCTAAGGAAAGCATAGGATCTAGTAGTAGGATCTATTTCATGATCCAGAGGAACAAATACACACTCATTTCTAGTATACACTTCTTCAAACACAAAACCGAGAAAGAATTAGAGGGGAATCGAAAAAACAAGGAAATCAACATTAAGTGATATTTATTTCATTACACATCTATATACTGATGACATAACGTGATTCAAGTTTATCTTCTAAGTAAGTTAAAATATTATTCACCCCTTCAATTCATTTCTCTTCCCCTTTCAATTAGTGTCTTACAAAATCACACAAGATTATCAAGTCGACTGAGCTCATCACTTTCAGCAAGATTTCAGTTTTGAAATCGTACTTAATTACAACCAAAATCGTTTTTTAACGACAGATGTGGCGAGGCCATGATTTTTTAAAATTCCGAACATTATTATTAGTATAAACTCTGAACCTCGCACGCTTAGTACTATCCGATCCGTTTTCATTTACATTAAGTCACTCAACAACCAACCATCCATATATATACACAACTCTTTCCACACGGAAATCTCAATAGTCTCACTTTCACAATAACTCGCGTAACCTATGTTCGAGGAATTCTGATTAGCAAACCGAAGATTTATGATTTTGTTCGGTCGAACGATCACCAAGAGTTAATCAAATGACTACACATTATTTTAATAACCCCAGGCCATCAAGTTAGGAGTTGCTGTAACATTTGGGCTTGTATTCATTTAGGGATGGTTATTATTCACTCAGCTTTCGGTTCAAAATAAGGTCAGCCTTTAAGAATTCTTCAATAACTTACCTATTTACACCATCGAAAAGGTTAATGAAAATACCTTGATGACCTCATAAATAATGATTTAATGCAACAAAAACTATTATGCCTCCGGAAAATTAATTAATTTCAAATAAATTCTTCGAGATGTGAAGATTAAGGAAGCGTTGACTATAAATCGGTAGAACAATTTGATTGTTATGGCAAAATGGGGAATACTAAAACATCTCGAAACAGATGAATTATCGGAAATTAATTTTTCAACGCATACGAAAACAAGAAAAAGTCTGTAAATAAAATGAACGCGTTCCTTCATTTGTTTAAAACCAACAATATGTCGAAGATTAATATAAAGTCCACGACTTGACCATGTTTTGCATCACTATAAGAAAATATTCCACTCAATCCCCATAAACTTCAACATCCCAAACAAAACTATAGGAGAAACATTATTGGGAAAAATTCGGAGGTTTATGACATTTTGATATGGTTTGAAGAACCAAGATGCTAAGCATTACAATATTTGATTATATGATGGAAATGCTGATTAGCAAAAGGGCATTAGAAAAGCGACTGAAAAAAGAAGGCTGATACCTATGCCGATTCTTTCTTCTTTTGTTGGTTTTTCACTTTATTTTTGTAATTAAATCTTAGGATAAATATAATAAGTATAATATATACATTTAATATTAGTTTTGGTGACTGTTTTCGGATCAAACGGCACTAGTAGTGTAAATGCATAACTGTAAAAGTTATTGGAGCGGACGAAACAAGGGTGCGCTAGAGAAAATGAACTGTGTAAAAACTTTGGAATCACCCACACAAATAAACGACAAAAAGAAGTAATTTCGAAAAATTATAATCGATTAAGAAGTTCAAGAATAGAGCGCTCATGGGGAAAACTGCCCAAAACTTAATATAAATTAAAACTATGTACAAATAGAACAATTCCCTTCGGTTGAATACGAGTCATGAAGAGTTTGTGCAAATGACTCTGGTGGCGTGAGTTGCACTACAAGGACGCACTGATGCTAGCCCACGAATGTGTGGGATCGACCAGGAAAAAAACATGCGGATGAAACGAAACCGTGTAAAATCTACAAGAGAAACTAAGGAAAGAAAACTTAACGTCCTATACAGTATTGTAATCATGATGGGCCTCATATCACCGATCTCACATTTACACAACATAGCTAACAAAGTGTATTTACGAGTCATAACCGATTGGTCGACTGGAACAACAGCTTCCGAACAGTTAATCTGGAAAATAAACAAGAAAAAAGGATAAAAACAGACAAAGTACAAGAACAATGTTCCCTAAAAAATACTTGAAATGGATTAATACAAAATACTTGACATGGATTAGTATGAAATTGCTAACTACCAATTTTATGGAAGAAGGAAAAGAGCTCGTTCTAAATAATATTCGTTCTGCAAGTCAAAAAATATTTTCGATTTCTAGTTTTTTGTGGTGCAGTTTATATAGCTTTTTCAGCAAATACCAATGAAATTTAAGTAAATTTTCAGCACTGTTTTTAATGTTCTAGTAGACAGTAGATACACTTCTTTGGAATGAAATTCTGCTAAAAAAAAATGTATATATGAATTTAACGACTTTTAGCCAATTTTAAACGATTTTTTTAAGGACATTTTTGAAGTTTGACCAATGATCTATGGCTTAAAAGTTATCCTTCAGAGCAGCGAATGGAAAAATGAGCTTCCCAGGTGCTTTACTTGTTCCATGAGACCTATAATTTATCATCCATGTCGTAGTTCGAGTGAGGAAGGTTGTTGTTACTGATTTGAGTAGGGCTGCAACATCGAATGAAAAAAAAAAAAAAAAAACTATTTCCGATGCATTGCTTCAGTGAAAAACCAGATATTGATTACGAAAACCCATCGGATCACTAGTATTGATACCATCAATATCCGTATAAGATTGATCGATATTCAAAAACTGTTTTTCCATTCAACAAAAACGAATGTTTCAATTATATGTAAGTGATATTTTTATATGTACATTTATGTGTACGAATTTAAAAAACGAATGAATGAATGCATTAAACATTTACAAAAGGCTTGAACGTACCAACCAACTTTTTGTCGACCCGTGTTGGGCAAAAAGTAATTACGACATAACTACAACTAAATTAGTTAATACAATGGCGAATAATAATTACATTTAATTATCAATTAGAGATTAATTTCAGAGTAACTAATCTAGCTATTCTATTAGTGACACTGGTAACTAACAACAAATTTAGTTACACAATTTAGTTAGGTACTACTAGTAACTAATTATTTATTTGTTATTCGCATGAATATTAGAGAGTTTTTGTACTTCTCGTATTCATTTTCTCGTATACGAAAATTGCATTTCCGAAACGAGAAGAGGGTTTCTTTACGTGGAAAAGCTTTCTGGAACGGGAAGAGTCAGCTTTACTCGAATAACTACATAATTTCGTTTCCGAATTCACCTGTTAATGGCGGACAAAGTCTTATCACACTCGGAAGATGACATGGCTGTACCATGACTATATGATCAAATTTTTTATTTTATTCCCTTATATGTGCCAAAATATTTAATTTTATCCTCTTTTATGTGCCAAAATATTGAATTTATTTGGATATTTTGGGTTAAAATACATGCCAACACTAATTAAAATGGTCGTTTTACATCAAAACGAGCTGCACGAAGAAAATTGTCCGCTACATTTTGACTGGTTTTAATTTTGATGTTTTACGAAAAAAAGGAAAACGTTCCTTCTATTGGTTATGATTTGCGCAAATAATGATGATACTTTTGTTAATCACCCCCTTCACCATTAACCCCATTAACCGACAGTAAACATGAAACTTCCTAGGTTGCATAACTGGACTAAAATCTGGATTGAACAAACAATATAAACTGTCCAGAAAATCAGATGAATGTAGTTAAAATATCAAGATTTATCGCTATTACCCCCTCCAGTCAACAACGCAATAATTGAAATAATTTAGTGTCCGACCAACACTCCCCCTCATGATGTGTTAGGTATTGTCATCTCGTAGTCCTAGACAGACTCTTCACAAGAATAATTTGACAGTCTTGGGCTACTGCGAGTCTTCGTCAAAACATCAGCTTTCAGGTTTTCAGTATAGTTGGTTCGAAAAGAGAATGCTCAATTGAACACCACGCTTGTCTATGTCAGACTGGAGATGGTAATCCCCCCTTATTACCACTGCACCGTCTTCCCACTCACCTGATCAATTTTGTGAAAAGAAAAGCTGCAGTAGAATAATATTTATCAAGAGCAAGGAAAGAACAGCTGATTTTGGCTGAACAGTAGGTAGTGTGCTTCAGAAGATGATTGGTGAAGGCGGGGCAGTGGGTGGTAAGGGGTAGTGAAGGGTGCATTTCCGGCAACAGCCTGTCTTCGTTGGCAAGGTGGTGGTGGTTGGTTGGAGGCATTCTGTTTTCGGACCAACTATAACAAAGGTTTGCCTGGAAAAGCAGTTCCAAACCGTTCGGGACTGACAACACCCAGTTTTGGCCGTTGGAGAGACTCAGAACAAGTTCTGAGGAGTCCTGGAACCTCAAATTCGTTGACCGGAGAAGGATTCCAGAACCGTTAAGAACTAATTCAAGTGGTCTAGATTTTTACCAGAACTTTTAGTTCGAGACATGCACAGTAGACATTTTCATACTGATCATATATTATAGATTTAAGACTCTCGCTTCCCGCAAAGTCCTAGTTTGAAAACCCTTCGGACAAATAGAGTTGGAACTAACAATCCTGAAGGCCTCTATCCTCTCCCCTTTTCAGTTCTGGATCGATTCCGATCTGATTCGGGACTTCAGGACAAATCTCAAGTATTCGACGGATACATCTCCTTTTACAATGCTCCCAGATAGCAATGTGCTTTGATCGAGAACTGAAAAATGGATTGTTAGTTAGATGTTTTAGCTGCTTGGATGTCATTTAAATGATTATGGTTCTGTGTTGTACACCTATTTCATTTATGAGATGAAGTAAACTGCTTCTTTGGAGGCGCCTGTGAGTGCTGCATGCTCAGCTTCAGCTGTGGGTAGTGAGACACATTTCTGTTTTTGTGACTCTCAACTGACCGCACAGCAACGCAGATAACATATGGTTTGACATTTCTCTGATTATTCCCAATTCTCCCTCACTGTAGCAGAAGCAGCATACAACACAGGAAGTGGAAAATATTAACCCGTAATACAGCTTAGATTTTTCGTATAATTACATATATTTTTATGTCACATTTCTCTGAATCGTCTCTAAAGCGTAGGATAATAAAGTGTTGGATTGTTTTTCTCCATTTCAGGTTATATACAGTAAACTATGGTTATGTTAGTGGCACGTTTTTTGAAAAGTTTGCTTCGTCTAAATCATGGGAAAAAATAAAACTGTAAAATTTAGTTTTATAGCCAAAAACGGGCAGACATTGTTGATAATTTATTCTACGAATTTATTCAAAAATTGTCATTTTATCCAACGAGACGCTAGTCTCGCATTGCCAAGCTTTCAGTAAACCATTCCAACAAGATACGCCGAGATAAGTAACAAAGTAGAACTTCGGCCCAATGTCGGCTTCTTCCTGACCTCACACAAATAATTACTAAGAATTAGCACACTAATAATCATAACTAGGAACCTGAAATAGGTTTGCGAGCATCTAAGCCTGGAATGGTCGCAGGCTCGACCCTCCCAATGGGAGGGCCTACCGCTTTTCGTGAGCCAGTGATCGTGTGGTTTGGACTTGCCACTCTTTCACTGTCCCATGATGGATACGGTCCCGAATGTTTTATCGCCACCTGAGTCTAGAGGTCTGGACTCAGGGGCCCACCGCTTGTCCTACCTAACCTAACCCAATCATTCCAAATAATTTACACTCATACCTTAAATTACATTCGTTCATCTACTTCCAAACATACTACCTACCTAATATCACAGTTGTTAGGGAGGCTGGCTACTCGATATTCGTCAGCCTCCCGTCCTACCTAAACCTAACTAAAAGTATCTACCTAACCTACTATCACAGTTGTTTGGGAGGCTGGCTACTTGATATTCGTCAGCCTCCCGTCCTACCTAAACCTAACTAATATAAATTCCTAACCTACTATCACAGTTGTTTGGGAGGCTAGCTACTCGATATTCGTTAGCCTCCCGTCTTACCTAATTCTAACCCTATTCTACCCTGCTGGCCCCGATGGCCGGACGCACGGACCACTCCTCCTTCCTACCTAAAACGTCCCATGCATACTTCTTCCATACCTCATAACTTTCTTCCTTTCTCACCACCGTCTTATCCCATTCCATACCTATCTCATTCATCCTTCTTTCTGCCCAGCTCCTTTCCTCCACAAACAGCCCACAGTCAAACACAAAGTGATGGACAGTACCAGCCTGTCCACACTCACACAAGTTACTCTCTCTCAATCCAAAACCATACAACTTGTCCTCGAAGTCCCCATGACCAGATATCATCTGAGTCATGTGGAAATCGAAGACCATCCATTCAGCTTCCACTCTCTCTTTTACACAAGGTAACCATTCATACGTCCATCTTCCTTTCATACTCTCATCCCATCTCCTCTGCCATTCATTCAGTAACATTTTCCCCAGCATCCCCTTTCTTTTACAACCTATTAAATTCCTCCCCAACCATTCAACTCTTCCATTCACTCTTAGCCAGTACCTAGCCCAACATCTACCAATTTCGATATCAATCGGGCAGGCACCAGCCACCACACATACTGCATCCGTAGAAATGGTCCGATACGCCCTAACCATCGAAACCAGCACACCCCTCTGTCCACTCGCTAACCACCTCCTGGTGTGGGCTGTCAACAGGTCCCCCCAGGCCCCGGCACCGTAGGCCACAATAGGAACATACACCCCATGGTAGATTCTCATCAGCTCCTTCCTTCTAATGCCCCACTCCCTTGATGCTAATCTTGCCAGTCTTTCTACAGCTTTTCTCCCTTTCTCCACTACATGATCTACGTGCTTTCTACCTATCTTCCATTCCTCCTCCCAAAAGCTTTTCTCCCTTTCTCCACTACATGATCTACGTGCGAGCAGAGAAAACAGCTGCAAGCACGGGAAGTTGAACTCGGGGACCTATCATAAAACATAGCAAACCCTGTGAAGGAGGGTGTCCAGCCCGCCACCCGGAAAAATGTATCCAGGGGGGCTTCCCTCTCCATGCCGCAGAGACTGTGTGGGATGCCCTTTCTTAGGAATGCCTTCCTGATAATTTGGCCACCCGTTAAACAAGAGACCCCGCTTGTGGGTGGATTTTAGATCTGAAAGGGAGAAAAAGAAGGTCATCAGCCGGGCCTAGGGATATAGGATCAGTGACTGAAAGTTCACAATATTTTGTGAGGGGTATTAGTTTATAAGGAGTACCAGGCCTGAGAATGCCAGTAAGGCACCACCACAAGACCCCTTGCTTGATCCCTTACTATTTTCCTCTACACTTTTAGAATCAGTGAAAAGGGTGGGAAAGCGAAAAAGTTCAGTCCCGTCCAGGGGAAGGTAAACGCGTCCACTCCTGCTGCTCTTGGGTCCTGGAACCACGAGAAAAACCTCGGGCACTTCACATTGGCCACTGAGGCGAACAGATCGATAGTGGGGGAGCCGAACCTCTGAACAATTTCGTTAAAGTCCCATAGCGACCATTCCATTTCCCCGGGGAGGCGCCGGGAGCACTCATCTGCCACAGTATTCTCGATGGAAGCAATATAGGATAGAACACAAATTCACTCGGTTTTCACACCATTTCCAAATCTCTCGGATAATAGAGAATAACCTCGAAGAAATCATGGAACCTTGTAGATTAACACAGCTAGTATTATCAGGCCTGCCAAGGATCCTCACGTTTGTAACTCGGTCACCAAAGTGGCATAACTCCAGGAAAATAGGCCTAAGCTCCACAGCATTGATGTGATAAGTTGTTAACCCGGGGACCACCATCCACTGACTGTAGTTTGTCACACCATGCCCCGCCTCCCCCGTTACAATCCAATTTGAGCCAATCCAATAATCGAATTCTCTCCCTCATTTTGACTGCGTTTGGGAGCGAGATAATCCAATAGTCGAATTCTCACCCTCATTTTGACTGCATTTGGGATTGAATGCATCACCAGATAGGCCGATTTTCAAAAATTACACAATAAACACCATTGCTGTTTTCCAAAGGTGGTAGGGGAATATCTCCTTCAAACCGACCTCCCTGATTTTCATTTCATTTCTATGTAAGGACCTCTGCATTGCAGAGCTCTATAACATTTAACACGAGACCACTACGAAGTAATACTGTTTACTACCTTTCTAATCCCAATTTGTGATACTACTTTCATTCCATTGTGAATGTCGTTCTCTTGAAATTATACAATGACATTTGCGTTACATATACTTCTTACAAATGCAGACCCAAAGTGAGCTGTAAAGAGTACTGAACTAATCCACAGTAACATTGAAAGGTTCACATCCCCCATATAATTTATAAATAAAATATATTACTATTCAAGATTAGTAATATATTTTCAGTTTCGGTGAGACGTGTGAATCCACCACCACACTTACCACTAAGGTTGTGCGATAGGCGAAAATTAGCCAAGCCATTGAAGAAGCATCTCACTCCCAAATGCAGTCAACAAGAGCGAGAGAATCTGAATACTGTCTTGGTTGCAGAGCCTTGGGGGGGGGGGGGGGGGGGGGGGGGGGTTACAATAAGCTGAAATTTTCCATTTCCCTGACTGAACTTCAGATTTCCTGACAAAAATATCATTTTTTTTCTCGTCATTTTATTGTACCTTGAATGCTTCTAAAACGAAAATCGTATAATTTAAAGGAAAAAAAAAAGACTACTTATATGTAGTCTACTTACATTAACAATTCCATTGCCCTCGAAGTGCTCAAATATCATAACAATTTAACCTATATGTAGTACGATAATTTACGAAAATTCACCCATACGATCATGCTGCATGACTTTTTATTTAATATTTTATGGTCTCTCAATTTGTTATCAGAAGCTATTTGTTGAAGTACATTTTTCCTTACATGGATTTCTTAGGACAATTCAAAATTTTCGTCCGACATCAAAAAATGTCACTCTTTTTTTCACCTACTACCAATCGTTGCCAGAGAGAGTATAACTTCCTGATTTCCCATCCCACAAAAACCGTTCGTTGGAAAGTTGCTCTGTGAATTTATAACACATGAGTCCACATTCTAATGGGCCCTTAACCCTCCTTAGAAGTCCTACCTTATGTATAGGGGAAGGCGGGGCAGTACCGGATACCGGGGTCATACCGGATACCACCTTGTCTCCTCTGTAGGTGCTAAAATCTGACGCTACCCTCTCCTATCGTGATTCCAAAGTCATGTGAGACAGTGCACTGTTGATCTCTGTCCAACAAAGATGCTTGAACAGTTTATTTGAGTTTTTTCATCGATTCGTTAAATTTGTATCGCCGGGAGGTCTTCAATACACTTCCCTAGAGCTGTCCACTCAATCCGAATTTCTATGGTAAGTGACAGAATGTGTTAATTGGTCATTATTCTTTGCATTTCTTCAACTGCTGTATCTTTAAGTTGCCAACATCACAGATGGCAGCCATTTTCGCATAAGACTACCTTTGGGGTCGTACCGGATACCAAGGGACGGGGTCACACCGTGTATCCGGTATGACTGCATCGATCTAGAAAATCCCCTTTTTTTTCGTTTTTTCTTGAATATTGGTTTTTTTACTCTTTAATCTTTTTAGCACATTTGCTTTTAAAAAAAGGAAGAATGAGCTATTGTATCAACTTTGTCCGCTGATGTATGTATGTATGTACATCCTCTTAAAATCGTTTTAAATGCCACTTCCCGACGTCCGATTTTGATGAAACTTGGTATGGATGTAATCTGTAACATGGCGAGGATAAAGATGTATCAGGGGCCGCTGATGCATGAGAGGTCATTGATAAGATGATTGGAGAAGCCATTTTGTCTCCTTTTCAACGCTGAAAGCTGAAATTTGAGAGGGAGGCTGAAGGGAGAATGCTGATGACGACTGAGAGGTCATTGACTAGCTGATTGAGCTTCAAATCCATTTTATCTCCTATTCAACACAGGAAGCTGAAATTTGAGAGGGAGGCTCAAGGAAGGCTGCTGAAGACTAAGAGGCCATTGATCAGCTGAGTGAGTACCAAAGCCAATTAGTCTCCTATTCAACGCAGGAAGTGTCTATTTCACGAGGATCTCCTTACAAGAAAATGCGCTGTCATGTGACTCACTATGTGAGCACTGATCCAGTTATTTCAACTTTGATTTGGATATTTATATCCCTTTAATCGAAATGCCATTCCGTATCATTTGTTCATACCGGCAGAGATGGCTGACCACCCTGACCCAAATCCCGAACCTGCACCAGAGCCGCAGTTTGTGAAACCTCAAGCAGTTGCATCTCCATCATTCCAGACCCCAAAAGCTGGACCTTCCTGGTCAATGCTCTTCTTCATTTCAAGTTTCCCTGATGGTTATCACGCCTATCCCGAAAGATATTAAAAAACATAATAATAGAATCAACCGCAACAGAGGACACCACCATACTCACATCGTCCCCAAAGCCAAATTGTTTCAAAGTGAACCCTCTAAACCTCAGGCCATAGCCAATGAGTGTAAAATCGGACAGATGCTAAAAAACGGAATAAAACAAAAAAGGGAACCAAAAAAAGAAGAAAAAGCGCGAAGTAAAAATGGGAATGTCGATTCGATTTGACCTCAGACGATGAGGATTTTGAAGGCTGGGAACCGTCCACTGATGATGGAGCTGATGATGCTAACGGGGATTCTTGCATGATCTACAACCGGCCCCTCTTAGAAACCCGTCGTGGGGGAGACTTGGTCTATTTGCTCGATCTGCTATAAGATGGCAACACCTGAGCGGCGTTCGACTGTTCCACGATTGAACATGAAATGACAATTTCATTCCATTCCAACAATTTATTTATATTCAGTCCTCATTTGAACAAACAAAAAAGATGGTTTTTCTGAAAAACTGACCAATTCCCCGAATTTTTTGTATTTTAGATTCTTTCTAACATAGAAAGGATATTAAATTCTTGTTTTTGTAATTCAAAAGTGTAAAATGAGTTGTTAGGGGGGGTTTTTTTTTTTTAAGCTGTTTTATTTGCATTTTTTCACCATTGGGGTCATGCCACATAGTACGGGGTCATACCGGATATCCGGTACTACCCTCACGTTTCTCAAAATAACTGTTTTGGCATTTCTAACTAAATTTCAATTTTCGAAAAAATTGGATGAAATTTTATCTTTTCCTATACAGAACTCAATATTATAGATGTATACAAGTAAAACCCCGTCATATTTACTCTAATTGGAGCAATAGGAGAGTCACAGTGATTCAAATAAAGTATCCTGTACTGCCCCGCCTTCCCCTACAAACTAGTTTTGGGATTCTGATTGGACCAAACCACTAATCTGCTGGGTTTTTTCTCCCTAGTTCAATACTCAGCTGATTTTTCTCTCAAATGGTTTACTCTCTAGGTGATGCAGTTACCAGGGAAGCCAGTGGAATCTTGACATCCCAATCCACTCGACTCCCTTGCCAAATTTGCCAGAGACAACAGAAAGAGAAAAGAGGAATGGAAACTTATGAATCAAAATTTTCTTTAGGTTATCCTTTGTAAAACCAACTATCAAACGACATTTTTCAAACAGTTAATAGGTTTGTTAATATCAACAGTTTAAAAAAAAGTCCAAATAGTTATGTCCCAGTGGTACTTACGATAGTTACTAAGGTTTGTAACTTTTGACTAGAAAATGTTTTTTTAGATCTGAAGAAAATTTCTATCAGACATACAGAGGACTTTGGTCACAATGCTAATCCTGAGGACGAAACCCCCCCCCCCCCCCCCCCCCAAAATCCTAGAAGTCTCCATGCAGGAATTCCTGATGAAACCATCACAGCCGTCTATTGTGCCCCTAATTTCCATAGCACAAAGCCACTCAAGTGGCACAGGCATCCATGATTGCTCCGTCAGTGGCTTCGGATTTCCATTCGATTCACTAGGTAAACCGAATTCTTAATTGATCAAAAAATGAATCACGAAAATCGATTGAGAATTGTAGATTGGGCAGCCCTTGAAAAGATCGGTAATATCATTACTTTTTCAAATACAATTCGCTTAAAATAAAACCACTTAACTAAAATTTCAATCTCAATACGTACCTTTAATCAAACTCTAAATCCATGTTGAAGTCGGACGACCGAGATGTTGAAGTGCTACTGCTGTTGTTCTCAGTAGTAGATGAGGCAGAGGAGGAAGAGGAGGTGACTCGTGAGGTGTCACGTGGCCTCGCATACCTGTATATAAAAAACATTAAAATAATTAAGTCGTTATCTTTGGAAAAAAAAAAAAAAAAAAAAAAAAAAAATAGTGCATTGACTATACGGAGGCGGAAGATATTGGTGGGTGAAGATAACTGCAACCTGACCAACCCAGGGTTGCCAGGTGTTTGGTATTTTACCAAGCTGTCTGGGCGAAAATTGGAAGTCGCTCTCAAGGCCAAATGTCCGGTTGTCACAGCTAACGTTCAGTTTATGAAGCTCCTATCATAGGTTGATATCCTACTAATTCCGCCGTGACTTCTAGAGGACTACATAAAGGTTGTTTCTGGACAATAGATGCTAGAAAGCTACAAATTGTCCAAAATCATGAACAATAATATTCTTGTGACATTCTTTTATAAGAAGGAACTGTCGATCTCTTCTATTGGTCTTAACTAATGCATTCTCTCTTTCAGTTATAGATGGAGATGAATAATCTTGCTAAGACGGAGATAATCTTAATTGTTACTCAATTCTAAACCGCTTCACCAGAAACTTATTTAATGGAGTTTGGCCTGAATCTACAACAAAAATATTTTTTTTTGATTAGTTTGATTAGTTTTCTCTCCCATATCACCTGTCAACTTTCCCAACCCGAGTGGGAGTTTCCGAAATAGACCTAAAACTCACACAGCTGGCCAAAATAAGCCTCAGGCTGTCCTTCCAGTGGACGCGATTTCGCGCGAAGAGGCGAATTAGCGCGAACGGTTCGCCTCCCTTCAAACACACTGTCAACATCCATTTCGCTTGTTGGCGCGTTGAAAAACAAACTGGTTTGATTCTCGTCGCGTTTGATTCCACTACCATGCCCCCCCCCCCCCCCCCCCCCCCCTCCGCCCGGGGTTTAACCCTTTGCGGTCGAAAGTTGAATTCCGATCGTGTCCATAAGGGGACGGGACCCGGTCAGGGACTGGCATTATGCATGTACCTTACAGGACGACTTATTACACGCCATTATATCTTTCAAGGACGATAAGCTTTTTGCAATAGGTCACCTAAAAACGGTACATCACGTTTGAAGACATATTCATCAAATAAAAGCACAGATTACCTATTATTATTATTTTTTTTTTTTTTTATTGTAATCATTTCCCCTGAACAAAAAATATTAAAAAATGGTCGTCTTGCTCTTCCATTTGAAGCAACAATCTTTCAATTTGTTCATCGTTCATGACGAAAAAACCACTTACGAACTGAAAAAGCACAATTACTAAACACAGAAAACTGGGTACAATGGAAACGACACGAAAACAACACGAGGACAAGAGTTATCAGTGAGAAAATAATGATAAAAAGTCGAAGCTCAAGTAGTAACCAGTCACAGAAAGGTTTCTCATATTCCTTCCCAATGGGTTCATTTTATCAATAAAGTGCTGCGATCTATTGTCAAAACCTTCAGTAAAACCTACTGAATTGCCCCCAATATTTAAAAAATACCAAGCTACCACCGGGTTTCGTCTGTGCAGACAAGAAAGGGCGCCGAGCAGTGACCGGCATTCGACCCCTACGAGGTAACAAGGTCGCCGAGCAGGGACCGGCATTCGTCCTGTGAGACATCCCTCTCTCAAAATGTTTCGTCCAAATGCGGATATTGCCTAGCTGGGTCCTGACCGGGTTTCGTCCGGAAAGGGTTAAGTGACGCTTAACAGGTCACCCCCCTAACTAGCCCTAGCCATCCCTAACAAACCCTAACCATCCCTTTATTATTATACTCATAATTCGCGTATACTTCGCTCATCCGCAGTGCTTGCAGTGGACGGGCTCTCAGTTAAAACAGTGTGTTTGAAAGGGAGGCGAGCCGTTTATTCGCCTCTTTTCGCCTGTTCGCCTCTTCGCGCGAAATCGCGTCCACTGGAAGGACAGCCTGAGGCTTATTTTGGCCTCAGGTGTTTGGTGTATAACTGATAACATCACATAAGAAACATCGATGTACCGACGCTATCCTTACGACCTTCATTCAAGTAAACTAACTTCTCAGTTATTCAAGTCAAATAACGTCTTCATCGTCCAAATCAACTAACTTAGGTAAATGTTTTGCTTACCGAAGAAGCGTGGCTAAGCTGTTTCCAACATCGCCCGCGGTGTTTTCTGAATCATCAAGCCTCACGTCATCAGCCAATGTTTTGCGACAAATCGGACAAGTCCCGTGCTAAAGTAAATGGACAAGAATTAGTAACACGAATTGGATTGAAGTAATAACAATATTAATAGATACAATTCGAGAGTATGTTATACAATTATAACAGTAACAGATTATTGCTAAACATTTATTCAATCAGGTATTTAGGTATTGATAGGAAAACAGAGTTTTTTAAAGAAACTGTTGTAAATCTGCAAGACTTGAAACTGAACACTAATGTCGCTAATGATATTGAACACTAGCTTTTAATGGTACGCTACAACAATAAATACCACCTGTTGCATGTGTAACAGTTCTGGACCAATTATTGGAATTGACAAAAGAACTGTTGAGGTCCTCGCACACAAGACAGGACCAGGACAGGAAACTAATGTACCTAACTTACCTTAACGGTGACAGCCATCCTGTCCTCTGCCCCTCCACACACAGGGTAGGAGAGGGACAGACACAGTATGGGAAACGTCCGGTTCCAGGATGAAGGTCTCTACGTGAGGGATTGCATCGTTTCCCCTCTGTTGTCTGGCTCAGGCTTGTCCCACGGCTGTTCAGAACCCCCACCATTAAGGTAAATTAGATATATATATATTTCCCGTTCTGTTTCTGCCTAGTGTGTGGGGTCCTTTAATCGGAACAATCCAAAGAACACCGAAGTGAATCAACTACGGTTGAGCTGCCTCTCCTCAAAACCATCCCAACCACTGTCAAGGTGCGTGTAGCAAATTGCCATTATTCATACCTCTTCGATATATATCTATTACCCATTGCTATCCTTACCTACCCCTACGCCCTGCGGAATCCTCTAACCTCAAATTGAATTGTATTTAATATTTCTGTACAGCATATTAGTCAGGAATCCTCCCATTGTACCTTTCTGTGAGCACCATTCAAGGAAATTGGTATTAAATATCCAAGTGATTGAGTTTTGTATCTCACTTTATAACCATTAATTTTAATAAATACAAGTATACATTTTACAGAAATGAGAAATTCAGTCATGACAATCACTAAAATTGTCTCAGATGACATATGTCATTATATTGAAAATCGATGGCACCTAAATCAATTGAGAATGCACATCCAGTGGTTGTGTAACGAGCTGTGATGACAAAAAATTGTAGAAATTTCAGCAGCATTCAGACCACTTTTTCTTAGAGGGAAGCTCTGGGGGCAAGGCCGCTAGTATCACATTATGTTACATGCATCTACACTACTCAACTACTGAGGCCAATTCATCAAACCTTTTCAAGTATGGGAGTTTCCTCTGCATGTACCCTGCATGTAAGTGTACACACTCGCAGGCCAAACTCGTCTGCAAGGCGACATGGGGCGAGGGACCCTGTGATCAATAGTATTGCACAAGTGCACCAAGGTAACACGAGCCTTCTACTGGGGAAGTAAGGCTGTGTCCTACATAACTCTACAGCAGGCATCAAGCCATGCGAGAAAAACGAACTGCGTGGGAGGAAAAAGTGGTGTACCATCTGGAACGCATAAACGCTTTTTGATCCAGTGAACAAAACCTATACTCAGACTTTTCATGCGTATACAACGTTGTGTTCCATTTTAATTTGTTTTTGTGCTATCGTTCGGAGAGTTTGAGTTACTGAGCAGTCAAGCCACTCTCTTTTATTATTTAGCACAAAATAATAGAAAACGAAGGAGACCCGTGGAAGAAATTATTGTTAAATTCGGTAGCAAGTTTTGTGAATTTAATCACTTTGAATCGAAGTTGAAGAAAAGTGAGTAACATGTTAAGTCATACATCTAGAATGACAGTGGACTCTTTCTACAACATTGTGAAATTGGTCATTTGGTAATTTGTCCACCACCAATATATCTGTAATACCTATACCTATTATTACACTTGAGTACTTGCCATGTTCGTTTCCACTTCATCTCAACTTGCCCCTTCCAATATACGATTCAAGTACCCTTCATGGCGTTGAGTCCACAAAACTGGGCGTTTATGAACTTCCGCTTTCAATAATTCCATGATAACCATAAACAATAAAAGTGTTCACAAACGATAACAAAAAATTGGAATGAATCAGAAATACATGAAATTGGCGTGTTTGAGGCGACAGCGAGATATAAACCAAACTACGAGTAGTTTGACAATTTCTATTGATTTCATTGGTCCACCACCTGAATGCATCGGCACATGAGGAAAAATCCATGCACGACTTGGAGTAAATAATTGGAAGTTATTCCTGCAATAATTGCTCGGTTGTCATTCCTATACTTTCAACTCTTCACGAAAAATGTCAAGTATACTCGCAATAGTCAAACACCTGCTTTGATCCAGTGACAACTCTGAACACTATTTTCTTTCATTCTCGATCACACACTCCACATCCCCTTCATTCGCTGTACTAGTTAGAATTTTATAATCTTAAAACTGGAGCAACAACCGGTGGTAGTTACATAGATAATTTTATAACAAAATCAATTCTTGGTTCAGAACCAAAAATACCTAACGTTTGTGTTAATTTTTTAAAACCATCTGAAAATATTTAAAAGATAGTATACGACGTCACAGTAACACTCGTTTTGAAGTGTCATTTAAATAACCAAAAAAAATTTAGAAAGAAAGAACTACTTTTAGTAAGCTTTGAATATATATATATATATATATATATATATATATATATATATATATATATATATATATATATATATATATATATATATATATATACATACATACAGGAGGATACCCCGTTATTCTCTAGATAGCCCTTTGGACATACCTTGAATTCCGCCAACCTGCAGGAGATAAGACAAAAAAATAAAGAGAATAATTTACATTTCAAGGAGTCAACTAATTCGATGTCAAACGTACTAATTCGAGCCATGGGATGATACAATTCTCGTGATAAACATGTTCACACGGTAATTTTCTGACTTGTTCATCGATTTTAAAATCTTCCCAACACACTGAGCACTGCAGATTGATATCTGAGGAGAAAACAAAAGTACGACATGTTACGAAAATTAGCAAGTAGGTTTCATGGTATTGAAATAAATCCTACCGAGTTGAATTAGAAAATTTGGGGAAAAGAATGACAAGAGTTAATTTCATTAATGAATAGATTGTTGAAGAATCAGTTAGGGCCACTTTCACCAAAAAATTGAAATGAGTTTAAACCCGAAGATGTAGTAAATTGATGGAGTTTATATCACTCACTGTCTTTCATCAGTGAGCAGCATGATTTTAAAGTCCTACCAAGGTGGCTCGAGGTAACCTGCCCAACGTCTAACAAATTAACCTCGCTAATCTTGGTCAGCATGGCCGCATTGTTTTGTGTGTGCGGTTATGATACCCACTTACAAAAATGAATTTGCGCGAATTGGCCACAGTATTTGACTCACCAGACGAGATATGTTGAAAATGACATTTACAATAAATTCTAACTGTTTGAATACTAGAGTAACACCTAGGGACATACCTAATTTTCTTTCAATAGATATTGTTTGATGGCACCTCTCTAGAAAGATATAATATTCCACATAGTCACTCCTCATAACGAAAACCCCGGTATTGTATAATTTTGCATAATGACAAAGTAATCTCGTTCGTACAGAACTAAACGATCTCTAGATTGATGTAGAAATAGCGTCATCCATTCAGCAGTCAAGCATATAGGATAAGAGGAGAATCACGAACAATAGATAATAGGAAGACGAATAGCCCTTACAGAGTACACCCTACTTAAAAAGGGTCATACAAACCATCTCAATTTCGAGCATGAAATTCTACAGCAGCCCTTAATTCTGAAATATTTATATTATTTGGTGATTAAATTGGAAGCAGGGCAGATATCACTAGAGAAGTGCTCGTTTGATGATTTTATTTTCCAGACGCGTAAAATTGTCCAACTTTTGGATGAATAGTTTACCTGAACTCCGTAACATAAATGTCCTAATTCCAAACCAGGTTTAACCGAGATTTCGGTTGGTGAAAGATGTCTTTCAAGGTTTAACCCTCAAGATTAATTTTAACGGAGTTTAGCAAAACTCAGGTAAATAGTTTTCTGGTGAAAGTGGGCCTAAGTGTAGTTAATCAATTCTTCATCTGTCCACGTTTCTGCAATCCAAAAAAGGTTCTTATAATCATACATGAAGGATTATACAATTGTTGTTTGTGCCTGATATACCATGGCCATTCACGTTAGAGAAAAATATAAATAGATACCCATAAAGCACACATACAAATATAAATCATCTACTAACGTAAAAGGAACTTACCGACTTGATCTTTGGAAATTACAACAGTAGGGATTTCATTAATCTTTTCTTTAGCAAGTGGCGGTGGTCCAGTGGTGTCCATCTGATTGAGCAGTTGGGTAACAATGGCGTCCAGTCCTTCGCGCCCCCATGCATAGTCGCCAGGGTTTCCCAGCAGCAAACTGTGGGAATGGTAAATTTGCTAGCTAAACTGTTGTAAGTAAACTGAATGTTCAAGAAAATTCATTCGGTGGGAATGGAGGAATAGAAATAACAAATCAGCGATAGTTTACAGGAACCAGGAAGCCTTGCCAAGTTGCACTAATACTGTTACCTACGCAACATTCAACGATTTTTACACACAGCTAAATAATCATTCTCACCCCACTTGTTACGTTAGTTAAATACTGTAAAAAGGTTCCTTTGCTTGAACACACTACCAAGTTGTTGTCACAGTCAATGTTTAACAAAATATTATTCACATTCCTCAGCTTTTACTGATGCCGAATTTTCGGTGATGTTGTCCCTCTGCCCCTTCATACCAATCCGTCCAAAAGTAAACGCTTGATTAACAATACCTATCTTACTATCAAATCAGGTTTAAAGCCATATGTATGTGTCTACGATTGACAACCATAAGGAATCGTCCTATGATGACCTAAAACTTATGAACCAGTGAAGCTGCACCCATTCCAGTAACTTCGCAAAGACAGAACGGCAACCTTGAGCTCCGTACAGGACTTCCCCACGGCTTCTGAAACCATACCCATCAGAAATGATGAGGTTCCTCGCCGGCGTTCTCGTCATCTTTCGGGTATTGACTAAGAAATTATAAGTCTCAATTACTATTGTATTATAGTCATTATTGACTTACTGTTTTCCTCGTAATGGAAGAAGAATTAAACGAATTCTTCCATTTACATAAATCTAAGAAGTAGTTTATGACAACGAAGTCGAAGATTCACTCCTAGCCAATCTTGAAGCAACTGTCTTTTCTTGACAAATTACCCTTTACGAATCAGTGACATTGTGTTTGGTTTCTAGATATTATTTCACACTAAATCGAACCGTAACACTTGCAGAAATATATATATGATTGAAAATATATTTAATTTATAATATACACATGTATTAATGTACAACTTCATATTATTCAGGGTGTCAAAAAATAACCCCCCCTTCAAACAATTTTCCCCCATAATTTCCAACACATCGAAGTGAAACATGAAGCGCGATTTCAGAGTGCTTAAGTAACTAATACTACAAACTAAGTGCTATAGTACCAAGTACTAGGGTACTAAGTTTTAAACAAATAAAAATCAGGAAAAAAGAGGGTATTAGGTACATGGAAATTGTGACCAATTTTAGTTGAGTGACACCTCATTTTAGAGATTTTTTAGAGTAGGACACAATGGTGTTGATGAAAGAATTCGAGAAGATGATAAGATACCGCAATTCTGGCTTCAGCTGTACCCCCCCCCCCCCCCCGCGCCGGGTAGTAGTCCAAAAACTTATGTTTTCTTTCTGATTTCTATTTGTTCAAAACTTAGTATAGAGCTCTCCAAGTTTCACTTCTATATCCCAAAAATTGTGAGAGAAGTTAGGAAGGAGGTTACATTTGGGACACCCTGTATATTTTATTCACATAACGCATGCACAAACAAGCAGGCTACTTACACTGGTCCGCCTCCACCTCTTCCAGTGCCAACTCCAATGGTGTTGGAGCCCATCTGACCCCAACCGACACCTGCTAAGTTCATCACGAAATCCTGTATCATGGTTTCCATCGCTGCCAGCTGCCTGACTCTGCCAGCCCTGAAAGGAAATTCAGAGAAACATTATGAATCCAAGTATGGATCAAATCCATGACGTATCAGTATACGAGTTTTAACTGGTTTAGATAAAATAATGGGTGACTCGTCTAGCACCTCCTGTTTGCACCCCCTCCCTCCGCATTCGAGGGATGTTGAAGTCCAAGATGGGGCCGTAAGGGGCCCTAATCTAGGGTAACAGTGAAGCATGTATGCCAATACGTCAAGATCATGTCAAAGATAACCCTTGAAGGAACACCTAGAAGGGGAAGAAATGAAAGATGTATAATCGAGAGGATCCCTTTCCAGGGGAAACGTAACCCCATCCGGAAAGTATGCGCACTAATAGATCATATAATGGAATAACACATGAAATTGTACCTGAAAAATCCAAACGACATATTAAACCCACAAGGCCACCCCTGAGGGGTTCAGGAAATAAATTCGTAAATATTCCTGTAATCATGTGCAATAAAAATAATAAAGACGAGCAAACTAACAAATTCCCATCCATCACGATGCGCAGCCAAAGGAAAGATGAATATTTGGGCTGTGGACAGTGCTGCCAACATGGCTGGCTGAATATCAGTTGGCACGACCTCCTGGAAGGCGCCTGTCCTGCTAATTTTTGAATTTTCTCTTTATATTGGCTCTGTCCGACGCCATGGCTGGTGGGCCACCACATTGTTAAAGACAATCAGAGAGATCGTGTCGTTGTTTGTCTAGTGTCCCTAGATATAAATAATGAATAATGACAAAATATCATTACCTTCCTGAGCGTCTTCCACGACCCCCACGTCTTTCCATGTCAGGGCCACTGAGGCCGCTCATGATTTCATATAGCATCTGGAAAAATAATAAATGAATTGAAATTAAAAAAATTAAAAACCTCTGCAATGTTGGGTGTAGTACAAAACCACCTCTTAAACGTAACATGAATCATTGAAATATTTTAAATAATATTGAAAGGTTCCATAATAGGGTCTATATTTGAGGACTAAAAGAGAATGAAAAAATTATATAAATAGATGTTATGTTTGTGGATGCGCGAAGATGTTCATTGGAGGCCATCTACAGACGAAAGCTGCTGAACAAATAGGCGAGCTTTGAGGACGATTCAATCAAACCTCTCTAACTGCAAAAGTTTTCCTTGAACGTAACATAAGCATGCACAGAGTGAAGCATTAACTTGTGCGCAATGGAACTGATAGGAGGCCTCCGGGCTATAAAATGAGAGTGGACAACTTTGATTTTGGCGAAATAATTTGTTTTTGTCTTGCAAGAGTGAAAATGATGGTTCTGCATTGCTTTCCTCGTGGTACATTCAAAAGTGACAAAACCAAGTTGGTTCCTGTACACAGCTTTTTCGTATTCATAGCATGATCGCAAAGATAAGAAGTTCCTAGGTCCAGCACCAAGTCGCAGAGTTTCACTGCAGCATTGAATATGCTAATATACAAATTGATCAGTAGGAGCTTAGCTGTGGCTGCTCGCACCGCTCGCTCGTACAAGACATGAATGTAGATCACAGTGTACCATCTTATAAATTTCTAATCAACTGTGTCAGTATTGCCAGGGAAACACTAGCTACACTTACATCCGCCACTCCCAGAGAGGCTCTATCCCAAATTATAGCATCTTAAGTTGGATAGGAACAAAATGAGCTTAAGATCTCACTCAGCCAAAAAGAGAGCCCCCACCCCTAGATAGTTCAAAAAGTTTTGGACTTTGCTTCTGATTTAGTTTGCTTTTGGGACATCCTGTAACACGAATTTAAGATGAATGGGCGGGGCTCCATTGTCGAATTTGACATCAATATCAGAAAAGCAGTGTGACGGTTCCGTTTACCCTTACACAGGTGGTCCCCACCTGTGTGTGCCATGGCCACACCAATCAGCTCTTTCCATGTCCATTTTACTCATTTTCAATCAGCATCCTTGTAAAAACTATATCAAATTTGTTTTTCCCAGTGTGGGCTCAGAGAGGGGGGAAGTTGTTAGTTGGTGCTGAGAGATGGGGCCTTCTTGGTAAAACGCTTGGTTCATTGGGTTGACTGAACCGAATCGTGGACCCTTCGAGTAGCCAGCCAAGTGCTGTGATGAAGTAATTAAAACAAATTAGAAATTCAATTACAACTCGGCAACACATCTCGCGAAAATACGAAATAGGTCATCTCAATCTCACCTTCTAAATACAAAATACGTGGTCAACACTAATTGTATCATTGTTCTAAAAAGTATAAAAACTGCAATTTTTATTCTGATTTCGAAGGACTTCATCTGCTTCCTAGACACTAAATACTTTATCCTAAATTATATATCTATTGAGAATAAATCAATAGTATAACAGAATACAACTGAAACTCGAAATGAAAGAAAAATAATGACATTCCAACCTGGAATGGCTGTTCTTCTAATTCCATGTCGCTGTCCATGTCCACGTCATTTTGCTCAGGTGGGTTCTCCAAAGCCTCGATGAATCCACACTGGCAATTTGGGCATGTGAAATCCTAAAAAAAAATATACATATATATATGTTTTTAAAAGTTGGGATAAGTTATACATATTTATGTTTTGGGATTGACAGCAAAATGGCACTTATACATGTTATGTTCGACATCCTCAAATCATAGGTTTATTGAACAAATTTTGCATAATTTTTTGACCACCAATGTAATTTATTTGAGGATCAATGTTTATTCGAGTGTACACCTCCACCGCTACCATTCATTTCTACCCAGAAATTATTCAAACCTTTTTTCATGCTCCCAATTAAGGTTCTTTCACCCCAGAACATTTTTCACACTAGTGAAAAATTTCCACACATTTTTCCTACTTTTATTCCTAAAACTAATCAAACACCTAAAACTAAACAAACCAAAAACCTAAGCCTAAAAACTAATCAAATGGTACCAAAGTAAACAGCTTGACAATACAAAACTTCATGAGAAACTGGCATTATTTTAATATTGAAAATATGTAAATCAACCCTGGTGGCATGGATTTTAATCCGAGCCAAATGAAGGAATTTAAAAAAATAATAATACTTAATACATTGATTAATTAAATAAAAACTACAAAATGTGAGTCACCCATCATCTGTAAATGCTCTTCAGAACCAAGAGCGAATATTCAAGGCTGAATTTCGGACAGAAATTCGCCGAGAATCATAGAAGAGTGGAGCCATTAACCTTTAGAAAGTAAATAGTAAGCTCTCCCAATCCCTCTTTTGCAATTATTGAGGCTCGCCAAGTTATCTCAAACTAGGTGAAAGTGGTAGCAAACTGTTGCTAGAGTGTGGGAAATTAGGGAAAATAGTCTTCTCTGCAAAGAGAAACTCCCCAAATATGGTATTCCATTTATGTGTATTCACACCTATTTTTGCATATGAGAGGCAACCACCACTTATTATTACTATTACCAATGGAAAAGCTAACATTTGTATATGGAACAATAGGTTGGTAGTTTATTGGGGCTACTAAGGTACAATTTCCTAGTACCTCTTGCGATCAAGGTCCTTCAAATGCAGACACGTGCGTCAGATTACCTCATTTCCAAGGTGCGTCAGGATTTTTTCAGTCAGTACAGTTCAAAACGTCCCACATGAACAATTCAATAGCGGGAGCCCGATCCAGTCAGGAGGAACAATGACTTTCGTATTATTTGCCTGATAAAGCCCCAGTCCAGTGACATGAATGTTGCTATATTGATGGCCTAAGAAGACGAAGGAGAAGAACTGAGTTGCCTGTGCAAAGAGAGAGTCATTTTACCATTTTTAATTCAAAAACAGAAGGATTCGTTTTAGTACTCATTGGTGGCCACCTCAGGAATCAAAAGGAACGATTCAGGGGCACGATGTAACAGGGAGCAGTCCACAGTTGTTGGTACTGTGACTCACTGGTTTTCACAGCCAGTGAGGCTTCATCTGTAATTCACATGGTTTCTATTTCATGCTAAACCAATTCAGCGGCAGGCAGGCTCACCCACCACTAACGGAGTGATATAGACCCCACAGTGTGAAAAGAGTGGGAAAAAATTCGAAGAATCGATTATTTTTCTATGCTTAAATAATGACACGTGTTCACTCACGTGTAACTCATTAGTAACACGGAAGAATTCAATAGGTGGTTTCTCGGTGGAGTGATTACCGTTTCAAACAAGCAACAAAATATATTTTACATTAGACATTAAAGATTAGGTTTGGAGTCTCCATGGTAAAGTTTCGAAGCTATTTTCTTTAAAGCTCAATCCTCTGGTATCGGGAGTGAAGAGCCTTCCTTCAAGTTCATTTCACTCCCTTCCTCTTGTTGTTAGTGTCTATGCTTTTGAATTTTTCTTCTAGACCCCCCGCAGGCTCATGGAGATGGCCCAGATGATGGTCATCTGGAGTTTAACTCGTATCCAGCTTGCAACTTGGGACCGGGGTTTTTCCCATTTATTCGCGAGAACTGAGACCAACTTTTTTACAAAAATGTTGAACTCTCGATGCAGGACTCCCTCACATGAGCTGATCAGGGGTGTGAACGATCCCAGTAGGTCTTCGGCTGCACCATCGTACTTCCGGTGTTAAAATAACGTTTTAGAGTCAAATTAGCAGCTAATTTCTGTATTTTATATTCTATAATACCTCAGTGAGAGTTTGGTGACACACATATTCACTAATGTTTTGCTTTACTGTGTACCTTGATGTCACCGATCAAGCCGAGTGAACCGTCTTCGCCCTCTTGCATAATCTGTTCAATCACTACTCCTCTCCAAGCTAAATTGGCCAATCCTGCAACTTCATCCCTTATCCAGTCATGCCCTTACTTTATTAGTCCACCCCTTTTGCAGGTGAGGGCAAGATTCACCGACATGTGTTCACCGCATCCATCGCAGGTAACGGAAGGCCCATCAGATGTTTTCCGTATCGCAATGAAATTGCGTCCCTGAATTGAGTAAGCGATAAATCCAAACTATCCGCTACCAATGGAATAACGGAAAGCCACTGTGAAGCGATTCCTTCGATAATGCGTTCTGTAGTCTTTCTTTCGTGTGGGTCGAGGGCTTCCATGACTTGCTCACATTTTTGTTCGCATGTTTCCAATTTCAGCCTTTTTTCCCTCTTCAGTTCTTCTAAAACATACAGTCTTCATCAAAGTCGGCTCGTGTCACTATGCATTGATGTCAGTATTGACGTAGCCTGGTAACAATATTGTAATATTACCGTTTCAATGTAAGTAAACACCCAACCCAATTCATTGTGAAAATTGGGTAGAGGTGGGGGGAAGAGGCTCAATCTCAACTCTTAAATATACTTACTTCTTTCAAAATCAGCAGTAAAGCAAAAAAATTAGTGAATATGTGTGTCACCAAACTCTCACTGAGGTATTATAGAATATAAAATACAGAAATTAGCTGCTAATTTGACTCTAAAACGTTATTTTAACACCAGAAGTACGATGGTGCAGCCCAAGACCTACCGGGATTGTTCACACTCCTGATCAGCTCATGTGAGGGAGTCCTGCATCGAGAGTTCAACATTTTTGTAAAAAAGTTGGTCTCAGCTCTCGCAAATAAATGGGGAAAAACCCCGGTCCCAAGTTGCAAGCTGGATACGAGTTAAACTCCAGATGACCATCATCCGGGCCATCTCCATGAGAATGCGGGGGGTCTAGAAGAAAAATTCAAAAGCATAGACACTAACAACAAGAGGAAGGGGGTTAAATGAACTTGAAGGATGGCGCTCCACTCCCGATACCAGAGGATTGAGCTTTAAAGAAAATAGCTTCAAAACTTTACCATGGAGACTCCAAACCTAATCTTTAATATCTAATTTAAAATATATTTTGTTGCTTGTTTCAAACGGTAATCACTCCACCGAGAAACCACCTATTGAATTCTTCTGTGTAACTAATGAGTTACAAGTGAATAAACACGTGTCATTATTTAAGCATAGAAAAATAATCGATTCTTCGAATTTTGTCCCACTCTTTTTACACTGTGGGGTCTACTGCATATCACTCCGTTAGTGGTGGGTGAGCGTGCCTGCCGCTGAACTGGTTTAGCATGAAATAGAAACCATGTGAATTACAGATGAGGCCTCACTGGCTGTGAAAACCAGTGAGTCACAGTACCAACAACTGAGGACTGCTCCCTGTTACATCGTGTCCCTGAATCGTTCCTTTTGATTCCTAAGGTGGCCACCAATGAGTACTAGAACGAATCCTTCTTGGTAAAATTACTCTATCAATGCACAGGCAACTCAGTTCTTCTCCTTCGTCTTCTTAGGCCATCAATAGAGAAACGTTCATGTTACTGGACTGGGCCTGTGCCTGGCTTTATCAGGCAAATAATATGAAAGTCATTGATCCTCCAGACTGGATCGGGCTCCCACTATTGAATTGTTCATGTCAAAAACCTTTCAATTTTTCAAGGATTGGCAATTTATCAAAAGTTACAAAACACCCCCTCTTCTCATGCGTGAGCCTATAATACCTGGAAACATACTTTGTAAAGGTGCGTCCACACTATACAGAAAGAGGGAACCACTTACCACATAAGACTAACCGGGTGTAGCATGTGGCCTTTGGTCTAAAGAGTGAAGGCCCCGACTGAGGGTAATCATAACCCGACTCATTTTACCTGTATTTCCCTAACACCCAGTGAGAAAAGTGGCATTTGCCCCATGGATGACTGGAGGTTTGCAGATCATTTCTCATTTTTAGAAGAAAAGTGACTCCGCGATGAAGTCACGATTTCCTTGCCTTACATCTAGAACGATCAATATTGCTAGTTTCGTAGAAATGCCTTCCATCTTGCTACCCTAACGCCAAAAATGAAAGTAAAGCAGGCAATTTTTATAAATTTGTGCTGTTAGAATAGATAGGATTAGGTATGCCTTTGCTTTATAAAATAATACTCCTTTTTGCACTTTTATAAATTAAATAACTCAAAGCTGTAACATAATAATCAACTCTACAGCTATTCCCCCTCCCCCCACGAAAAAGGACCTAAAATATCTATTGTGACTTTATCCCCATTAGCTCAGAAACTTGTTAATAACCTCTTCATTAACAAAGTGAAGGAGGTATTGAGGTGTTTCCTTAACAATACCAGCGGGTGCTAAAGGCATCCTGTCCGAAGTGCTAGAATCTTCTAGCTGCAATAGCAGGACACTTACAGAGGATATGTTCCACTGTTTCCGCCTCTTCTGAACAGAGACTACATTCAACTGTTGTCAAATCGTAAACTGACAATTTACAATTGACAATAGAGAACAGCCGAAAAAAGGAATCAGCCGAGGTTTCAGCTTACAATTGTGATCCCCATCCCAGAGGGAACGCAGACACGTGCAAAAGCGTTGTCAGCAGATTACAAGGAATGGCGTGATGTCAAAATGAGGTTAAATTCTCCCACTATATTTCGCAACCAGTGAGGAGGGAAGGAGAAAAATTGAGCCCCTTGATGCACACGTCACAACTCGTAGCCAATGAACATTCGAAGCGATTCACAAAGGACTAACTGGAGGGAGGTTCAAGTACAACGAGTGGATTTAGGGGATTCGTGCACGCCCACAAGAAAAATAAAAAACCATTTTGACAACCAGAGGGGTTGTGCCGTAATAGCTGTTGTCCAGTACACAAGGCCTAAGTGAGGAGCAGTCTAGAAAGCCGATCAACTGCAGCCCCTTGATCTTCGACGCTTGCAGTTTACCATCCCCCGAGGAAGGGAGATCGAAGACCAGCCCGGACCAATTAGCCCTGGACCACGCCGCTGGAGGGAAATTCCCGGATCAGAAAGAAAAGCCGTTTTCCTGGCCAACACGGTAAGCCCTTCAACCTCTAAACACTCACCAAATAGCTTCTCTTATTAATACTCAAAGGGTTATACTGAACTAGGAGTTTCCCAAGATTTATCGAAAAGTCCCCTAGTGATTCCAAGTTGGGAAACAGGAACAATTGGGCAGGACGTTGACCCTCTTCCTGTAAATCAGCCATCTTCCTCGTTACCCTCTAATTCGCTGATGCCATGGGCCACAGCCTCTAAGGGAAATGAGGCAACACTGGTCAGCTTTGAGGTGACTGAGAAGGAAGAGAGTACTGCATGACTTTCAAGCAATATATAGATTCAGACACTTTTTGAGTTATTTCGTGGCAATCTCTTGTGCACATAATTTGATTGCATGAGATTTCGCCTGATGAATGGTAGCCGCATGTCCAAAGGAAAGGGTAACATTGAGACAATTGATCCAGCGGCACCATTCATCACTGACCCATGGAATGGATCCATGTACCGCAATAGTGAACCTGTCTTACAGTTCATGATCACTGTCACCCTAAAGGGTAGATTGAAGTTCCTTTTTTTCAATGTAACGTCGGGAAATGGCATCACTGAGTCACTGGTACTGTTTTAATTTTGTCCGGTATTGGTTTATCATTTCCAATAATAAGCCTATGTGATCGTGTAGCAAAAAATTTTTATAACCCCCCCTCAAACTTTGTCACTTTACGTTACAAGGTGCGTAGAATCCAAATTTGAAATGTCCGTCCGCCGTCCGGGCCATAAAAGGCCTAAGAATTGACTTAAAAAACCCGTTCTTTCGCACATAGACTCCATTTGGGGTCTAGTTGGTCCTAACGTTTAACCATCCCGATCGCGTTACTCGCATAGATGCTATGGGCCAAAAACGGGCGAAAAAGTTTCTTTTTCGACGCGCGCACACCTGGCACGCTTGGCAGGGGGTCACGGTGGGTGGTGAGGGGGGGGGGGGGGGGAGCGGGGGGTGGACACGCCGAGGAGTCAGGACGGGCCTTACGACGTACGCTAGCCAACTAAAACTACGATCATACTCAATTGAAAAAATAATAAACCTTTGTGAAATAACTTGCAGCGTTTTTCAAGTACTTTACTTAGGGGGATACTGAATCTACCCAGTTGCAGAATTCTGCATTCAGATAGGACGTTCTTAACTAGGGAATGGCAATTGATTTCCGATTTTTTTGAAAAATCGATATTTCGGTTGAAAAATTTATTTTTTTCTAGCTCGATTTTTACAAGTATAGTAGAATTGTGAATCCTACTCTTTTTTTATTTGACTCAATTTTTTTTTTTTCATTTTTTCAACTAACTGTTTCTAGTTACCCCACAATAGATGTAGACAGCTTTCCAAGGAAAGTTTTCACCCATTTGAAAAGGTTGTTGTACCTACACACAGCAGAGAACTGGGTAATGGAAGAGAAGGGGAAGACATTTGCTGTTACGCATCAATAGTAACTATCTTCTTCAGTGTTACACAAGCCAGATAACCACAAATCGGCAAGAACAAATCAAATGTTTCTTAATTCAACATAAACTGTAATACATTTACATAATAATATATAATTATATTTTAATTTCACAGTAATTGACCTTCCTTTTTTAAGCCGTATTCCAGAGTGCTAAGTATTACTTGCAAGTGAGAAAAATTATTTTCGTGTATTTATAGGTTTGTATGTACAGTGAGTCCCGAACGGTTCTGAACTGACCACGCCCCTTTTTGGCTGTATGCACAGCGACCGAACGAGTTCGAGATTATTAGTTTGCTGTTCACAGAGCCAGTACGGGACTGTCCAGAACACGTTCTATCGGTCCGGGATTTTTTTCGGAACTTCTAGTCCCGCTCATGCTCAAACTATTTACGCTCCTCCCCCTACGATTTCCCCTGTGGGCTCGCAAGTGGAGTTTTGTTGTTGTTGTTTTCAGCAATACTGTTTGCGTCATTACATTGATTTTCGGTAACTGATATTGTGACTTCTGAATTCCATAATGGAATGGGACGGATTTGTCAGCGACTGGGAGGATTCTGACGAGGACGAATTCATGCTCGCGGCGTTGGATATGCGAAACCGACTAAAAATTAGGGTAAGTAGGTAATTAACGGCAACGCTATTTCAACTTCTAAATTTTCATTTTTCTTGTGAATTTCATAGGTTTTATTGATGAACTTTCAGGATATCTGGAGATAACGGTCCCTCTGATGAATGAGGAAGAGTTTAGGGAGCATTTTCGCGTGAGCCGGAGGGTTGTCAACGATTTGGTGGGCCGGTACGAAGCTTCGTCGTACGCTACCTACCAAGCCGGTACACACGGGAAAATCGACACCCTATCAAGAATGATGATTTTTCTGTGGTACTGCGGCCATCAGTCAAGGTTACATGTGTCCACACAGAAAAAGAAGAAGAAGAAGAAGGTTACGAGTGAAGGTTATCAGTTCCGAATTGGTTCGAAACGCGTATGGACTGTGAGGAGTAATGAACCAGTTCTCATCCCCTCCCTTGTCGGTCCTCCTTCGAACCTAGTTCGATTCTGAACAGGTCCACGACTCACTGTACATACAAACCTTATATTATCAAGGAAAAAAAAAAATAAATAAAAATAAAAAATAAATAAATAAATAAATAAATGCTGACTACAAGAATTCATAAAATAATATACAAAACTATTATATAAGCATTTAAAACGCAAATAAAGAGTATTTCCACAAAAACTCGATTTTTTGAAGAACAATATTATTTCAAATATCAATTTTTTCACTTGAATCAGCATCGATTTTTATCAATTTAAAAAATCGATACTTTTTCACCGACTGCTCTTTCCTATTTTGAACATAAATGCAGCGGTCTAAGAAAACCTCTAGTGCTGTTGTGGATGTTGCGCGTCCATTACCTCTTTTATGCCAAAGTCATGTCTTGGAAGTTATACCTACCCAATGGACTGACAGATTTTCAGCCATCATACAACAGATAGATGAGGGGGCCATGGGTCTGACGATAGCCTTGTAGGCTCATGATATCATCTTTGGGGAAAGCCACCCACGTTTTACTAAGCATTCTGTGTCAGGACAGCAAAGCTCTCATCCCTCAGAATATTCAGTTATAATTATACAATTGAATTAATTTTGTTAATTAATTTATTTTTGCCATTAGAGTTGGCAACAATTTATTACCATTAGTATATCTAAGCATTAGACGTACAAGCATCTTAAAGTCATGCGAGTATTAAGGCCGCTATATACGTTCCTTTCCTACCTCCTCAAAAAGGAACGACGCCCACAAAGGAGGTGGTGAAGGAACGTGTGTAGCGATGAAGGAGGGACGAAAGTAGGGAGCTCCTACGTAGGAAGGAAGAAAGGTCCAGCCCGTCCTATCTTCCTACGAAGGAGCTTCCCCCACTCTTTCAACCTACACGGAGGAGCGTGTGGAGGCATTTTTTCTTTCCTTCCTTCCTACTTTTCCCTGTTTTCCCCTCCATTTGTACCAACTCCTGTTATCATCTGTTATCAATCATCCGGTGTCTTGAATTCGAAGTTCATCATCCGATTTTGTGTTTTTTTTCTTTTTTTTTGCCGTTATTTTGAAATGTTCGATGAAAAACGAGTGCTAAGTCAAATTATTGACACGATAAAGCAATAACCTTACTTGAGGGATCAGAGCCACAAACACTATTATGGTAAGTAACCTAAGACGTTTTGGTGGCTGAACCTTTGCAAGTATAATGATATGAACCACAACCTCCTCTTTTTCCGCGGTTTCTGGGTTAGCACCAACTACCACAAGTGCCATGGCCTATTTCAGCTAAATTGTCAAGAGATATTGTGGGAAAAAGTGAAGAGACACGAAAAAGGCGCCCAGAACTGGCAATGTGATAATATACAGATAACCGCCAGTGCTGTTTACCAAAGAACCGGGGATTCCCCTACAAAAAGGGAAATTCCCGCGATGGATCACACTGAATGACCGTGGGTAGGAAAGAAAAGGGCGGTATGGACAACAAGCGCAGCAGTAGGAGGAAGGCCGGAAAAAGGAAGGAGCGTATGTAGGAACCATCCTCTTTGAGGAGGGAGAAGAAAGGGAAGGAACGTGTGTAGTGGCCTTCAGCTACCACCATTTCTTTCCCAGAGCACCAATATTCAAAACGAGATTTCACCACTTCAAAACATTTCAAATTTTAAAAATGCTATTTGGAATCGTGAGACCTCTTCGTGGTTCTAATTTAAAATATCTCAAGCGCCATTGACTTTAATTAATTGAGGCTTAAAATAATTAGGTACCTAAAGGTCCACAGTTTTAGCCTAGTAAAAAAACTTTAGTCCTGTTCCTCGCCATCTAATCGGCGGTAACAACCAGTAACTCCGAGGAATTTCCCGTAATTTCTCGTATTTGTGACGTCGCGAGTTCGAACTCCTGTCGAGGTAACAAATATTTTTGGGCCGTTACAACGATATCACGTAAGACTCACGTACATGTGACTGATGGCACAGTTTACACTTTGATCAAAAGTTGAGATGCAGTAATGTTGCAATAAGTAATTACTAAGGCATTGTCAAGCCATTAGTAGGGTAATGACAGTTGGACTCGTACCTTCTCAATCTTAGGAGAGTCTGGGAGATTTGTCTTCCCCGATTCCAACCTAAGATTTTGTTATCTTTTACTAAAAGGATTGATTTAGAATTTTTATATTTCCAAGATGCGACCATGCAAAAATCCAGTCTACCAAATAATACACATAACTCACATTACATACGTATCCAATTAAACACTTACAAATTGATCAAAACAATGGTTTTTCACATTGGTTTCAATAACCTTGTTTTGATTGGGGGACATCACTAAAGAACACTCCAGATTTTACTGCATATGTAATAATGATGAGTAAAAACTAAATTAATATAGATTATGTGTTTCAGAACACTGGAGTAACTATATAATACGTATGTAGGTACGCTCTGACTACAGGATAAAGTTGGCTGTATTGGCTTTTTTTATATCAACATGCTTGGCCTCTTAACTACCAAGGTAGGTATATTAGGCAAATTCGCTGTAGGTAAAGCTAAATCAAAGGTAGGCATTCGACATCTACCACGCACAGTCTTGTTTACCAATCACAGCGGATTTATTTGCAAGACGAGGGAAAATGTCTATTGAGAACGACCTTGTAAAAGGAATTAATGTTTATTAGTGTAAACGATCACTCTAATGATTCTTCTTTCCATACGAAGTTGAAATAGTCATTATTGCAACAGATCACAAGATTATGCTTCATATTCCGAATATTTACAATGTTATATTCAAATGCTAATGTCGAGTGAAGCGAGGATATCAATTGGCTTAGGTAGGTACGATGTAACTCAGAACTGAACAGATGCTCAACACAGAAAGCCGTGACGTCGATCGTGAAAATACAAAACTAGGGCATCAATTACATGAATCGTAAATAAAAGATATCTACCTATTGCCTTGTAATAACGACATGTATAGTCGACAGATACCCGGATCCGGGTGAAGGGGAGAATTATTCAATTTAGTAAACGAACAATATTATCACGGCATTCGGACATTTTAATCGAACATAGGCCAACAACAGGTATAGAAAGGAGAAGGATGGAATCCTTCAGATAAGTTTGAATTCGTAACTCATACGACAAACAACGGAGACAAAACCTGATGGATGAGTAATAACGATTAATAAGCACAAGTTATGCAATTTCAATTGAATGGTACATATTTGACAGAGCAAGACAGATTATCGATGGCTGTTGTTGGCTCGATGTAGGACGGTTGAACTGAAGAATTATTATCAGAATCACACTTAAAATTTGGCTGACACATAATACTACTACTCACTGGAAGTACGGCGCTGATTTCTCGGCTGCATTTGTGGCAGAAAAACCTATTAACTACTGGTAAATTTTCAACAGCACCTTCTTCGGCCATGATTTCTCCAAAAACTTGTGTGAACTAAAACCAATGCCTTTTGAATCACAACTGGAGACGTATGCCTTTAGGATTCGGTCTTACAAGGTTGTGCAACACACCGTCACAAAGGTACATCTGTCAGGTAATCAAAAGAATTGGTAAATAACTTAATTATGGTTTTATTTTTGAAAATAAATTTCATAATTTTAATCATATAAACATATACTTTCAAAGAACTTTGAGATATGGGGTCCTTGGTTTCCGTTGATCATGTTCGCTCCATACCAGTTCCATGTTTTCACGTTGGTAGTAGAAGACAGAGGTACACACAAATAGCAACCCAAGTTGAAATGCAAATTTTGACAATTTTACAGAATTTGAGTTTTTCTATTTCTTTTTCTTCGTTTTCATAATTTAACAATGATTAGCAAAACGTTTCCATTTTTTTCCGACCGTCACGTCACGGCGAAAATATTGATTTTTAATTGTTTTTCGCGTACAACCAATACATTACTAGGGAAGTGTAACTTCCTTAGTTCTCATAGCAGGAAAATCGTTCTCCACTTTTTGGAATGCTCTCATTTTATCACAACATATCATGATCCCTAAAGCCCCTGAATTGTCAAGGAGTCTACCTTCTCTTTTACCCAACTTTTCGTAGAAAAGGGCGGCACTTGGGGATGCATTTTCTCAGCGTTTCAGAGGGTGCAGAAAACGATTAAAATAGGGAGGTGGTCATTGATTTTCAGATTTCTTAATATACTAGCCGCTCCGGCTCGCTTCGCTCACTTCTTATTTTAATCGCTTCGCCTCCCTTCCCCTCACATTTTGACCAACTTCCCGTCACTTTTTTCGATATCCGATTTTGGATTCAGATTCGGCGGAATCAAACCTGTATTTCGCCCGCAAAAACCGTCCCGAAAAAGTACGTTAATGGGGTATATTTTAATCAGAAAAAAACCAAGTTTTTTGTCGGAATTTTCGAGAAAACGGGTCCCTACTCTTTAATATTTTTGACGCATTTCCCGATACTTTTTTCGCGATCCGACCGCGCCGTCGTCTCCTTCGTAGAAAAATCCACGAAACTTGTGGTGTTGACAAAAAACCACGATTGCAGCGCTGCCAAACGTTGAATCGACGAAATATTTGCTACAAACAGATTGGACCCGAATATACAAATCCATAACTCAAATTCATATTTTTTTAAAAATATGTGATGGTAGAACTTCAAAAAACTGACGACATTTAACTTGACCCCATGATTTATCTCATTTTATTGCCTGAACTCACTGATTGTGTTGAAAACTCATCAAACGTGCCTGCCAATACACAAAACAACATAAGACCAAGGCGTTGAAATGAGATCCATCCACCACCATCCACTTTTAGGTAACCGCGTAAAGGTTTCAAGTTCTCGTTACTGTTGAGTTTTGGGCATTTCTTTTTTTCTACGTTCTTTTCGAATTTTGCTCCCTGGAAAATATTTGCGTTGTTTTCACATAAATTTCTATTTCTCTCTCTTAACTTGGACATTTCTATTTAACTTTTAGTCGTTATAGGCGAGGGGTGTTGAATTAGATGAGACTAGTACGACTATCGGCGTCATAACTGTTTACAAGCGAAGTCTGCAATTTCCACTCCTCATCCTCGATCTCCCAAAAATAGAAACAATGGTGGGGCTTTACTTCAGCGCTCGATCTTGGTGTCTAATCCAACCTCAATAAAATCGGTTCTGGAATAGGTATAATCGGAAACGAAAGAAAAGTAGTCACAAAGGGTTATCTGATCCTGCTGACGCCAGCCTTGGAGGGCCACCATGTAAGTACCCTTCAAACTACCTTTCGTATCATTGTTACGGATAAGAAAATAATTTAGCCGTTTAATAAAACCTTCCTAGATGTAGCCTTTTAGGGCTGATATTCGTTTTCGTAAACAATCTCAGAGGAAATACCCGCTTCTCTATAAATAGATCGATCGGGTTCCCTGCAGTCATAATATTGATCGAATCAGCCGAGCAGCGCCCCATATTCTTTACGTTTTACCGTCCGCTCGAGGAACGAAATCTCCAGTTCTCATGTTCCATTCGACGTTCGTATACCGTGGGTTTTTCTTCCACTCCCTTCAATATTTATAATAGACCTGACCTGATAATAATAATAATGCGTGAATATCGTTGCCAAACAATACTATTTTTATCTATTGGCGCTGAGTCGGGAATCAGTTTCTTGAAATCATTTATTGAGCAATGTCCCTCCGCTCTTTGTGTGGAGATAAGCTCAGTTTTATAGCAGATATTTCATATTTATTGAAGGTGACCGACTCCATTGTTTTGGTATTGCATGACCTCACAATTTTTACATATGTGTTGTTTGAGTGCTAAGAATATTTTGTTGTATTTCTGTTTACTTAACCTGAAGCATTAATTACTTACTGTTGCGCGTTTCATCACTTGCTTTTTGGATAGTAATTTAGGTACACCGACTTATTGATATAAGCACACCGCTCAAGTTATGAGAAACCCTCACGAGCCGGTAGTTGTGTTGTGAACTTTTGCTTTCATTCAAGGTACATACTTATTACATTTCCGTGTCGTTGGGAAGCTTCTTTGATATTTTGAAATATTGACCGCACTCCCTGTCTTTGACCTCGGCTTTAGGAGATGCGGAACTATCACAGTTGCCTACAGGCCAGGCGGCGAAAGGCTCATGTTTAAAATACAGGCTGGTCCACGAGATAGGCTCTCCTTCCCTTTATTTTATCTAATTGTGTGAGTAACGAATTCGGACTCCTCACGAAATTCTACGTAATTTTTTTAGTAGATTTCAAAAATGAGAACATTGCGCGTTGCGCATTTCCCCAAACGTGCGCAATTGACATTAACTATGTTTTTTAATGGAACCCCGATTTGTTATTGCAGATTTGAATTAGGTATACGTAAAATTACACAAAGAAATGACCCATCACTCGATTTTTTAGTGTGCACAAACTGGCGCAGTTCTTCTCTAAAAGTGCAAACTTGTGAAGATATTCAATTGCCACATGTAATACATGATTTTGGTTTTTAGCGAATTTTCGTAGAAAATTAAAAAGCTAAATTTCCGAAAAATTCATCCATTGAAATTCGTTTTCGGACCTGAGCTTCGTTCTCAGTGTGCGTTCTGCGAGTTCGGAACGGTTCTGGGCAAGCGCAGTCGAGTTTTGTCGTTTGCAGTGCCAGAACGTCCAGTTCCGGAACGCCGGGTTCGGCGTTCACAGTGTTTTGCGAATCCAGTTCCGAACGGTTCTGACAGGCCCCGTTTTTTTTTTTTTCCGGAACTGTCAGAAAGCCGGTTTCACATGGAGCGGTACGAGTGGAAAGACGGAAGGCCGGAAAACCCAGTGGAGGGGGCGGCGGAATGCGGCTGGGTGTTCACATGAAGCGGCACCTCGCTAAACGGAATCCTTCCTACTGAAACCTTCTCTGATCTGAAACCTCTACTTGCGGTTATCAACATTCCTGTCCAATGAGCTTGCGCAACGCTCGACGGAACGCGGCAACGGTATAAACATTTCTACCGCCGTCCGCAGACCGCCCATCCCGGCAACATGGCAGCCACCATCCTCAACTGTTGTCCCAACAGCCAATCACATTGCGTTCCGTCTTTCCGTCACCGGACATACCGCTCCATGTGAAATGGGCTGAACTCGAACACAAGTGGCCGTAGTTAACGCACGCGCATTTCACTATTTTTCGGATCTTGTGGAGTTAAACAACTCTCTTCTTCTTCATCGAAATCATACTTAATCAAACTTTAGTCTCTGTACGCTAGTATAAGTACCTATTCTATAATTGAAATGTTAACTAGCTCGTCAAATTCGGAAAGCGAAAGTTTCGACGATGGAGTTTCATAGTTTGTAGACGATGAGGACGAGATTGAAGTTATAGTTGGATATCGTCTACATTCACGAAACTAAATTTTTTTCGAGTAAACTCCTCAGACATCGTAGATTTTTTAATTTTTTTTTTATTGCCGTGGGGTATTAGTTAAGTAATATTCTCGGACATAATAAGTAATATATTCACGGGAACTAAAAATATTCTGAAAAGGAGCACGAGAAGGTAACACGAGTTGAGTGAGGTTACAAACAACAACACAGGATTATTCCACTTCCAAGTTCTTAAAACGTTCGCAGTGCAGAATGCGGTTCCACAAGTTCCGGAACGCCCCGGGATTTCCCGTCCCAGTTCTGATGAGTTCGAGAACGAAGCTGTAGTGTTTAACGCTTTTTCCCACACACGTGTGTGTGTGTCCTTCCATACGATAACTCTCCTCAAGATTGAGATAAAAATTCCGTTCTTGCGCCAAAAAATCAAGCTTCCCAAACGAAAGGATGAGTTCGTTGGTCAACACTTTTTGAGTACATTAAATTGGTCAATATTCAAAAAATTACAAAAAAAAAAAAAAAAAAAGGTCTGAAAACCGTGAAATTTATATTTTTATCAGAATTGTAGTCGAAAGAAAAATTTATTCACAAAACCATAATGAAAAATGTACTTGATATTTGCAGAAAAATCTATTTAAAATAACTGAAAAATTGCTAAACATCCAATATCTGATTCGAATCGTAGAATATGATTTAGGACGAACGGAAGTTAGTGAAAAACGTTGTCTATTTCCACGAAAAATAAAGAGTTACACTGTTGAATCGATTTCGACGGTAAGGCCATCATCAGTAACAAACAATAATTCAAATAAAAAATAATGTTATAGTTTGTTACTGATGATGGCCTAATCGTCGAAATCGATTTAACATTGTGACTCTTAATTTTTCGTGGAGATAGACAACGTTTTTCACTAACTTCCGTTTTGAAATGGGTTTCCATCACAACTTCGTGACGAGTTATTTAGTTCGTATTTAGGACGAGTTTATTTGCTATAAAATTTGTGGTTAACAATTTCTTTGTACTCTTAGTGGTCAAATTTCAAAACAGTACCTAGCATAAAATACGTAATACGATAATCTACGAAAATTCGCTCATACGATCATGCTACATGACTGGAACTTTTTTGTGCTAAACAACGTAATGATGTTCATTTATTGGTTACGTAATTATGTTCATTTAAATTGATATTTGCAACACCAACCTGGAAAAACACGGAAAAATCTACCAAAATTTCACTTTTCTTCACTCATATCCATACAGCATTAAGCGTACTAAAATGTAGTTTTTTCCAGGTTGGTTGGTGTCAATATATGAACATAAGTACGTGGTTCGGCATGATCTCGTGGACCTCCCTGTATTACTCAGATATTTACGTTTATGTTGCTACGTTATCTACATACTTACCTTTTATATTTTGTTCTTTCTGAACCCCCCGAATCATCACACGTTCCTATATCTAGTGCTTATTCTTATAAAACGCAATTCTAAATAACACATATCGCATTAATTGAGTTCTTATTCATGTTCGTTTCCTCGAAAGTGTGAAGGGTGGAAAAATGCCAGAAAAGCCGAATGTGAAATATTATGTTTGCTTAGGTTGAAAAGTATGTAATAGGAATGTTTTGGAATATTCCTTGTAGTATGTGTGCTACAAACTAATTCACGCGCTGTTTGAGATGTTAATTCTGATGTATATTTATTGTTAATCTAAAAGTGTAAAATGTATCCTAATAAGCCAACCTAATGTACCTACTAGGGTTACCTTGCGCCCAAGGGACGAATCCAAAGCCAACACTAAACGTTGCAGTATCTTTTACTGTGTTACGTTCATGGAGAACTTCCGCGGTAAAAGAGGTTTGATTAAATTGGCCTCATAGCTCACCTGGTTGGAGCACTGTCGCTAAAGAGTAATTTATTCTTTGTAATTCAGGACACGAGTTCGAACTCTGTCAAGGTATCAAATATTTTTGGGCTGTAACAAGTGGCATGTGTCAGTAGAGCCCAAAATGACCTGAAAAAATTAAACCTCTCGAGCGAAGACTGCAAACATCACATTCGCTGTCGTAGCATCTTTCACTTTCTCACTCGCTTGAGTCAAAATACACACCGTTACAATGACCTCACTCGACAGCTGGACTCCTTCCAGCGTGTATCTTCTAAGTCAGTGGCCTGCAGTTTCACTTAGTCATTCTTCCGACTCCAACACCAGCCAAAATGGCTTGAAATATTACGTTCAAGAAAATTTTCTGCGGTCAAAGAGGTTTGATTAAATCGGCCTCATAGCTCACCTCGTTGGAGCGCAGTTACCGAAGAAGAATTTCTCCTTTGTAATTAAGGACACAAGTTCGATCTCTATCGAAGTATCAAATATTTTTCGGCCGTTCAATTGCTCAAGCTTTCACTTTTTTGCTCCCTTATGGCACTCTTTCCTGTTTCTAACTGATCAATTGCTAGTGATTACACAGAGTCGGAACTCATGCATCCATCCAGAAATGCGGCAATCCGTCAATGCGTCTGCAGTTGGAAACAGTTGAGGGGGGTGCGGAATTCGGGCAGGGTGTTCACAACCATCCGGTTGTGTTATCATTGTTTGTATCTTCTATTGCCGGTGTATTTCCCTATCAGTCCCATTTCCTCCAGCATTTTTTTCCTACCCATCAAACATTTCACGGACATCGAAGGTCCATACACGATGACGATTTTTGAAAAATACACTCATATAAGTCATATACTAGACATTGCAAAGTACATCATCGTAGGTACATACTTCTTCTTATGGTGCATCAATGCAATGATTTGTAATGCGCCTACACACACACGATATTGTGGTAGAAGCATAATGTTATCTTAGGATAGGCAGTTGACAAAAGGACCGAATAATTACCCAACAGTCTCATTTCAAAACGACATCTTGACGTAACGCGACGAAGTTGTGGAAACCCATTTCAACGAAAAACTGAAGTTAAAGAATAACGTTGTCTAATTCCACAAAAATATAGAGAACGTTACAATGTAACTAGGTAGGTACTTATTTTCGTGCCATCATGACGTAAATCAACTTTTGCAATAACGAAAATTGGCCTAATCTGGGAACGTTGCTCCTCAAGTGGGGCCTACCGATTCGATTTGTTATACTTAAATTTTACCTTTCAGGGTTGTTTGAACGTGTTGCCGTGGTTTTGGGATTATGAGAACGGACGGACGTTTTTCTTTTATTTGATTTGTGGAGTCCATCTCTACTTATCTTGAAACGAAAACCATTTCGGGGGGGGGGGGGGGGGGGGGGGTTAATAGTAAAAGCCTCGCAAATTGGTTGAAGATGATGCCTGGACTGCTCTCTCTCATTTTTGGCATCTAGTCGGTTATGGTCAGCAAACTTTGGAGGGGGTGCCCAACTAAGTATTTTTTCCGTTATCGTTCCGCCAGGGGGGCTGCTAGCCGTTTACGATTACGATTAATCTGAATTTTTAATAAGGAATTAACTACTTGATGTTAATTATTTTTGAGATATTTCAATGTGTTAGAGAGCATCCAGACCTTTGATCGAAGCAAAAAACTTATATGTGTAAAATCTTCCCAAAAGTAACTAATTTTGACTAGTTACACAGATCAGTGGTCTGGATACATGAAGTAGGAATACGTCATATACCAAGTAGTCAATCCCTTAGGCGAAATTCAGATTAGATGGACACGGTGGGTGGCCGGGGGGCTTCCAAAGTTAGGCGACAACGGACTTGATCCCATTTTTGTCACATCATGGATTCAGTTTTCAGGATCTTCCGGAACGGAGTTGTATGTACCTAGTTTTTTTCCTCACGGTTGAACTTTGCTAACCGACCCTCACCAAAACCATAGAAATGTGAGATTTGACAGGGAGCCTCTCTGGGACATCACTAGATGAATGAAATGATGGGCTCGGTTACGCTCCAGGAAAATAACTCTCACAGTCGAAGAGGTTTGATAACCCTGGCCTCTGAGCTCTGAATTTTAGAGTGTCGCAACTTCGGGAAATTTCCCGTATTTGTAACGTCGCAAGTTCGAATTCCTGTCAAGGTATCAAATATTTTTGAGCCGTTACAGTGGCGCAGTCGGTAGGACCCGAAATCATACGAAACAATAATTAATTAAATCCCTCTTGAGCCGAAAAGACTGTAAACATCACATTTCCTTTCGTTAGCACCTTTCACTTCCTCACCTACTTGAGTCAAAACACACCGTGACAATGACCTCGCTTTACTGCTGACTTGTTCCAGCGAGTATCTGCTGAGCCAGCGGCCTGCAGTTTCACTTCGTCATTCGTCCGACCCCAAACCAGCCGAGACGGCTGGTATTTGACTCCGGGGGAATGGTACGCTCCAGGAAAATAACTCTCACAGTCGAAGAGGTTTGATCACCCTGGCCTCTTAGCTCTGATCGTTAGAGTGTTGCAACTTCGGGAAATTTCCCGTAGTTGTAACGTCGCGAGTTCGAACTCCTGTCGAGGTATAAAATATTTTTGAGCCGTTGCAGTGGCGCAGTTGGTAGGACCCGAAACATACGAAACAATTATTAATTAAATCCCCCTCGAGCCAAAAGACTGTAAACATCACATTTCCTGTCGTTAGCACCTTTCACTTCCTCACCTACTTGAGTCAAAACACACCGTGACAATGACCTCGCTTTACTGCTGACTTGTTCCAGCGAGTATCTGCTGAGCCAGCGGCCTGCAGTTTCACTTCGTCATTCGTCCGACCCCAAACCAGCCGAGACGGCTGGTATTTGACTCCGGGGAAATGTTACGCTCCAGGAAAATAACTCTCACAGTCGAAGAGGTTTGATCACCCTGGCCTCTTAGCTCTGATCGTTAGAGTGTTGCAACTTCGGGAAATTTCCCGTAGTTGTAACGTCGCGAGTTCGAACTCCTGTCGAGGTATAAAATATTTTTGAGCCGTTGCAGTGGCGCAGTTGGTAGGACCCGAAACATACGAAACAATTATTAATTAAATCCCCCTCGAGCCAAAAGACTGTAAACATCACATTTCCTGTCGTTAGCACCTATCACTTCCTCACCTACTTGAGTCAAAACACACCGTGACAATGACCTCGCTTTACTGCTGACTTGTTCCAGCGAGTATCTGCTGAGCCATGCGGCCTACAGTTTCACTTCGTCATTCGTCCGACCCCAAACCAGCCGAGACGGCTGGTATTACTCCGGGGAAATGTTACGCTCCAGGAACATAACTCCCACAGTCGAAGAGGTTTGATCACCCTGGCCTCTTAGCTCTGATCGTTAGAGTGTTGCAACTTCGGGACATTTCCCGTAGTTGTAACGTCGCGAGTTCGAACTCCTGTCGAGGTATCAAATATTTTTGGGTTGTAGCAGCTCTTTCCTAATCAGCTGAGTGAGCTAAATTCTCTCCTTTTCACTGTAGGATGTTGACATTTACAGGGAGCCTCTGTGGAACATCAAGAGGCGAATGAAATTCCCCACCCCCCACTCTGGGTGCGATAGTGTATAATTACAACTTGAAGAACCACTCTAATAAGCAGAGTGAAATCTGAAGCTAATTTGGCCCCTATTCGACTTTTTGAGATGCTGAACTTTGGAGTATCTCTGTAGGTGTGGTAGAATATAATTACTACTTGAAGAAACACCTTAATCAGCAGAGTGAACTCTGTGCCTAATTTGGTTATAATCAAACTTGAGATCGTAAAAAATTGGAACGGGACGTCTTTGGGTGTAGCAGAGTATAAATATTACAACCTGTGAAACCATTCTAATAAGCTGAGTGGGCTCTTTAGCTCACTTTTTACTATTCAGCTTTTCTGATGTACCTAAACGGAAGTTTTGAACTCTCTGGGTACGGTAGAACACAATTTTTACAACTTGAGATAACACTCTAATCAGCAGAACTGTAGCTAGTTTAGCTGAAATTTGCTGAATTTAGCTATAAATGCTGAACTTTGGAATGGAGCCTCTCTGAATGTGGTAGATAGTATTTCCCTAGCAGTACTGACACAATTAATGTGAATTTTAAATGATGGTACACTGTGATATACATTCATGTCTTGGATGAGCTGGCACAACTAGTCGTTGTGTGATTTTCATTAACCAACTTATTTTTCAACTGTTGAATTGTTTCACATTCCTAGAGGAACATAATTCAACATTCTCTTCCATTTCGGTAATCCGTTTATAAACTATTGCCGAGAAGTTAGGGCAACTAAGACTCTCTTCTGATCACAATTGCATTTCTATGACAGTTGGAACTGCTTGAGGGGGGGCCTTCGTAATTTTTGTGATCGTTCCGAAACGACCTTGCTTGGTGATTAGAGAAGCGAATCCTTACACCGGGGAATCTGGTCTAAAAAGTGGGACGCTATTAATTGAATAAATCAACTAAGTGAAAGACCTCACGGAGGCCAGTTCGTATTACTTACCTTTGTCTCCATAGCTGTACTCATTGAGCGATTCCTACTTACAGGTTATATTATAAATTGGGGTGAGTGTAGTAGCTACCTATATTGCCAGCTTAGTTAACTCATATATTTCACACCTTGTAGTTTTGAGAAATTTACATCAGGTTAATATTATAGCCTTCTCAGTCAGTAAGCGATTTGTGTTAATATATCTTTGATTAGCTTTTTTACTGTTAATTAATCCACATAAGGTTTACCGTATTCATTGAGTGAAGGTTAATCCCCCCCTACCTTTATTTACTTAAGGAGACACCTATGTCGTTTTTCTGTCCGGACGCTCGCAGTTTCTTTTATTTTGAAATTTAAAAAGCAAAAACCAAAAATTGGTCAATTAAGAAACGAAAACGCTGCAAATTATTACACAAAGGTTTATTATTTATGTATTAGACAGCCCTTCTACGTAGATCTCTGGTCCATAATTATTAAACGCCGCTTATAGTATATTTAGTATCGGAACTCGGAGCTTCGGACCTCGCAAATGGGTTCAATCCATTACAGCAGCGGAATCTCACAATTTTACGCTTTTTAATATAGTTGATAAACATAACAATTTATTACCAAGTCATCTTTCCTACACATAAAAGTGTTACCTATACTGTATATTGATATCATTTAATTGGCCAAATTTCAAAAAATGTGCTGACAAAATCACTGAAAATGGCTAAGAATCGTTAAATTGATATTTCTTAGCATAAGATTGGTCAAATAAAGTTTATCAACTATGAAATAGAACATTCAACAATTTATGTACGAAATTATGCTAAAAACTTGAACTTCATTAAATTTTGTTTTAAAAAATCTATAAAATTGCAAAAAATAGCCTAAAATCCAAAATCTCTTTTTGAATAGAAGAGTATCATTTATAATACTTTTTTTTCCATAAAATTAATAGCTAACATTTTCTTTTCACTCATAAATTTCCAATTTCTATACAACTTGAAATATACAAAAAAAAAAAGACATTTTTTCACCTATTTTTGGCTCATAGCACCCATGGGTGAGAAGCGATCGAGCTGGCGAGAAGTTAGGACCAACTAGACCCCAAGTGGAGTCTATGTGCGAGAGAACAGATTTTTAAAGTCAATTCTAAGGCCTTTTATGGCCCGGACGGCGAACGGCGGACGGGCATTTCAAATTTGGATTCTACGCACCTTGAAACGTAAAGTGACAAAGTTTGAGGGGGGGTTATAAAAATTTTTTGCTATACGATCACATAGGCTTATTATTGGAAATAATAAACCAAAAATGATGCTTAAATTAATTTACGTTTGAGCGTGCGCTGAATGGAATAATGATTTGAAAACAATGAAACTGGTACGTGGCCATCTACATACAGCCTAACCCACGCATTCCTTGAAAATGTTATCAAAATCGGATGAAAACTGTGGAAATTAAATTCTTTACAAGGGTTACAATTGGCGCATGCGAGTCAGCTATTGAAATGATACAATCATGTTGAATGTGATATGGGATGATCAAATCGTCTTCTCCCAACTGGCATCCGAATTTGGGCGAAATTGAACTACTAGGGTGTGACAAAATGATGCTAGGTGGATTTTACGTTTGTGCATGCGCTGAGTAACTTATTGATTTGGGAACAATGAAACTGATAAGGGATTATTCACAGCTTGGCCCGCTCATTCCCTGGAAATTTCATGTGATGTGAAAACTGAAAATTAACTGTTTCATAATAGATGAAAACTGTAGAAATTAAGCTTTTCATAATGATTTCATATTCGCGCATGAACAGCATATACTAATGATACAATCATGTTGAAATTTGTATCGGGTGATCAAATCGTCTGTTCCTAATTGTCCACCAAATTTAAGCGAGATCGGACAGTGAGGATGTGAAAAATGGAGCTTGATGGGATTTGTTTGCGCATGCGAATAGTGACGTTTTGATTTGGGAATAATGAAATGAATGAGCACCATCTACTGCCTAACCAGCACATCCTGAAAATTTCATCAAAATCAGATAAAATGTGTGAAAATTAAGCTCGATGCAAGGATTTTGCATTCACGCATGCGCAGGAGCTTACGTTTCGATTATCTTGTAATTGATTTGGAATGCTCAAATTGTCTTCTCCCGACTATCCCCCAATTTTGAGCGAGATCAGATGACTACGATATGTGAAAAAATTATGCTTGGTGGAATCATGATTGGATAAAAACTGTGGAAATTAAGCTCGTTGAAGGATTTGCGGACACACAGACTGAGACATGGAACTAACGTTTTTCAGAATATTCTAAAACGTTAAATTCGAGTGGAAATTTTGATTTTGGAGACGACAAATTTGTTTTCTCCCGAAAGTTAAAAAATCTATCAGGTGGCTAAAGTTAGGCGGTTTCATTTTGCGTACGAGTCCACTACTGCGGAGATTTTTTCATGTATCGGTTACCTACCACATTCAGTCCCAGAGCCAAAGCCGAAAATACGCAATAATTTGAGGAGAAGGTTTGAAATTAGATTTTGCAGATTTACACCGTTCTAAATGAGAAATGTTTTGTCTGCCATCTCAAAATTGGTGGAATAAAAAATGTCTCCATTATGGATACATTACAAAGTTCGTAACGAGCAAGTTTTTGCTCAGACCGTTTCCCATTAAAGTACAAAGTAAAAGGCCGTTTTTGCGAACTTTATGTATAAAAGAAAAAGTCCAGTCATGCAGCATGACCCCTTGAGCGAATTTTTGAAGAAATCTTCGACATTTCAGTTGCTATTGATCGTGTAGAGAAATTTTAATTTATGATTTTGATAGACAAACATGGAATCAAATTCTATCTACAGCATGGTTCTAGCCTTAAACAGCATGGTTCTAGGGTTGGTTATACAGGGATACTTCCATAAGAGTAGTTTAATCTGAATTTGGACAATGTTTCATGCAAATATTACCGATTTTTACAACTAGCGAACGGCATTATTTCGATTTTTGACTGATTTTTCAACTTTGAAATTTTTGAAAACTTGATACATATTCTTATAGGAAATTTTACGCTGATTCCGAATGTACCACATGTTAGTATGCTGAAAAAATTATTTCGCACAACAAATCGCAAAAAACAGGCTATTTTGAAATTTTTGACTACATTTTTGAAAATTTCAACCCGAAGATGTAATCCGATTTTGCTGGCCAACGAACTTGAACTTTCGTTTTGTGTCCTCAACATTTTAAAATTTGTTTGAAGTTTCTAGCACAATTCCACGGACAGTTTCGTCTGGAATGACACATACATACATATATACATACATACATACATATATTTATACATACATACATACATACATTCATTAAAAAAATGCGTTAAACTTCAGAATATGATTCAGAATAGCCTGAAACGGATTTCTGCATAAATTTTTTTCAAAAATTCACATTCTACAAATTTTGAGGCGAGAGCAATAGCTTAATTTTCTTCAAAAATTCTCTAATGACATAAAATTCATAAGTTCGGCTGTAAGTCAATAGGGAAAGATCTCAGCTAAAGTATGCTCGATACGAACTTTAGAAAGTATCTAATTTTGAGTAGAATGAGCTTTGGCAGACTGAAATCAAACCAACATTAAGGCCACTAGGTGATTTTGAAGGGAAAAAGTCTTGACGGGGGGAGGAAAGGACTGGTCGAAAATTAGCTCGATTTTCAATTGTTTGTAATACGCTTATTTTTAGAGATAATTCAGAGTTTTGGGATCGAATTTCTTTTTTTTTATGCTCTATAACTTTGCTACATATTTATAACAATTTCTGTAGGATTTACGGTTTAGGAATTATTAGAGAAAAACGTTAAAATGGGCAAATTAAGCCCAATTTTTTTATTGTTTTTTTATGAGGTCGCCATTTTGTATTCCAACCAATTTTGAGTTGTCAAAGATTTTCTCACTCAGAACGGACTAAATTTTCAAAATCTAATTTCAAACCTTCTTATCAAATCATTACCCATTTTCGGCCTTGGCTCTTGGACCAATAAATTCGCCTTCGTTTAAGCCAGCCTGGTTACTACCAAGTCGCGTGATTATTCCTCGAATATTGTGTATGTTCATTTTTTTTTTTTTTTTTTTTTTTTTTTTTTTTTTTTTTTTTTTTTTTTCGGAACGATTTTAGTCGAAAATCTTCAAATTAAGAAGGCAAGAAGCAAAATGCAGGTTGTTGACGCTCTTTCTCGAAAACCTTTTGGAGATCGATTATGCCACTAATTTCCAACAAAAAAAAAATTTTTTTAATTTTTTTACGCTTTGTTTTTGAGTAATTTCACTTTTAAGATAATTGTCATGTTGTTGACTTTATTTTATTAAAACGGGCATAACTCGCCTTATGCTCTTTGCAAACTCCGAGTTGGAAAGAGCGTAAAATTTCTTTTCAGAATATGACTTTCTTATGAAGTTTCAGGCTCATTCAATGCGGGAAATATAGGTCTACAATGAATTTTTTCTCATTTTTACGAAATCACTACTTTTTCCATACGGCACTACGCCCTTTTTTCAAAATTATTATTTTTTTCCGTTTCGTAACGGTGAAAACGTTCACCAAATTTCGCTTTCCTCAGTATACTCACTTTTACTTTTTCTTTGCCAAATCGGCGGGAAAATTACGTTTTAATGCAGTAAAATGTGTTTTGCTTCCTCACTACCAAAGTTAGGGAAGCTCTGTGTTCGTGAGTGAAGTCGAAAAAATATTTTTCCTCCAGAATCAAAATTTCCCCTTGCTTTTTACGTTTCGGAGCTTGCTGATCAATTTTGGTTCCGTCTCTGTCTTTCTGTGGTAAATCCTTGTCACGCCCAAAACTATCCAAGTTTCGGCCCGATTCCGATGAAATTTTCAGAGATTGTGCGGGTTAGATCCTAGACGGTCCCCTATAGTGTTCAATACCGTCGAATCAACAGTAGGTTGTGCGCATGCGCAAACGTGAGTTTATCATAACGCGAAACTCCGAGTCTAGTGGAACGATTTTGATGAAACTTTCAGGGATTGTGCGGGATAGCTTCTGGAAGGTCCCCTATAATTGTCATTGCCGTCACATAAATATTATTCTGTGCGTATTCGCAGATGTTAGTTTATTATAACGTCAATTTCTTATAATCTATTGGTCCGATTTCGTTCAAACTCGGGTAGTTGATAGATATATGTTCTAGGAAATCTCCCTATGAATTATACCGCAATTGGTGGTCTAATAACTATAGCGCATGCGCAAAACTAAAATTGATCGACAGACAAAACTCTGAGACTATGGACCGATTATTATGAAATTTTCAAGGATTGTGCGGCTTAGCTCCTAAACGTTCCCCTACAAATTTCATTGCCGTTGGAGTAGTAGTAGTAGTCTGTGCGCATGCGCAAACATTAATTTCTTATAACGCCGACTTATCAATAATTTCGACTCTTACCGTTCTTCAGCTAATTCTATACGTCCATGTTACAATATGTGAGGAAACTCTACTGCCCACCCAACTTGGCAGACGTTTTTTGATGACATTTAGGGTTCTCTTGAAAAACGAACGACCCTCTATGATCCCACGAGTTCGGGAGTGGTTTCTGTGTTATTTTTCACGCCGAATCGAATGGTAACAGTTGCAGGTCTCTCCATCTTCGTTATAAGAGTTTTACACTGTAAATTACTGTAGATTACCCCCTAAAAATACATTATATTAACAAATACAACAAATTAACAAAAGATCCTGGGACCATGTAGAATCGTTTTTCAAGAAAACCCTAGATATGAAAAAAAAGGAAAAAGTTTTTTACATTGAAACCTAATTTTCTCCCCTAATTGGCAAAATAAAAGTAGAAGTGAGTAGGTATACCGTTAGAATTATTTCCCCATTGAATGAGCCTGGAACTTCATAAAAAAATTATATTCTGAAAGTAAATTTTTTCACTCTTTCCAACGCAACCCCCCCCCCCCCCCCCACGCACGCGCACACAAACACACACACACATATATATATATATATATATATATATATATATATATATATATATATATATATATATTTTATATATAGTTTTGATGAAAAATGAAAACACTCGCGTGTAATATTATTTTGAGGTACCTATTACAGAAGGTTGGAAAAAGATAGGAAACACTTAAATAAACTTACAAAATTGAGAGCTCTCAATTTTGTAAGTTTATTTAAGTGTTTCCTATCTTTTTCCAACCTTCTGTAATACCTCAAAATAATATATATATATATATATATATATATATATATATATATATATAATATACAAGTAGAACCATCAACTTGTATAAAAATATATATATATATATATATATATATATATATAGGGTGAACTGCTCGTAGATGCCAAAAATTGCTTGCTTACTACTTAATCACTTATTGAGTAAAATTCTGCCAACCGCATATTTTAATCTCAATCCGTTCTCACGATATGGTTTTTTAAAAATGGAAACCCGTGTTTTCTTCCTCTTAAACTTGAATTTCTCCACTTTAATTCATTTAATTTTAACTTTTGACCCCATTATGGAAATCAGCAGTAAATTTCCTATAAGCATGGTGTACTTTGATTCAGGGAAATCTCTATCGACAGAACACATAAGCAGTCAGAACATACGCAAAATTGAAAAAATAAAATTTCTGAAAATCTTTAAAACATTACAACTTTTCCAAACAAATGCCAGGAAAGTGGTAAATCTTATGAAAACTGCTTCATTTAATACTGTTTCCAACGGTATAGTCATTTCACTTTTTTGCTATCTTGGGAAAAAAACTTTTGTTTAAATGTAAAAAACGAGGTATTCTAAATGAAATCGAAGTTTTTTGATACATCACCCTCTATGAACCTTCGAGTTTCGTGTCGGTTTCTACGTATTTTTTACGCTGAATCAAATGGTAACGCTTGCAGGTCTCTTCAATTCCGTCATAACCGAGTTTTTAACTGTATTTAACAAGTATTTCCTCTAAAAATACATACAATTGAACATAACAAACTAAAAATTTGTGAGTCCAAGTGTAAAACTCGGTTATATCGGAGTTGGAATGATCTGTGTCACCATTCGATCCAGCGTGAAAAATATAGAATCCGATCCCAAACTCGTGGGTTCATGGAGGGTCATGTTTCAAAAACCCTCGATTTCATTGAAAAACCTTGTTTTTTAACATATAAACAAATGTTTCTCCCCTAAATAGCAAAGTGAAAGTGAAGTTGATTATACCATTGAAGATAGTATTAAATGAGGCAGTTTTCATGAGATTTGTGAGTTCCTGAAATTCTGTCGGAAGAGTTATAAAGTTTTAAAGATTTTCAGATATATTATTTTTTCAACTTTGTCAATATTTGAGCTGCTGTTGTGGTCTCTAGGTGGGAAGTTTCCTGAATCAAAGTGGACCGTGCTAATAGAAAATATAACAATGATTCCATATATGTGGTCAAAAGTAAAATCAAATCAAAATAAAGTTAAAATTCAAGTTTAAGAGGATGAAAACACGGGTTTCCTTTAAAAGCCGCTAAAAATTCTTACCTCGAGAATGGATTGAGATAAAAATACGTGATTGGCCATTTTACTCAATTTTTGATTTATTTTTAAGCAAAAAGTTTTTGCATCTACGATTAGTTCACTCTGTATATATAATTGACATGTAAAAAAAGCACAAACTTTAGGAATATTTTCATATCTCCTAACGGATTTCAGAGAAGACATTTTTCAAAAAAATTGATTTTAAACATTTTGGAGCCATTGCAATGCTTCATTTTTTTATTTTTTTATTATTATTTTTGTTTTTGTTTCGGAAAGTTTGCTAAAAGTGAAATTACTCGAAAACAGTGCGTTTAAAAAAAATCTCTAGGAGGAACTTAGTGTCGGAAATTTGTTGGTTGTAGAATCGTTCCCTAGAAGATTTTTAACCTGAAGTGTTTACACGCTGTATTTTATGAGTTTATACATAGAAGTTATTAAACAAAAGTACTCGTAATATTCACTAGATTTGGAAGGATACCATATAAAATATAGAAACTCATAGAATTTTATAATAAAACCCCGAAATTCTGTTTACCTACCTATTTTATTCCTTCTTTCATGTACCTACCTTTATTTGTGTTAGCATAATTTAATAAGAATTGAACCTACAAGTCCGCTACACTCATGCCTCCACGGCATTGTCGTACTGGAATGAATAGTGTGGTCTCTATCACGGCACAATATTGAATCATGGACATTTGTTTATGGGCACCTGGAAGACCAATTCTCTCAAACGTGCTCCATTCCAAGTGAACAAATATAATTTTTTACATGATGGCTAAATACTATAATCATGAAATAATGATGACAACAAGGTTCTTCGAACTACAGCCACTGATTGATTGAAACTGCCGATTTCTTAGAATTGAGCAAGGGCGTAATCTCGCCCAGTGGCGATGGTACAGATGAAAAAGGTGTCCAGAAGAGATAGACGGATCTAGAGCTTAGTTGAAGGACCAAGAAATCAATCTGGGACAATACAACTTGTGGAAAAAACCAAATTGTACAATCGTCTGCGATCCTTCTGCCCAAATAGTATAATCCATCGACTCTTGAGGGATGAATCCTGTGATGAACCATCCCCAATTGCTGATCGTGACACTTATAATGGGGGTTCCATATCACTGAAGCATATTGCTGGATCGGTTGATCCAATGCCTTATAAAGCGTTATATCACAGGTACCTATCTGGACAGTATTACCAGTATTGCGCTTAATGAAGCCCAACAACATCATAGCTCTGCAAGATATCATTCTTATGTGGACAAAGAAGGTTAGCTGTTGGTCCAAAAGCACTCCAAGTTCACACAACGTGGAAACTGTTCTACAAAGAATTGCCTATTTTATAGTTGGATAGGGTAGTGGAAAAAGTGCGGAAAAAGGGCATAGTGGTGCACTTGGAAGGGTTGGGACCACCATTTGATGAGCACCATAAAACGAAAGAATCTAAGCAGTTCTATAAATCGTAACAGTGAGAAGCTGACTTTACTATGCGGAAAAGTTTTAGATTGTCCACAAATAGCAAAAATCTCATTCCGCCAAGCATCAAGCACACTACAGACGCTATTTATTACTAGCATAAACTGCAATGAACCAATATGGGAACCCCAGAGGTGGCTACGAATTGCTTGGGCTGAGTATCCTTCAGTCGAACGATTTGTGATAGCCACAAATGGTGTGGTGCTCTTCTTGGGTGGGTCCTCAAGGTAACTGGCAACTCACCCAAGAAGAGCACCAAACACGCCCAATGATCTAAGCTGGTGAGCTAGTTTGTAAGAGGCCTTCGTTAAATCGGTAGAGATTAAATCTTCTTGCTGATTCGCTTCTAATGCACCTAATGTTTATTCCGAATTTCGCAAGATTTGATGCTGTCGACCTTCCTATGAAACCATGCTGCTCTGCTACTATGTAAGACGAAAAAAGTGGGGGAAATCTGTCCACAAGTTTTGGCATGGTTGACAGAGAGAAAACTTGTCGGTATTACCCTAAATCAGTTTCTTCTTTCACTAGAAGGGAAATACTCAAGAAGACAGTCAGTGACATGTTAAAAAGTGTTGTTAGAGGGGTTGCTAGAGCCAACCTACAAGATTTCAACACAACAGGGGGTCACCGTTCGGCCCCATTCCCTTCAAGTGTCAAGAGCAGCCAATGCACCTAAAACCTCACTCTCAGAAATACTCAACAACTCCAGCAACCGACATCACGTCCATATGATGTCTCTCAAACTTAGCTTGGAACGAGGCAAGCTATTGGATCCCTCATGATAGTTGAAGTAGTTCCAGAACTTCTTAAGATTGTGCTGGATTGACTCCAGTACAAACGCGTACGTAGAGAGATTGCGATAGTTCCCTATATTAGGCTCTATCTAGAATCATCCTAACTGGACGGGGCTTACCAGAATTAGTTATGGAGCCCAAGCGGGTGAGGCGCTTGCCAAAATCACCAAAATCTGAAGCCACTTTTTTCAGCATATCCTGCTCGTTGGCACTCAATGTATTATCCGGTTTTGCCTCAAGTATGACATAAATAATTTTATATTAGAAGCTCTCCTTCGACGATCTTCCACCACAGTCACCAAAACCTCTAACAAATGATCTGATGTCATAGATCCATCACTTCGACCTGAATCTTTGATAGCTATTATGCACTTACTGAGGTCCCCCTGCTTCAGGTTAGAGACATCAGACTGCAATTGATCAACCCTGACAGAAAGATTAGCATATTTCGTTGGACAGCAGTCTATTTTCGCATCAGTGTTGCCAAACATCAATTTCAGATCTTTTTTGGAAGGAATTAAGTAACTTCTTTTTTTTCATTTCAGGGATAATGTTTATTTAATTTCGCTAGATATCTCGCTTCTAAATGATAGGAGAAGCGTGTTAAGATCACCTTCCACTTCTTAGGGGAGCATTCAGGGCGACGGTTTCGGACGAATAGGTCCATAGGTGGTGGAAAAGGAAGAGCACCCATGCACACTTGAGTGCGGAATTTGGTTTATTGTTGGAAGTGAGACGTTTAACGTCCGCAATTCGATTTTTACAATCATGACACTTCCATACCAATCTAGTGGCCCTGCTCATTTTGCGAAAGTTAGCCTCACTCATTGACACACAGCCAAAATGGAGGCGAGCCTTGCAAGCTGCATTCCAGCGACTCTTCCTCAATCAAACAGCCTTACACATACTAGTACTAATCGTCGACAACGAGTGGAGGCCAAAGGATTATTAATGGATTAATAATACTACTAGTCACTGGACAAAAATTATCCCTTTACGGATAGTATTGCAATAGCTAATCCCTGACAAGATGGAAGGAGTCAACATACCACCGCAACAGCCTGAATGTTGATAAACCGCAATACACGTATGCAGTAAAATTTTCTTTCTGGCACTTATGGAAAGAGAGCGCAGATGCGAAGGCAGTATGAGGTGGAGGGGATAGGAAGAGTGACCAAAATGAGTGCAGTAATGAACTGCGTTGTGTGATTCTTCAAAAGGCCGTCCCCCGACGATCGGACAAACTGTCTTTCCCTCGAGAAGTGAAAATAACGATTAGTGAAACAAAAGGAGAATCAATGCTCTGACCTCATTCTTCAGGATCAGGTTAATTTTATCAATGATAAATCAGAGTGTGTCTCCATTCCAGTGTGCTTCCATTTCTTAGGTCGATTAGGAAAGAAATGGCCTCAGAGGTCCCTCAGCTGATGCATCTCAGGGAAGCATGGAGGGTGAAATGAAATTGGCCTTGTTAAGATGTGGTGATGTTTCAGATAAGATGATGTTTCATTGATTCATTATTCTCATTCAAAACTTTTCTTCCTCTGATCAACTATTTTCATCTTGCTCCGTTTTTTAACTCGTTGACTGCGTCTTCAAAAACCAAACTTCTCAATGGCCTGAAAGGAATTTCGAGAACCCTAATGATAAATCTATAAATCAATCAACATGCACCATGAGGAAACCGGTTTGCTGACCTGTACATCGAGACGCAGTGAACTCTGAATATTCAAATTCTGAGGCTGCCTTCCCAACCTAGTGTGTTCCTTACTATGAATTGAATTAGCTTTTGCATTTTCCTAGATTGGTTTCACTTCGTTGGTCTTCATATGACTTTCCGACTTTCGTTGTTGAAGCAGAACAATGTGCTTCTATGGTTATTGAACCTTTGAACATCTAGCAATTCCTTCTTTTTCAACCAATCCACTTCAATTGAAAAAGTCGTATGATTGCTCCTGGCTATCCTTTGTTTAATACCGTCCAATTGTATTTGTATAAATTTGTTCTCATTCATACTTGTTTTCCACTCACACACACTCGGCTCTTTTTATTTTACCTTAATATTTGATTTTAAACTTTTGCAAAAAGGATTGGTTCTTGTTAAAATCATCTACCCCCTTCCGATCCAAACAAAAGGGGCACATTTGTTTACAAAAATCTTCCCATGTTCAACTAAGCTTCTGAACGGTGTTCCAAAAAAGTTGGGTACCATTATCTATACTTAATTCAGATGTAGTAGAATCAAGTATCAAGTAGGAAAGCTCTGCTGAAAAGTTGAACAACGAACAACTCACCATTTCTTAGGTAACTACCTACCTACCGGTTTGTTGGCACTAATTATGATTTTTATTCTTATTTCGATTTTTTATTGTAACGAAATGCCACAAAATATTCGACATGATTTTTGTGTTTTAATGGTAGGAACCTAAGATTGCAGAACGAATTTCTCTTATATTTCTTAGTTGTGTTATCAGTTTTACTAGTTTTATATTGGTTGTGTATTGGCTCCTACCCAAGTTTACAATAATTTTCTCATTTAGGAATAACCGATATTTAGGTGTTTGACTTGCATCATATGTTCGTTTCATTATCTTTATAACTCATCTACTTGGTGTATTTTCAAAATTGTCTTACAGAGTTTTGCTCACTTCTAACCGATGACTTCAATAGGTGTGTTTTGATTGTTATGCTATCCCCCCCCCCCCCCCCCAACCCAAAGTTTTGATTGAATTCCTAATCTATAGTGAATTATTTTATTAGGTATTGATGTACTAACATAGATTTTAGGTTGGCATTTTCTAGATTCGAAGGTGTTTTGGTTTTCGTTTACTGCACATTTTGGATGGAATGATTCTTTTGATGTGGAGGTTAAAATGATTGTAGTCGCTGCAAGTTTGTTGGGTTATATATTTCAATCGGATGAGTGCAGGCATTGCAATTATAATCACGTTGTTAATATAGATTAGTCTTGTTTCATATAATAGTGTACGATTGTTCCATTCACATAAGCTTTAGCAGTAAAAACTATTTAGGGATAGAAACGAGTACTTATAATACTCGAAGTAGAGTGCTGAAGATGTAGAGATATAGCAGTTATATAGATCCACATTGTTGTAATTTTTATAATAGTCACTAACTGTGTTTTGTATTTTTTCATTATTATTTATTTCTTCTGCTGGCGAGTTTTCAAAGTTAGAGAGGATAATAATTAAGTATTCACCTAGTAAAATTCCTTATTCCATAGCTCGTTGGAATAGTTTGTCAACTCATCTGTTTCTTGTGAATTTTGAAGAGGGCGCAAAAATCCTAATGACAACTTATAAACCTTACATGTGGAAAATCATTCTTCTTTGATTACCCAACATCCCGAAGGATCGAAGAAAATCAATGTATCCGTACTCTGCATGTATCGGTAAATTTTTCTGGAACTTCCAAAATAATTCTTGCCCTGAACCGAAAATCGATTTTCAAAAGTCAGATAAATTGTATTTAAAAGTGTGTAGAATACACTTTATAAAATATCAAATACAATATTATAAAATATTGTGTAGAAGAGTCTGTATAATATAGCGAAGAGACGGATTCTGTATATACCCAGATTTATAAACTGTTATATAGGAAGTAAAATTCAAGAAAATGCGTTTATCAGCAATTATATTGAAAGAAGAAGCAAAGTGTCTGGAGGATTCACGTTTGCACATTCACAGAGGTTACTTTTATTTCTTGAGTGATGCATTTAATTGGGACTAACTAAGACCTAACCCGTGGTGCTCCTGAAAATGCCATCGAAATTGTGGAAATTATGCTTGTTGCAAGAAATATTGTTTTGGGATGCCCAACTATTGATATGATAATTATAACTTTCATAGATGACCGTCTTACTTTGAACCCCAAACTATCCTCTAAATATGAGAAAAATCGAACCATTACGTTGAGATGAATTAGGATTATGAGGATTCATCTTTTGACAGAGAGGTATATTAGGACATAGAGGAGGTATTTGGCACCACCACAGTCCTCAATCGTAAGGGCTACTTGTAGGCACAACATGAACAACCCCTGAACCCATTCTCTCTAATTCCATGGTTGCTATCAGCGTGAGGTTAAATATCTGGGTTTTTACTTGGATTAAACACTCACCTGGAGCCAAACAAACAGATGCAAAGGAGCCCCATTATGTGCTCTAAGCATGCATGTGGGAAATTATGGGGACTACAACCACTACAGATAGTACTGTGAATATACACCTTGATCGTTAGGCATACTGTTGCGTTGTGTGGTGGCACAAGGCTATTCAGTTGGGGGCCCGTCACACATTCACCAGAATTCAGCCACTTGCCTTTCTGACCATGGAGCAATGCACCCACTGCAACCATGAAAGTTCTTCTGAACTCACCCCCAGTGTATATCTTCAAAAAAAGGGAGGCCACGATTGGATTCCTGAAGCTGAGATGGAATGGCTCATGGAGGACGATTCCCCATCGAGATTACAGGTACTTATTAATGTTTTGGAAGCGATACAAGAACAACTTCTCGATATGGTGTTTGATATTATGCCCGGAACTCTCACTCAACCCCTCCTATTTACATGGATATCCTTACAACAGAGGGGCTATGTGTCAACGAATGCTGTTCCAATCATCTTGTAGGGTCAGAAACAGAAGCAGATAATGGTGCAGGAGTACATGTGTTAAAACCCAGATGGAATTACCCGATTCCACTTGGGGAACAACCTCAGTATTCCAGGCAGAAATGTTGGCAATTGAGGTTGCAGCTGTGGAGAGCTTTAGGAGGGGGTATAAAAAAGCCCACATCTTCATCCTCTCTGACAATCAAGCTTCTATAAAAGCATTAACTACTCCAATCATCTAATCACAAGTAATCTTGTGCTGTATGCAAACCTCAACACCCTTGCAAAACGCAACCAGGTTCAACTGGAGTGGATGCCTGGGCATAGAGGCATTATTGATAATGAAAAAGCGGACGACCTCGAAAAAAGGGGCTTCCCAATCCTATTTGTCGGGCCTGGACCAGCAGTTGGTTTACCAAAAACTTCCTTCAGATTTAGGAAGGATCAAGAGGCCTTTTTCCTTAATTCCTTCAAATGTAAGGATGAGATGTGATTTTTTAAAATTTATTTTAATTTTATTTTCTTCAACTACTAACTACATACATGCTCATGATCCTATCAAAATATCATTTTACAAAAATTTTGAAGAAAAAAAACCAACATCACTTACCAAATGCACTCTGATTCAATGTTCAGAGTTATGTTTATGTTCTGATTCAATTTTATAGAGTTGCTCTGCTTTCTGACACTACCGACTAGCATATACAATGCTGGAACCAACAGATGATCCATAGAAAAACGTTGTTTACAACCCCCATTTTCCCCATTTGTCGCCAGTTCTATGGTATGAACGTCGTCCTTGGAGCTCAACTGTTGCGTCAAACGTTTCATATTCGTTCTAGTTTGGTATCTGACCATGGATAAACAGTCTTGATTTTTCTGCACCTTTTGTTTCTAGCTAAATGTCCGTCTCAATTAGGCGTTTGAATCATTTTGGACTTCATCATCAGGCTGTCAGAACCATTCAGTACTGTTTCAAACCCTCTCAATACTGTTTCCACAGACTAGTGATCAAAAGCGCTCGATCCCAGTACTTACTTTCTGGTGACAACGGATTCCTTCGAAAGGTATGTCATTGATAAGTTCACAATAGGAGGGCTATGTCATTGATAATTTCACACTGGGCACTCAAAGTTAATAATTTTCATGATCATGAAAACCCTTCAACCCAGGTTCATTAGGAAACACCAATTCGTGTTGGTAAAGTTGTGTAAAGCCTCTACCATTCATATATCGCTCCTCCTTTATTCCTCAAGGTCTTGAATCACTTATGTAGGGACATTTTAATTAAATAGCTATTTGCTTCTCATTGGCAGGCTGTGGTAGTTGTGATAAGTCTATTCCAGTACATGCCTAGACCTACTAATATTAGCCCAGTCTTTCCACTCAGTGGGAAAATCACCTTTCATGAGAATTCCCTTTCCCCTGTTAAAGCTGTGTTGGAAAGCTGATGTAATAGAAATTAATGAAATAGGAATTTATAGAAAACTAGCTGCACCCTGCCACGCTTCACTGTGCCACATTGTGGTTGGATCGCTATTACATTTAGTTACAGAGCTCACTCTGTGATTATAGTGGTTCACCGTGTTGTAATTATACCCTAACACACCCTCAGAAGCCCCATTCAGAAATGCATCTTCCCAAATAGAATATGAACGAAATTAGGCAAAGAGATCACTCAGCTGGTTGGAGTGGTACCCATCAGGCTGGACGGCAATGATATCCGGCTTCTTGACCCAGTCACTCGGCATGTGATATCGTCTCTCCACTTCGACATTCCAACTGCTGTATAAGAAAGTGCCTGCTATCAGCATGGTAACCACATCAAGACATAGAACACGACCACCATGAGTCCTAGGGCACTGCTGCACCACATGGTACAGGTTTTCATTGACAATAATAACATTTCATTGACACCCTTGACAGCCATGGCAAAGGGTGTCCACTGTCCTGTGACTACCCCTCCTTGAATACTTCACCGAGGAGCCTAGAGTAGCCACCCGAACGGCATGAAAATGGCAATAGTCACAGGCCTCAATGCCCTCTGAAGCTCATTCTACCCACTGGGAAGAAAAGGGGGATTCAGAGTACTGTTGGAGTTCTTTACCATCTACCGAATCATGCAGAGCAGCAGCAAACTCAGCAGATTAGCTGGGTTTGGGAGCAGTTGGTTTTGCTCGGTTGCACCACAACAACTGCTGCCTGATAAAGTCGAAATCAGCAGCCGTGTGGGCGACCTACCAACTCGCCCCTAAGGGCAAGCAGGTGCTGGTGGCTTAAGGATGGGATGCTCAATGAAAGAGAAACAATACCATGTTCACTGGACTTGATTGGTGCGTAGATGTAGGCACTTTGGACACCAGGCGGGAAGCCTAGCCAAGAGTGCACAGCAGAGCAAAGTTCATGGTCTAACTCAATTGGTGTCTGTCCTAAGACAAAGTAGTCCTGATCAACCACCTTCACCATACGCTGGCAGCCGGGCGGGACCAAGGAAACTGACCCACACTTAGAAGAGTTGATCACTAAACCAAACCTGTCTGGCTGCTCAGCAATGACATTGATGTCGATCTGCTAGCCCTCACGAGTTTCTGCGAGTAGGATGACATCATCGGCAAAAGCCAATGCACCTACTTACACCCCTAGGGCGAGATCAAACCCTATTTCACCCGTCAGCTTACCCAAGGCTGTATCCACAACCAGGTTAAACAGGAGTGGCGATGGAAGATCTCCCTGGTGTACACCTCGCCCAATAACAACATCCCCTGACATCTCCCCACCAGCCTTAAGGACCACCAGGCCTCTGTGGTACAGATAGCAACATACTCAATTAAACGAGCAGGAGCCCCGACACCATGAAGGCAATCGGTCAGGACTAAGTGGTTTACAGTGTCAAAGGCCTTAGTGACATCCAGAGCTGTGAGGTGGAGCTGCTGTTTCTTGATGTGGGCCAGCAAAATGACAGTTTGGAGAACTGTTAGATTCTTCACTGGATGCCACTGATGACACCAACCACTTGGAAGCGAGATGCCAGAATCTTTTGAAAGTGGTGGAAAACTACACAAAACAGATAAAGTAATCTGTGATGGATATGAGTAGTTCCTCATTCTTGAAAACGCTGCAGCTAGGGATATCCTAGTCGGTGGAGCAGGTTAACTGCATCTTCCCTTTGAAGGGGGAACCACTACATTTCCATCACCTCCATAGTCATATGTTGGCTGAGTTTGGTTTCAACACCCCCCCCCCCCCGCCACAGCCCCTATATTTTTGACAATCCTGGCACCCCTACTCCCCCCCCCCCCCCCCCATCAATCCAATAGGTAAAATGGGCAATACCTCCAAAAGTTGTACCACTAGCAATTAAACATTTAACCCAGCCCTGCCTATTTGGAGTCCCCTCTTCCACCCAGTGTGATGGATATGAGTTCCTCCTTGATTCTTGAAAACACTACAACTGGGGATATTCCTGAGGTAATTTAACCTTCAGGATATCCTCTGGGTGTAGCTGGTTAATCGTCTCTTCCCTTTGAAGGGGGAACTACTACATTTCCATCACATCCATTATCATAAATCGGACGGCAGCCTCCAGGTCCACCTCCTCCGTTTTTTGGGATGAAGATGGTCCGGGCACAGGTCAACATTTTCGGGTTTCTTCCCAATAGAAGTAACGGGTTGAGGATGAGCAGCTTGACATTCTTTGGGGCTTTATTCCACCATTAGGCAGAAATACCATCAGGTCCAGTTGATGTGGAGTTTTTTACATGCCACTTATGTGCCTCATCATGAAGCACCAGTGTGTACGTAATGATGCCCAAGGATTCCCTGAATAAAACTGGGGGTACCAGCACCTCACCAGGTTTGGGGCTGGGGTCACTCAGAGTGGCTCCCGAAATTCCACAAACTCCTGAAGAGTGAGCAAAACTTGTCCATCCTGTTCCTGAAGATAGGCGCTCTCATAACCTTCTGTATGGTACCTGCTCCCAAGGCCTCAACACTTCAGTCTCCAAATCTTCAAGAAGACCAGAGGTCCCGGGGGAGGAATGCTGTAGAGTGGGCTGCTGTCCCACGCCATAGGATATGCGAGAAAGGCTCCACAGCTATTTGCCAGGATTGGGTTCTGGACAACCTTGTAGTGGGGCCTCAGGCGAAGAGATTGAATGGCAGGGAGCATGCGCATGGGAAAATATGCTTGCAAAAAAAAAAAAAAAAAAAAAAAACATTAATACTTGCGTACCCCATTATGCACAGCTTCTGTCTCCTTTGCTGCCATTTGCCACAAATCCTCAGAAGCCTCCTAGGTCGCTCTAGCTCTATATCTGCAATATTGGCCTGAACAGGGGCACTGAGGCCACGCTTGGAATCCAGGAATTTTCAGAATGCCTCAAATAGGATTTTCTTGAGGAAATTTTTAGAAAATTTTCATTTTATAATTTTCTACAAAAATTAAACTTCTTTCTGTTATGGAAAAGTTCGTCATTTTTCCTACTATAAAAGATAAACATTGCGACGGTGTTTAGATTTAAAATTTTCAATAGATACTACGTTTAAATGTCAAAATGAATTTTTTTTTTTTTTTTTTTGGCATTTTCCTGCAAATTGTTGGGTTGAACTGGTTTAGTTGTTATCGTATAGGAGCCATTTATTATACCAATATTTCATTTGTATGTGTTATATTGTTTAATTGTCCTTACTCCTTAACCAGCAAGTACTTTGTTGCCCCTTGAAATGAGTTAATTATATCCAGAAGGTGCATTCTGTCAGACTTTGAAAACTCGTCGTTTCAGTTACAGTGCATGACATATTTTTACAATCTATTCTGTTGGACGGGTATAGACGAAACTGTCTTGGCCTTGGAGGCACTTGTTGTTGTTGATTATATACTATTATAGAAATCATTATGACGATTTGAATGTTTCCTCGTTTATTTTATTTTTTGAAATGCACAGTTGGTTAGAACTTTTTGTTTAGTGTTTGCATTTTTCCCATGTTTTATTTTTCCATGCTCCTTTGTATGCCACTTATCCTGTGCTTACATGTCACAACTGTGTGAGAATGCGTCCTCTTCCCTTCTTGTCTGTGAATTGTGGAATGGCTTCTGCGTGGTGGAATGTCAATGTCGACTAAAACTGTGGTCGAACTTGAGTCACAAGAATATGATTGTGGTCTTCATTCTGTTTGAATTGTCACCATGAATCCTCAAATTTATTCTGAAGGGGCGACCATAAAGTAATCATAGCCGAATCCGTGACTTTGGAGAGTTCTAATAAGGAAAGTCTTTCTCGCTAGATCTTGGAGTCGCTTTGAGTATTATCATTTCATCACGTGTCAATGATGGGTGCACACTGTATTTTATTTTGGATCTTAATTTATTTGTTGTTTCCGATTTAAACTGTAAATAATATCACATAACTTGATATCAAACGGATGATAAAACAAGAAAATGCAGATGTAATAAAGGCCCCATAGTGATCGTTTCAAATCATCCTCATAACTTCATTCTATATTTTCTCAATCATATCTATAACCTATAACTATCTTCATTAAATTAACATAATTCATCCTCATGCTCCAGTAGGTACCTTCCTGTTTGCACACTCCTGAGTAGATAATCGGTGAAAAGGCCATATTTACTCGTAGATTTTAATATCAATCTTGGAAATGGTTTATGTGGCTACTATATATTAGTAATTCAATTATGGTCGCCCTCCCTACTACACTTGGTGAAAATGCGTTTTGGGATCTTGAGGTTCTGATGTGGGAAAATAATGTGTGCCTATGTTGATATTGCAGGGATTGAGATATGGGAATAGAAAGTCACCGGCACCACAATGAGACTGCCAGAAGACGGTGGGGCCTCCTGGCGAGGGTCCTCACATCCAACAACAGGCATTCTGAGAACACCAACCAACCACAAGATCTCATCTCTGTGAGGAGAATATCCAATTTCGGACTGATCAAAATCTCTCCCCTCATCGATGTGGATTGGTACGTGTATTCAGCCGGTGACAAATTCAGCATGAATATTCATCATTTAAACCAAGTGTTGACGCCTGAAGACCTCATGGGCTTCAATAACACTGGGAACGTCTGTGTTTGGCCCTCCGAGGAAGTGTTGGCATATTACGCTCTGAATCATAAGGAAGAATTTTTTGGGAAATCAGTCCTTGAGCTTGGAGGTGGTATGTCCTGCTTAGCTGGTCTTTACATAGCCAAATACATGGAAGCCGCTCGTGTGCATCTTACAGACGGCAATGAGACCTCAGTGAATAACGTCATGAAGAACGTGGAGGCGAATGATCTCAGAGACAAAAAGGTAGAATGCTCCGTCCTCAAATGGGGTGAAGATGTGCATGAAAAGTATGACATCATACTGGCTGCGGATTGCCTGTTTTTTGATAGCACGAGGCGCGCCCTGGTTCATACGATCTGGCAAGCAATGAAAGGCAATGGCGTTGGATGGATAACTGCTCCCAGGAGGGGATCCACTCTTGATAACTTCCTTGAGGAAGCTCAGAATATCGGATTCAAATATAGGGTTAGTGATTCCTACAACCAAGATATCTGGGATCGTCATCTCTCCCTGTCACGCAACTGCTCCTACTATAACATGGATATTCACTACCCCGTCTTTATCATCCTCACCAAATCGGTATAACATTAAAAGAGCTCTACTAACTGTGTATTTCTGTATTTTTGATGTTTCATTTGTGCGTCCATGATCCTCATGGGTGGTGCCTGGACTGGCTCTTGTGACATTCGATTTATCAAAGATGGCATTTCTGATTTCTTCATATCTTTGGCAGAAAACGTTTTGGTAACAACCGGTCCTTTTATTCACATTGCTGGAGGGTATAAATTTGCTTAAGCATATTTCTGCAACATCAGGCTTTAGTTGTAATATTAATTTGTATTCTTTGTCCAATACTAGGAATAGCACTCGTTCTCAAGAGGGCTTCCACCCCGATAGTGAGGCTAGCAAACAGAAAGGTTCCCACTATGTATTCATTCCAGTCGATGATCATATCTATTGATTGAGCGAGTCACCTCGTTGGTGTACTTGTCTTCCACATTAAGCCTCATTCAGTCTATCACTACTGGTCATGCTGAATGATTTCACGGTTTATTTTCTTTTCATGTCGGAATTTGTTGAATTTAATACAGTATAGCTCCCAGGCACCACTTCATAAACCTCATGTTTAATAATATTAAACGTTTGGCAATTATACTATTCTTGATGTCATGACGTATTTCATGAATTTAAAAAATGTTCCTTGATTGAATTGTGATAGATTTATCTCTGAGTGTTTTCAAAGTATTTTCTAGTATCTAATGAAAATATGCTCTTAAATTTGATTTTTCATTTGAAGATCTGAATGTTGTTAAATTTTAGATTCAATATCTTTGTTATTAGCCTTATAGTATTATATTCGTTATGTGCAGTGTCATATTTGTTTGTTATTCCACTATCTTGAATCCATTTCCGTTTGTATACCTAAGTAAAATTCACTTTGAACCAACTTTTTTCCTTTGGTAATGTCACAATTAATTGTAACAACAATTATTAGATGATGATTCAATCCAATTGCTCATCGATATTATAATTTTACTCGTGAAAATTTATTAACGAATCTATTAGATTAAATTGTGTGGATACTTTGAAATCGAAGCTATGGATTAGTAATTATTATTGTGTGTAGGTATTTTGCGGGTTCAGATAGTGGAACTTATTGGTATGTATTGTTAGGTTAAATAAGGAAGCACTTTGGTGAACTTCAAATATTAACATGAAGTTTTATTGTTGAACACCAAGTTCTAGTCTAATCAACTATGTAGCATTTTTTAGTCAAATTAATAATAGTACCTACCAATTTCAAAATCGCCCCTTTCAATTTAATAATCGTTCCAACCAATTTAATATTTTAGGTACTTTCAAGGGCTGCAGTGTACAATGCGAGGTAGTGGCAGATAACATGGAAGTTAGAGTATGGGTAGATATATCTTCCGTATGAATACTGTTCACCTATGTGAATAGGTATAACTACTAGTGATTGGCTCAGTTCACTTGAAGAACTGGGAGCGACCTCCTTCACTCTCTATTAAGAACTGCCCCTGAACTGCAGCTCTTGTTCCTACTCCCCCTCACCTGTCACATACGCGATTCCTTATAAGAACTGTGAGAAGCTTAGAGAAAACATGATATGGAAATAATTATCTCTTCTCAATTGAGGCGCTCAAAACCAGAAGGGCGAACTTCAAAAGTGTAATTTGAGAAATTCGTCTTCAAAGTTTTTATTGACCAGAAGGGTGAACTTCCAATTATACGTTTCTTGGTAAGTGCCAGAAGGGCGAACTTGGGGTTGCTAACGTTCACCGTCATAACGATTAAATAGGTTGGTACGTAATTATCAGAATAATATTCTAATAATTTTGGTAGGTTCCATAGGTATAGGCAAATATAGGAACTAGGTAAATATTACCATCATACCTACTGTTACACTCCAGGAAAATAACTCTCACAGTCGAAGAGGTTTGGTCACCCTGGCCTCCTGGCTCTGGTCGTTAAAGCGTTGCAACTCCGGGAAATTAATAATAATTTCTCGTAGTTGTGACGACGCGAGTTCGAACTCCTGTCGAGGTATCAAATATTTTTGGGCCGTTACAGTGACGCAGTCGAAATAGGACCCGAAATCATACGAAACAATAATTAATTAAATCCCTCTCGAGCCAAAAGACTGTAAACATCATATTTCCTGTTGTTATCCCTTTCATTTCCTCACTCACTTGAGTCAAAACACACCGTGACAATGACCTCGCTCGACTGCTGACTTGTTCCAGCGAGCATCTGCTGAGCCAGCGGCCTGCAGTTACACTTCGTCATTCGTCCGACCCCAAACCAGCCGAGACGGCTGGTATTTGACTCCGGGGAAATGTTACGCTCCAGGAAAATAACTCTCACAGTCGAAGATGTTTGGTCACCCTGGCCTCCTGGCTCTGGTCGTTAGAGCGTTGCAACTCCGGGAAATTAATAATAATTTCTCGTAGCTGTGACGACACGAGTTCGAACTCCTGTCGAGGTATCAAATATTTTTGGGCCGTTACACTACTCTTCTTAACGCAATTTTATTCTTACCCATGTCGGGGGAAAACAATGGAAAACTGTAACCTATTTTTTTAACGCCAACAATAAATTTGGAAAACAGATTACGGGTGAAAACGAAATATAAAAAACGTAGAAAGTTCAAAACTCCTGCACGATCCTATCTGAGTACTCTACAACATAAACCTCAAGCGTAATCTAATAAATGGCCATCTTCATTAGGTTTGTCTTCATTAGTTTCAGCTCTCTCATTGTCTTCTACTGAAGCTGAAGCTCCTGGCTGATTTCGGAATAAGTTCAAAAATGGGGTTTCCATGGCTGGGGTACAAATTCAGCAAGGGCTTTGATGTTTTGCAGTTTAGCAGAAGTAATTATGATTTAAGGTAAGGTAGGCGGAGGAGAGAGCAAATACGCTCACTTTGCCCTTATGGCTCTCAACAAATTCGGTTCTTTATTATGATTTTAAAGGCTCCTCTTTCCATTTCCATCACGTTTTCACTGCCAGAAAGGCGGACTGCGGTTCCCTGACTGTCTACCTGCTTAGTAAAGAACCTATAGAATTGGTGATGAAAAAGTTCCAGACATGCAGCATGAACGTATAATCGAATTTTCGTAAATTATCGTATTGTATAATGTTAAATTGTTTTGAAATTTGAGTTTCTGAGTGCAAGAAAAATGTTAACTATAATTTTATTTAAAAAATAAAAATAAAAATAATATTCTAAATAATAATTTCCTATTCAAATAGTGGTTTTGAATTTTTAGCTGCTTTTGCAGATTTTATCGATTTTTTAGCCAATTTAACGGTTTTTTGCCGTTTTAGCCATTTTTAGTGATTTTTCGTTGTACATTTTTTGAAATGTGGCCAATTTAATGTCCTCAAAAGTGCTGGCCAACGAACTCATCCTTTCGTTTGGAAAGCTTGATTTTTTTGCACAAGAACGGAATTTTTATCTCAACCTTTAAGAGAGTTGTCGTCTGGAATGACACATACACACACACACACACACACACACACACACACACACACACACACACACACACACACACACACACACACACACACACACACATATATATATATATATATAATATATAAGAAAATGCGTGTTACACTTGTTTCAGTATTTCGTTCGAGTTTCGTTCGTTTCAGAATTCCTCAAAACGGATTTCAATGTAGAAAATTTTCAAAAATTTTGATTTTAAAATTTTCCAATTCATTGCAATAGTTCGTTTTCTACGAAAATTTGCTAAAATGATACAGTTCAGAATCACAAAATTATTTGTTTATTTTCTGTCTTTGGCTAAACTTTTCTCTTCTTTCTTTTCTGAATGGCATGTGGCAGCCACTAATGGAGAACTCTTCGCTGTACATTCATAGAGAAGGAATGCTCATTATTCCTTGTATGGATGAAGCCTTATAGGAACAACTCAACGTTATATGCTACAAAAAGCGATGTTCGCCAAATCGCCACTTGGCGCGCTAATTCCAAGATTTTGGTGGCGTCCTCTGCTCGTCTGCCCCCCCCCCCCACCCTTTCCCCTTATTTTATCATCAATTTTTCATAGCGACTAATTGTTTAAAGTCTTTTTAAACAAGGTTTTGTTTAGATATTGGGTATCTGGGTATATTCTCTTGTACGGTTACAAGCCAATATAGGAATATTCAGTATTTCTATTTAAAAACATATATAGGTGCATAAAATTACCTAACCGTCTAATTGTACCTACCGTTGTACAAAACGCCAATATTCAGTGGTGTCTTGAAATATCTGATGAAATAGATCTGAATATATTTTAAAAATATTTCTTGAAGGTTGAAATATGTTTGAAGACAAAAAATTGGGATCCTATTAGTTTCGAACCGTAGACCCTCTGCTCAGTAGGCGAGCTCCCTTATGCACTCAGCCACTAAGGATCTTATCAGAAATCTTCCAAGACTACGTGCGGCAGTGGATCTTGGAGAGAAGCTCCAAGTGACTGTTGGCCAAAGACCACCTTTTGCGACGTATATCTTCGAGTTAAAGGAACTGACAGGAGAGCCGGCATTGTTCCCAAACCCAGGGCATCGTTCCCTATTTCACAAGTCCCCATAGTGGGCACCTTCCACTGTAAGTCTACAAAGTTGAGCAAGTTAATTCCCCAGGGCATAGTTCCCATTTTCGTAAGTCCCCAAAGTAGGCAGCTCCCTACTGTAAGTCTCCTGGTTGAGCAAGTTATACTATTCCCAATTGTTCCAATCTTTGATTGGGGTTAACTACCTAATGAATACTTCATATGAAGATTCATTGACAATCCATCCTGTTTTAATTTCACCTTTTTATCCTCAATCGCCAATGCAGCTATTTATTAGTGAGCATCAGTTCCCAACCAGTAAACTATTCCACCTAGTTTACATACTTGCTCTTCAATCAAGTATGTTTTTTAAGGGGGGGAGTGTGACAGTTCCCGTGAGATCCAAGGGAATGCGCTGCCGTTGCTCCATTGTTTCCGCGCGTCGGGCGCTTGTTCCCATGTTTTCGAAGCCTGCGTTTGGCGATGGATGGGTGATCCTAGAACTGGAAAACAAATCCTCTCCGAACGTAGCATATATGCTATTAGTACGAGTTGTATCTCTTATGGTACTGTCACACCCCTCTCTATCTATGAGTGTGGATTTAGGCCCCCATTGCACCTCTGGGGCGCTCTAAGTCCATTACAACTGGGTGTCCCAGATACAGATGTGGGGTTTGATAAAAATTAACACAGGACTTTATTAGGTTCTGCTCTGTAGGAAATGGGGCTCCAAACATGAGAAGTTCGAGGTAGACCGTAGCACATGAACGAGGACCTTACCGATTTCTTCTTCGTTTGTTGCCTGTAAGGGCTGTCACAAGTTGATTTAGATTTTTGTCGGTTTTGTTTTTGTTTGCAAGTTTGTTTAATATGATGATTTATTTATTAATAATATAATTCTCATTTTTGACCAGTATTGATGAGATTGATAGTGCGAGGAACGAATTGTAGAGCAAAATGGGCCACAAAAGGTATAGGTGTCAACAAGGGGAAAGTCATGTTAATCACTATGTTCCTTAAATCCTTGTCCCCCAGCGCTCCTAGCGGCGGAACTTGTTATTTCAAAGCCCCATTGTCGAAAACTACACATCTCTTACTATCATCCATGTGGTGGAATGCATCTCAGAACGAATTATAGGTACATTTGCGTAGAGTTACCATTTATCATGGGCTTAGTTTCCTGAGTATAACTTTGAAAAAAGCATAAAGGGAACTCAACAATATGAGCTGTAAATAATCCATCTAGCTACCTTTAGTTTGGTTCTACAAAATAAAACGCAAATTTTTCGACGAATCAGGTTTCAACTTTCATTTGTGGCAAGTGAATATCTGGGCAGTCATCACTGTGACTGATTTGTTACTAATTGATTAATATCAGGCAATTGGTTGTGTTCAATAAGAGAATTGGGAACACTTAAAACACTATAGCTTAGTAATACGTAATAGGCACATATTTCATAGGGAAATTTCGGAATATTAAATTGGTTGGAACGATTATTAAAATGAAAGAGATGATTATTAAATTAATAGGAATGTTTATTCAATTGGTTTGTACAATGTTATGAAATTTGTTGTTACGATTCGGTTGGATCGATTATTTGTTATTATGCTGTGCCAGCATAGCTAATACTTGATATATTTTCTCGTACAAGTGCTTCCTTCTTTAATAATTTGAATTTCATTGGCATTATTAGGTAGGGCATAGACGCGTTTAAGGGTCAAATCTAAATGAAAAAAATATTTTTATAACCTAAATTTAGTAAAAATGGATGCCGAACAATTTTTCGTAGGGAAGAAGAATTATACCCCCCCCCCCCCCCCCCATATTCGTTCTTCTAATCGATTTTTGCCTCATCCCTTATTTAGCGCCCCATAAATTTAGGTATAATTTTTTTCGTTTCTAGTTTTTGGTATTTGCTCATAATGTATATTTTTTTTTTCTGACACTCTCTCATTACTCAGTATTGACCAAAATCTAATACTCAGTTGGTAGGTACTTCAGAATCCCTTAAATGACTTTTCTGTCATCATCCATAATTAGAAAATCGAATTCCAGGGTTTCATACCGAATTGTAAACTACGGTTAGGTAACGAATAAGGGAACAGGCATAAAGGAGGGTTATGTTATGGGAGGTAGGCATCTAAATTACTTCAGCCTGCTGCCACCGAAATATGTTTTGCCTTCTCTACACGCGATGTAGTAATAATCTCAAAGTCGACTCGCCATTCTAACAATGTTGAATTTAATAAATGTTGACTCCAATTCGCTTAGATTATTGTGAATATATATTTTAGAGAAAAATGTATGTTATTGCTGGAGAATCGTAAGATGTTTTGGTTTGGGATGTTAGATTAGCAAAAAGACTCTGCAGATTATTATCCTACAGTTTATTATTGTTTATTATTTTATGATAATCGCACTGGTCAATTGGTTTTCCTCCTCTCACTCACCAAATGATTTTTTTATTCTTTCCCTCCGTGTGATTTTCCGTCAAAAGTAAGGAAGAAACGGTTCAGCTTAACAAAAAATCGCTGAATTTTTTCGCGATCGATTTTTTAAAATTTCAACTGTTATAGTTTGAATTTTAGAGTTGATTGAATTCTTATCACGGGAGATAGTTACAAAGATAGACTCTGTATTTCTCTCAACTTTACTCACCGGAGCATTTAGCTTTAGGCATTCTTAACTGACTTCTCTGTAATTAAGGTGTGAACCATAAAAACTTTAAAATCGATAATATTTTATTTGCATTATTTTCAACTACACCGCCAACAGGAAGGAGTATGAATGACGGTAAACTGACAAATCGTCTTTACTGTTCGGAAGGTGATATTTTTTGAAGAAGAACAGTTGTGAAGTGGTGTTTATTTCCCACTACTAGGATTGGACATCTATGTTGCAAATTCGTTACCATCAAACCTTTACTTGATGGGTTTCATATTTGAACTTACCAAATCCATTTGCTGTTCATCTACTTATGAGGTTTCAACAGTGAATTATTATGCACCTATAATAATTCTAATTATGCATATATGTATTTGGTTGGTTTGAAACACGTAAAAATGTATGTGCAACATTCTGAACTGGGTTTTTACTCACCTAGTTAGTTAGTACTTTCTTATTATTCCTGAATGTCTTATTATTATTATTTTTATCTCAAATGTTTTTCTCCACCGGTACAGTTGTGGTTCACCACTATTCAATAAAGATGCTAACAAGCTTTCTTGAATGAGCTTTAACGATTCAAATTTTAAAAAAATGCTTAATTACTGTAGTACGTAGTGAAGCAGAAAATGACAAAAGATTGAGGGAATTATTACCAAGTGGTCTTTAAACAGTGCCAATATTAGTCAATTAAGGTATACACATGAAAGCTCATTTTCCCTCATAGCATTTTAGTTGTAGCGACTTCGAGGTTTGTATAGAGCTGGCGAGCTTGGTTTGGGATCAATAATTGATTCTTTTCGTTCGGAATTGGAAGGGTTTGTAGGATTAGCAATAGTATTATTAGGAATAATCTTTGAAAAATGTCGTGATACCGAAATAGTTCGTATAGTGATTTGGCACTTTCGAAAGGTCTAATTTCGTTTAGTTGACAGTACCTCACCTAATAGTCATTATTCTCAGCCCAGTATTAGAATTTGTATTCCACGGCGTCGATATTTTATTTATTTATTTCAATTTTTGTTTAATGCCTAACATTAAGTGTGTCCTAGAATTTATTTTCTCGTCCTTACGATGTTAGTTTGTAATTATAGGATTCTGTCTGCAGTATTAGTAGATTATTGTCGATTACCTACACTTGTTTGCAAGTTTAACGTACTTTTTCAAATTATTTTGCCAAGTAATTATGTCATCAAATATTTGGGCGAGGCAAAGGGGGGCCTTTACTTGATTAATTTGAATCTCGCAATTCCAGAAATTTAAAATTTTTGTAGATCTGTCTTCGAGAAAATTGTGCCTATGTGTTCTAGTGAAATTTCATTGACGTTAAATATAGAAAATAAGTGTAAATGGATTCTTGTTTGATTTCTTTTATTTTTATTAATTATCAATGAAACATGAAAATTATCAAGTCAACATAAATTATTACGTAATGGCATCTTCTTTGCATAAGATTTTGGTTCTGGTATGTGGCTCTTCAATGAGAAACCTAGATAGGATTTCATGAGAAATCGCGATGAAAACTAATTGGATTCACTAGAAGTAATTTCACAAAGAATTTGAAAGAACAAGTGATCCATAATTCTCTAAATCTACATAACAAAGAATACTCAATATACATTTCATCAGATAAATTCAATTTTTTAACAAGAATACTAAATTTATTTGCACTCAAAGGCTTAGTCATTAAATCAGCCAATTGATCATTAGTGGGAACAAATATGAGCTCAAATATTTTCTCCTCTATCATATTCCTCACAAAATGTACTTTTACATCATAATGTTTAGACCGTTTGGTCTCTCTGGTAGTTGCAATTTTAATAGTTGACTGGTTATCCTCGAAAATCTGAATACATGTGGCTACATTTGAAATCTCATCCAATAAGTTCTTTATAAAAATGCATTCATTCATACCATTAGCTATAGCGTAATACTCAGCCTCAGTACTACTCTGTGCCACAGTGTTTTGCTTTCTAGAACCCCAATTCACTATATTATCATTCAAAATTATAATATTACCAGATATACTCTTCCTATCATTAATGTCACTTCCATAGTCCGCATCGACATAAGATTGCAAAATATTTTCAACACTACCTTTACATTTGAAAAACAAACAATAGTTTTGGGTCAACTTTAAATAGCGCAACACACGCTTAATAGAATTCCAATGAATTACAGAATAGCAATTTTGAAAACGTCCAAAATACGAAACAGTATAACATAAATCTGGTCTAGTACCCAACATAATATACATTAGGCTACCAACCAATTCACGATATGGATAACGCCCATCACATTCACCACCCTTAGGCAAGAACAAATTTGGTTCAATTGGTGTAGAAACAGGAACACAGTTCTCCATATTGAATTTATGCAAAATTTTCCCTATCATTTTACGTTGTGAAATAGCGATTAGACCATCTGAGATCATAATTTCAATACCCAGAAAACTATCCTGTTACTTCCTTTCGAGAGTTCACGAATCTTCATATTCAAAGATAAATTTTCCTTAATTTTAACAAATTCGTTTAAATCGTCAGTGAAGCATAAAAAATCATCGACGAAATCAATAAAAACGTAGTCTTGCTATTATTAAAATACAAACAAGGATCAATTTTTGATCTATTAAAACCAAGTTTCATCAAAAATGAATCTAAATACCTATTAAAACAACAAGGGCTTTCACGTAAGCCATAAAGGGCTTTCACCAATTTCAAAACTTTACCACTTTCACACTTTAGTCCAGCGGGTGGTCCATGAAAACGCTGCTGCTGAGAGGTGACGCCAAAAAGGCACTACTCACGTCCAACTGTCGAAGGTACAAGTTCTTTTTCCACAGCTAATGAGAGTAGTACTCTCAGCGTTGTGAGACGGGCAACAGGCGCATATACGTCAAAATCCGTTTTCGGCTGCTGATAGCCACGAGCAACCAAACGCGCTTTCTTTTGAATTTCGCCCTCCACATCTTTCTCAACAAACACCCAGCGAGAATCTATCACCTTCACATCATGAGACGATCAACAATTTCGTAGGTTCCATTTTCTTCCAGCGAAGTAAGCTCCTTCTGGATAGCAGGCCCCCATCCATCCTCAACAGCATCATCATATGATTCTGGTAGGGTTCCTCCAACACATAGTGCCAGGAGATCACAATCATAATCCTGAAGGTAATTTGGTTTACGTATGGTGCGTTCCGACCGACGCAGCTTTGGCATATCCCCTGGGGATTTCTCCGTTACTACGTCTTCCTTTACAGGCGTCTTCGCTTTCGTCTCCACAGTAGCTTCCTCTTTACAGACACTAGGTCGGTTCCTCTCAGGCTCCACCTCCTCATTTTCCGTGTCTATTCCACCAGGGATACATGGATTTATGGGCACTTTCCAGTTTCATCAAAGCGCACATGACGGCAGGTGACTACTTTTTGTTTTAGTGGGTCCCATAAACGATAACCGTTATCCACATACCCAACCATGTACATCTTCTTGGAATGGGACGACCATTTCCCAATCCGATCCTCCCTCGGAATCAGCGCGAAAGCAGGACAGCCAAATACACGAATTTTTTGAAGGTCTGGTTTCCTCTGAAACCATAGTTCAGCTGGAACCTGATTATTTGGTAGGGCAGTCGTGGGTAATCTGTTGACTATATACGTTGACGTTAAAACGCCTTCATCCCAAAAGCCACTTCCCAAGTTACACCCGAATAAAAGACATCTCGTCATTTCACATATGGTTCTGTGCATGCGTTCGGCCACCGAATTCTGTTCTGGGTTCCGGGGTATGGAAGGACACATACGGATTCCTTTCAAGTCACAAAACTTCTTGAACTCCTTATTCAAGTACTCAGTTCCCGAGTCTGAACGCAGCATTTCGATCCTCGTTCCGAATTTTGCCTCAGCTTGAGCCACATACAATTGAAACTTATCCAGGGCTTCACTCTTATTTTTAAGAAGATAAACAATAGTGAAGTGCGTATAATGGTCGACAAAATTAATGAAGTACTGATACCCAGACTTGGAGATAGGCGATATCGGCCCACAGACGTCCGTTGATACTATTTGTAAAGGCCGTTTGGCTTTCTTATCCTCGGTATAGAAATAAACTTGCCTCTAGCTTGCTTACCTTGTAGGCACACTTCGCAAATGCGTCGTGACGGGTAGCGTGATGAATGTCCGAAACGAGCATGCAACAAGTCACCGTCAACAGCAACTGAAGCACTATTCACCGAGTCAACAATCAAGTTCAACTTCACGACGTACAAGTTCCCTTTCGACTCCGCAGTCAAAATCGGTCTCCTTCCACGAAAAACTTTCGCACACACCATTCTCAAATACTATCTTCATCCCTTTAGCTTCAAGACAACGGATTGACAATAAATTAAATGCTAAATCTTTGCACACATAGACATTTTCGATATTCACATCAACACCGCCCATGGTAGTGACAGGCAATGTTCCACAACGGTTTGCAAAAATCGATTCACCTGCCTTCGCCACTCCAATCCTTCTATCCACGGCTTCTCCGTTGATTAGAAATGATCCAAAATCATCTTTAATTAAATGTCTGGTGCTTCCACTATCCAATACGAAAACGATCACCCCCTGACTTTGTTTACAAACAAGTCCGAAATCGTTGTTGTTGTTGGCCTCATCACCATCCCGTTCCATGGACAAGAAACAAACCGGATCTTCTTCCTCTTCGGCAATCACCGCCCTCTGTTCTTGTTTCTTTCTCATCAAACAATTCTCTTTTCGGTGTCCTCGTTGTTTGCAAAAGAAACATTTTCCGGGAAATTTTAATGGCTTGCCTTGTTGGAAATTCCCTTTGGTTGATAAATTTTCCTTCAGCGAACGCAATTTCTTGAATGACGAAAACGCATGTTGGTCACACTGCATTGTCCCTGCTCCCTCGGATTCAACATGGCCACCTCTTCTTCGAACACGATCTTCCTCCGCCAAAAGCCGGTTTTTTACATAATCAAGGTTGATCTTCGACGAAGATGAATCCCCATCAATTCCGTCGTTGAATGCGATGTCAATCGCCGAAACGACATTGTCGTACTCTTCGGGCATAGCAACCAAAAGTTGAACGATAATTTCAGCATCATCAACTTTCCCGCCAGCAGTGCGAAGTTCCGAACAAACGTTTCCAAACTCGATGAAAAACTCATGAAGGGGTTTATCACCTTTGAATTCCATTCGGCGCCAACGTTTCTGAATTTGAATCCGAGAAACCATTCCCGTTTTAAGGTAGGTCTTCCGTAGGCAATTTATCATGTCTTTAGCAGTAGCCTTTTCTTTGACCATTCCAAGAATGTTTATCATCCACTCGATCAACGATTATCCCGCGGGCTTTTACGTCCATCTTTTTCCAAGTAGCAAGAGCCGTGGATTTTGTCGCATCTTTAGCATCCTCCACCGGGGCTTCTCCGTCAATCGCTTCCAGCACTCCATTTTGCTCGAGTACTAAGCGAACACGAAACTCCCAGTTGCCAAAGTTTCTTCTCCCATCAAAGGGTTTGATCAAAGGGGTTTGATTTGAACCGGCCATCTTGCACACGAAACCAACCCACGGATAGATAGATGGCAGTTCGATTATCATTTGAAATTAGCCTCATTGAATGTAGGTGGATGTTTTTTAAAATTATTATTATTTATTGTATTTATTTTATTATTTTTGTACCTTTCCTTGGGTTTTCATTGCGTAGATTTAGGTGAACTTTATTTCAACCTAGGTGTTTTTCAATTTCTATGTGTACGCACAGAACTTTTCCGTAACTGGCAGTTGTTTTTAAAATCTAATATCACGTGTATTTTGAGTAGTTTTTTTTAGCATTACTGTTTGTTTATTTGTTTATTATTTATTTAACTATTTATTTTAAACTTCTCAGATTTCTTCTTGAGATCTATAAATGCAGAACGGAAATACGAAAATATGATGGTTACGTATTCTTGCGCTACAGGAATTAAATTTAAAAAAGCCTTCCCCTTGAAATACAAAAATCGTGTGCCATATCATCATAAAGAGCTACATCGTACGGTAGATACATTTTGTCGGTTGACACGGCTAGATATTCGATTATACCTCGGAATATTAAATTCAATTTTAACTATAGAGTAGAGATTGATTGAAAAGTCGTTTCATTGTCAGTTAAAACTTGCATACAAGTAGCTATTGCACAAGTTTTTCCGAACCCTTGTTATGTATTGGAGTTTTCAATAATAATTATAATCGTACTGTTATTTTTATTATGGAATAATTGGTGTAGTTTTTCACTAATTTAAAATTGATCTAGTGTTTAGTTTTGAATCTTTAATTTTGGTCAGGACTTTTAAGATGTTCCCAAACAATCAAATTCTTTAATAAATCATCAAATCATTGGGTACCTACTTGAAATAATGAACTATTCATATTTATTTTTTCTTCAATCGTGTGTATCGATATTCTCTTTTTACAATCTAATAACAATGAAAGACAGCTAACAGTATTGTGTCTCTTGGTTTATGTGTGTAATCTCGTAAAACATTATTTGTATGTCGGAACAATTACCTACATAACTATGTCATTTTCGATGAAATCAATGCTAGCAAGTGCAAAGTCACGCTTTTTTCGATTTTTCCGGGCACTTTCTTCGAGTGTGTTGTTTTATAAATAATCGTATGTTTAGATTTTGTTACCTATTCACTCTTTCTACCTTCTCAGTGAGTCATCGCTGTGTTCATTACTGTTCAATGTTTATTACTGTTGCCTTGTTATCGATGTTGCTATCTTAATTGTTATGAGCTGAATGAAGCCCCATTTATGACTTTTTTATATTGATGTTTCTTCGGAACAAGATTTGCCGACCAGACTTCTTGTCAATGGAGCATAAAAGCTCTTGTGTATTGATGTACTAAGCAGATTAGAAGTAAAGAGTGATACGGACATACACCTGATGTAACATCGGGGAGTACAACTAATTTGCAATATAAGTAGTTTTCTCGAACACCCCCCCACTCAATTTCAGATATTTTAGCTTGAAAGGTTGTTTTCGTGTTTCAGTTAATCATTAAAATCTTCGTATTGTAACTCCATTACTCAATTACGAAATTGAGTATAGCAATGGGAAGAGAGTTAATTTCCCTTTAAAAACTACAAAACAAATAATAATAATAAATAAATAAAATAACGGTAATTAGGCGTCGTTTTTCTTGCACAAAATTCCAATTTGTAAGTCAAGTTCCAATTTTTTAAAAACTTTGATGATGTTTGGTAATTGGAAAAATGCTCCTCAGAAGTCCAAAAATCTCCATATAATCAGCTTATTAACGGTGTAATAACCTGGATGTTAATTTGACATGGGAATTTAAGGAAGAAATTGGTGTTTGAATGCAGGAAAACGCGGTGTTACAACAGAAATCGGCTGTTCTTCGATTGTTACGGTATTGCTTCGAGGGTGTGACGTTAAGTGACATGTAGTTTACAATGACGATTCGAGTTTTAAAACTATGTAAACACTAAGCGACCCTATCTCTAGTAAAATATAACCTTGAAAATCGGCCTGAAACTTGGGGTTGAAAAGCCGGAATCGTGTATTGGTTGGCATTGAATGGCAGAGATAACAGATAAATTCTGACAAAGCCCTCATACATTTTCCAATCCGAGGAATCTTTATTGGAAAAACAAGAAAACAAACCAAAGGTGCGAACCTTTGATCAGAAACCCAACTATGCCATTTTTCCAGCAATGTTTACAAGTTTTTAAGGTCAATGCTCTTCCTACGGTACAATGCTCATGGATGATTATTTTCACTCCCTGTTCAGTCAGTTTTGTGAGCTTCACCCCGCTGCGCCCCTTGACCCCGCTGGGGAGACCCCAGACTCTCTATTGCTTTCACCTTGAACGTCGGCTAAACATGGGAGGAACGCGGAACAAGCTAAATTTCACATTTCAGCTTCATAAGTTGAATGGCAAAGAACTTAGCTCCGGATCTCACTCAGCTGATCTGGAAGACTCTAGACTTCATGATTCATTTCTAGACGTCCCAAGGGTTCTCCATTTCAAATTTCAGCTTCATAGGTTGAATAGCTAAGAACTTAGATCCACCGCTACTTTAGTCTTATTTTTTCATGACATTTTTTTAATGACCTGTTTCACTTGTTAGGTCCCAGTAGAAGCGTGTCCGTGCTAAAATCCAAATAGTGCTGCATTTCACCTACAATGAATAAGTAGGAAAAATGGCATTCTGGCCTGCAAATGGAATTGGCGAATCGTGGTGGTAAAATATGCTGATCTGTTTCCTACATGTAACAAATCGTAAAACATTTCAACAATCTATGCAAGAGTTATAAAAAAGCTTCATATCAGCTGATAACAGAAGTGGATGGATGCCTAAGCTGTTTATCTTACTCGTGTTTGAGGAGACCTCACCATCTGATAGCTGCTATTCAAAGAGGAAGGTATGATTGTTTGGCAGAAACTGACAGCTCAGAGGGTAATCACCCAGAGCCATCAGCCCTAATCAATATAACCTTCTCGTATTATTACTAAGTGAGTTCCAACAGGTCTTCTCTCTGTAGGACTGTAGAAGACTGCAGTCCGCAACCTTTTAAATAGAATTTTGAAATCTGTCGACTGTATGATAGTGGCTCTGTTGGAACAGTTCGCCATCAACAGCTTATAAAAAACACTTGGTAGCATGAAAACCAACGAGAAAGGAATAGACTGAGGTTTACGTGAGGGTCATATATAAGTGAAATATATATTTTTAAAATTAGTAGGTTATGTGATAGGTTTCAAAACGGTAAGGTTTCCAACCCTACTGCACCCCTCAGAGCGGTAAACTTCTGTCCGATCACAGTTCAACTGCAGTTGGACCATTGTTTTTGTTGGAACATGAACTGTACTTGTTCCTACCGTGAACTTTAGCTGTCGAACATTTTGGTGCCATGAAACAGCAATTACAATAATTGCGCAGATGCTGGTTGGTGTTAGTGGGCAGATCCTTCTATCTAAACAAACTTAACTGAAAGATCGTTCCAGGTTCGTTTGCACACTGTCAGACACTAGTTAGATGGTGAAATTTGTTAACCTCCGTTGTTAACAGCTATAAGATTTCCTGGGACAAACTTAATAAGGTACCTACGAACGTGTTTATGTAAATTAGAAACTTTTCTGTGGAGGCCACGATCAAACGTCCTAACAAAATTACATATACAAATAATATAGCACATGCAGTACTGTGTTCAACCCATTGGTGAGTTAATACAGTTCTATGTTAAATGATAGATAAATTGTTTTGATTTGAATATTGTTCGTCTTGGGGTGGGGGTTCAAGGTTATAGTTGTATTATCTCAAAGATTATCTCAATCAACGGTTACTGATTGGTACAACCTGTGCAGGGATATCTGCTGGTAATTGATAGAATATTGTATGAAGAATGAATCGGTAGATAGCATACTGAACCACGAAGGGTCGTTAGATCGCATACCGGTCGAGATTCGTCAGATTTATCAGTTCTTAATGATTTTTTTGGGGGCTTCTTTTCAGGCATCAGAGGGAAATGAAAAGTGGAAATGGACAAATAAAGCACTTATATTAAATTGAAAAGTAAAATATAACGAAAGACTGAGAAGCATATTATATTCACAAGTCCAAGTGGGAAGAGAGAAAGATTTGGTCCAACAACGACCAACCAGGTGTGCTATGAGGTAGATTTAATCATACCTTTCAACTGCAAAAGTTTTCCTTGAACGTAACATCTACATAGCAGTTGAAATTGGAAATGAGATGATTATTGCAATTGATGTTCATTAAAATACCGCGTTCATGTTTTCGGACTCTGTTATCTTTCAAGAATTCCTTAGTCAACATGAAATAGTACTGTTTAAAAACCAGTAAGATGTGGATATTTTCGAACTTTTAAGTCTAGAAAAGGCCTTTCTTATTGCAAAATATCTTAAAAAATTGTTAAAAATGTATTCTTAAAAGAGAAAAACAAATTTTGAAGTTTAAGCGAGAATAAAAACCCCTAAATTACAGGCTATTTATCACCGTTTCCAATGGTAACCTCAATTTTGTTATTACAATGTAAATAAGTACAGTTAAGTAATGATTTTTCATAACAAAGTTTAAAACACGAAAATAATCTTTGAATCAAGGGGATTTCAAATGAAGGGGGCTTGACAAATTTCGTAGATGAACTCTTCCTTGCAAATTGGTTGACAATCGTTTTTTGAAAGTTTGTCCAGTTGCTTTCCGAACACCCTGGATAGGTAACAGAAAAATGTAATTCATCATTCGATGTTAAGGTTAAGCATTAATTTCATTAATGATTTAGAAGAAGTTTTTCAGTTGGTAATAATGTTGTGTTGAATTCCAGCTGACATTCATCTCATAACTTTCTATTTCTTGAAATTCCAATCAGAATAAATACATTTATTTTCACATGTATGTACATATCTATTCATTTTCTTGTCATATATGGATAATTGTCTTGTCATATCATATATCAATAAAAACTATGCCTATTTTCTAACTTCAAAAACCTAAAGATTGTCATTTCACTAAACTCTCTTTGCAATTTCAACTAGGTAAATTTTTTGATTACCTCGGTACTTCTTACCTTCTTTTTGATGTTTGAATTCTGTTGTGTTCATATGGGAATGATATTTTTATGATGGTATCATTTTAGATTATTAATTTTATGTCTCTATGCACTCTCATATCTCATTCCTTTTGCTGTCCTCATTTACAACATTTATCTTCTCACCATTCCCGTATATTGTTGCTTCTGTATTTTGAATTGAAAGCACAATCGCATTGAAAAATCGGGGAAGCTGATGCGTTACTGCGATTTGGTAAATGTTACCTGTGCAACGCGTCCAGTAAAAAAATCTTTGTGAAATTTCAATTTTTATATCCTTGAATCGTTTTTCTGTTTAAAAAAAAAACTGCTAATGGGTATGTGGAAAACTTGATCAATTGAATGAAAATATGGACAATTATTTTTGTGTTGGCAGCATTGTTTTTGCGATTTTGTTATAGGTTGCCTTTAGGTTTTGTCTTGATGAGAAGTTTAGCTTTGGTAGTTATTAAGGCCGTATCACACTAGAATTTTTTGCATTTTTTTCGACATTTTTAATGCCTAAACGTGAAGAAGATGAAGTGCTTTTTTCCAAAGTCAGCTTTTTCGACCATTGCGATCCTGGCGGAGCATTTTTAAACTCACTTGGGAAAATTAGAACATGTTCTAATTTTTACCTCCACGCAAGAAAAATGCTAAACATAACCCTTGGGGAGGTAGCAATTCAATGAAAACCCCCTAGGAGCCCTAACCTGACAGATTTAATAAAAATACATTCCGCCAGAATGCGCTGTTTTGCACTTATTCCTCCTCAACATTCACAGCTGACCTTGGAAAAAAGCACTTTGCCTTCTTCACGTTTAGGCATTAAAAATGCGGGAAAAATGCTGGTCGACTGATCGTGGTTCTTTAATTTATTTTTCCATGACTATACACGAACAAACAGTCACTAATAACAACTAAACTTATAAGGTACCTCACTAACAACAGATAACGAAAATGGCAAAACAATGTCACCAACAAATGAATAAATACAATTTGACCTTTTCAAATCATTAAAGATGAATCGCCAAATCGTTTTGTGACACTCTTTTCTATGCCTACCCCACTTTATTCCTCATTCATTTCCGAATATCTTAATATACTCGTATCCTTTTTATTTGTTAATTGTTATTTTTATTTGGTACATTTTTGGTCACGTTAGCGTTAGGGGGGCTCCATGCAAGTATATTCTCTTCAGCTGTTCATGTTTACGATGTATCATCAACCTAGTATTCCAAAACGTTATATTACTGCATTCTCAACTCACATACCCACATCTCTATTTAACTATTGCCTACTATATTAACTAGTAAACTATATTTTTTCAGTGTTATTTTTAGAAGTGTTCTCCATTTCCGAGAACTGTTTAAATTGTTTGTTCGGAATATTTGAAAAAAAAAAAAAAATACGTGATTTATGTAATGAATAATGTTTGTCTCGATACCCGTCCATATTTTTAGTGTTGTAGTTATGAAATATTCCTTTCTGCCTCGACATTGATCGTGGAATGTTTGTTTATCCTATTAATATAATACTAGGTAATGTCTTTTATATCTATTGTTCGAGAAGCTCAGGACATTTTTAAAAGATAAGTGGGTTTATGCCTGACTGTTTGGATTTATGCCCGATTACTTGGTTTCTGCTCTTCTGTTATACGGAAGGTCATACTGCATCAATCCTTCTAAGAAAATGTATAACAGGGTAAGTTGAAACAGTAGTATGATGAAAGTTTGTACACTTGATAACTATTTCCCTATTATAATACCTGAGTATTTTCGCGATGTATGAATTATTAGTATTTCGTATACCAGAAGGGTACCAACCTGTCAATTTCATTATGGATATTTCCATCTTTTTCAACTAACTGTTGCTTTTGAATTCAAGTCAAATTTCTGTTATTGACTCGGAAAGTCTACGTGATCTTGGAATCAGGATTGTTCATCAGGCCTTTCGCAGATTTTATATTTTGGTAGAAATCTTATGGACATTGGTGGCACCTTATTTTATTAATCTATTTCTCTAATTACAAACGGTAGACTCAGGAATGAATTCGTGAGAATAAGAATAAAAATTGTTCTTCAAAATTTATTTGTTTGAGATGAGAGATGAACGCACTTTCATTTTGATGCAATAAATATTTAGAAAAATTGCACCTTTTAAGATTTACTTAATTTAATTAGTCGCCGTTTGGATCCGGCAGGGGGTTTATTATGAATAGGAAAACAGGAAAACTGAATTTAAATGCAGAAAAAATGGGTCCCAGGTGGGAATCGAACCCACATCCTCCGGTTCCTGTTGGCTCAGATCCAAGCTCTCTCCATCCAGTGGTCCTTGCGGCCAAGATGGTAAAGGCGCCGGTACGGTAAACCGGAGGATGTGGGTTCGATTCCCACCTGGGACCCATTTTTTCTGCATTTAAATTCAGTTTTCCTGTTTTCCTATTCATAATAAACTTTTAAGATTTATTATTTATTCATATTACATGATGTTTTGTTATTTATTTTATTTTTATTTATTATTATTTATCTATTTATTATTGCTTATTCTTTATACATGTTTTAAATTATTGAACTATTTTTGAAGGCATTTTATCACGTTTAGGTTTTTTCCTTTATAAAATGTCTTTTACTTTAAAAGTTGGCTTTGTTTCCGATTGGATGAGAAATCCTTGTAAAAAATCTTCAATTAATTTCGAAAACAAGATTTTGAGAAACAGATATTATTTTGCGAGTCTCACTCAATGTTGAGTCTACATTCAAGTTTTAAAACTCGTCCTTGTGTTTGTTCCTGGCGAAATTATTGAGAGTATTATTTATTATTATCTGAATGGTAATTTTAATTATGGGCTTTCTCAAAATATTTGTACCATTATTGAAATTTCGCTCAATATTTTATCAAATTGTGAATTATGTGATTCTAAAAAATGTTAACAGTCAATTGGTTTGTCACTAGTTGTGGCATTTCTCATTTTTACTTAGAATTTTCTTTATTAGCTGTTATCGAATATTTTTAGATGTCAAAGCAAAAGAAATTGGATGCGTACTCGTGGCGCAAGTTCGTTTAATAAAAAATTTGATGTTATTGTTATGCAATTTAAAAGAGATTATATACGTATTGTAAATAAGAGAAAGTGATTTTTACTTTATGATTCTATTCCTTACAATATCACTGCCAATACGTATACTACTACCACTAACACTTCAGCATTAATAAGCTCCAAAGATAAAACAACTTAATAGGCCAGGGGAAAATTTTGTGTAATTGGCCTGGAAGAATCGTCTAGAACTTTACTGAGTTCCAAAAATCATAAACCCTGAACAAAAATGTATACTAATCACAGAAATGTTTGCTTATCTATCACTCTGTTCCTGGCAAAGGAAGATGAACAGGATCAAAAGGAAAAACACTAGGTTTTTTACGGGATCCAAAATGCAATTAAGTTTTTATTGAATTAATAAAATAAAGTGTGGTAAAGGTGGGAGAGGTAGTAGACTCAACGGAACACAATAAATTACAGAATGGCGGTATCATACCCGCCCGGTCCACACTACCTTAATAGCGCTAGTGTACAATACAGTGGTAACATGATAAAGAATTATACAGCGATTTTGATAATAAATGTATCACTTTCACTACACTTGCGGGAGTTCAGATCGGAAATTAAATTGGGAACGATTCGGGAAAGGAAATTATCATAGTTCCCTTCTGAAGTACACAAAGGGAGTAATTCAACTTAGAGCGACATTAGCGCTCTAGCGTTAACTCTGGAAAACAAGCTCCTAACTCCATTCCAGTTCTGTAGTGGTAAATACAAATTTGAATAGGGCCAAACAGAAGATTCGACCTCATTGAATTCAAGGAGCGCTAAAGCACTGTCCATGGTTTTTGATAGCAAAACCTCAAGTTCACCTATGTAAATTGAGTAGATCAGGCGGAGTAATTGTGAACGGATTTCATTAATGTTGTCTTCAATGTAATATATTGTCGGTAAATCTGTCAGAAAAAAGTTCCAGTCATGCAGTAAGATCGTATGAGTGAATTATCGTATTATTTCATGTTACATTTTTTGAAAATTGAGCACTGAGTCAAAAAATATCGTTGACTATCAATTTTATGACATGTCAAGGACTTAGGTCGCCCCCCAGAGGTGCAATGGGGCCCTACATCCACACTCATATAGAGAGAGGGGTGTGACAGTACCATAAGAGATACAACTCGTACTAACAGCGTATGTGCTATGTTCGGAGAAGATTGGTTTTCCGGTTGTCGGATCCCCCATCCATCGCCAAACGCAGCAGTTCGAAAACATGAGGAAAGATGTCCGACGCCCATTGGGTGACAACGGAGCGACGGCAGCGCTTTCTCTGGGATTCTGACGGGAACTGTCACAGACAAACTACTCATTCTAAATAATAGGTATTCTGAGATTAAAAAAAGATTTTGGATTTTTAGATTTTTTTACAGTTAACCCTCGTAGCTGGAAGCAGAAGGAGTGGTCTGTTAGCGGGGGGGGGGGTGGGGGTGGGGGGGGGCGTCACTCTCAAGGTCACAGATGGCGGGAGGAGACCCTTCGCCACCGCCCCTCTCGCCCCCCCCCCCCCCCCTCCTCGCCGTCACTACGCCCACTGCATCTCGTAGGAAGTGAAGTTTTTCGTAGAACAAATAATAGAGGGGCCGTCAGAATTCGGAGGGCACTCGGTCTCTCTTCCCCGTCGACAGACCGAACCACGGCTCTGGAAAATTTGCTTGCACTTATTTTTCGCTCGATTTCCGTATTTCCTCGAACTCTTGTTAGTAAATCTGTGTAGGCAATGAATCAATGCCATACCAGCTCCTCAAACGATCCATAAATTTCATTTTTTCTTTTTTTCTGGACACATCTCAACTACACAATCACTGAACCTGGCTTGTCGAAGCGTGGGAAAACCCTATTTCTGTAATGGAGTTAAAAATACATCCACAATGAGAATCAAAAAATTTGAGAACATAAAAATAAAGGTAAAAATCTTGGACAAATTACCTATTCTTTTCAAAGGACAATAACAATCGCGTTACCTACATATGACAAAAATTTAAATAGAAAAAATTAAGAAAATATTTAAACCTGTAAAGCAGCATGATCATGAGCAAATTTTGTTAATTGATTTCTCATGTAATATTTACATTGAATTGTTTTGAGATGTGAGCACTTTAGCGCTTTTAAATGGTATAAATGTTATGAGAAAAAACTTGTTCTCAACAATAATCAGCTTTTTAAACAAATTTTGGATTACAATATCTTTTTTTGTGCAGTTTATCACCTATTGATTTTATATAATGACGTTTTAAAAGTGCATTTTAGGCATAATTTTATGAATACATTTGTTCGCGTTCTAGTTCATTGTTGATGAACTTCTTGTGAGTGATATTCAGCCAAAAGAAATAAAAAATGATTCCGTACCGTTTTTTACCATTTTCAGGTAAAAGTAGGAAAAAAAACTAGTTTTCTTCAGCACATTTTTTGTTATTTGAGCAATTTATTGTGCTCATTAACATTGTACGTCATTATTGTGCTTATTTTTATAAATGCTACCAAACGATCTCGTCCTTTCTTTCAGATTGCTGCATATATATATATATATATATATATATATATATATATATATATATATATATATATATATATATTAGGAAGGAACGGATTTTTAACTGAAACCTATGGAGAGTTATTTTCTGGAAATAAATATATCTAATTTAAATATTTTTATTTTAACATATTACTTATATATGTAATTAATATTTATAAAATACATCTCTATCTATATTTGTATTTATATTATATATTAGGTACTATTATTATTATAATACATTAATATTATATTTTAAATATACATTTTAACAATATATTAATAGTATTTTAAATTAAGTACACTTTTTTTTATTAACTTTCATCGTTCCTCCCCAAAATTCAGTTTCTAACAATTTTGTGTCGGGATTTGACCGGTTGGTGATCGCAAAAACACTTATGTGTTTAAAAAAACAGTGTGAGTTTGTGATACAAGTTTTGTCGCTGTCCAGGTCACGATTCTCAACCGATTTTCGAGATTCTTTCTTTGTTAGATCTAAATTTTTTTGGTCTAGTTGAGTAAAAAACCCCGGAAATTATGAGTTTCATTGTGGAAAAGGGTAACGGTAAAGCCGAAAACCCTATATATATTTTTTTTTCGACAAATTTTTGCACACAATTATGCTGAAAAACGTACCTACTTAAATTAAAATGTATGAAAACTGCGAAAAAAAAAATAATAATAACAATCCAAAATCTTTTTTGATTCACCGACTTTTATTTTAGTATGAGTTTTTTGTCATAAAATTGGTTTTTAACAATTTCTTTCTACTGAAATTGCTCAAATCTCAATTTGAAATTTCATAATACGAGGAAATTGGTGATTTAACAAAATTCTATTTATATATGTAATTAATATTCATATTATATTTTAAATCAAAAATTTAATAATACGTTAATATTATTTAAAATTAACTACCCACCTGTTTATTATTATTACTTTTGAATTGTTTATTATTAGTAAACTAACTGTTTACTATTATTTGTCCATCGTCCCTCCCTAAAACTACCTAACGACCTCCCTTTTAAAAAAACTTATTTGCGTTTAGTTTTAAAATTTCAATCAATACCTAACATGCTGACAAAAATGTGATGCGATTAAGAAAACAATCTATTATGAGCTAAGGAATTAGCTCTGATTCACTATTTATACTAGATGCTATGGATTCATCAGCCAATTACGATGTGTTCATACAAAGAATGATGACTTTTTAAGACGCTCCATATAAGCGAAGCTTCATCAATAGAGGGACGACCTATTGGAATTGATTCAGGCGGTGTTGGACAACCCAAGCTTGAAAAAAGAAAAACACTCCACTTAATCTATAAAAAAGTCTGCCAAGTTGGGTGAGCAGTTTAGCTTCCTCACATATTGTAACAAGGACGTGTAGAATTAGTTGAAGAAAAAAGTAGGTACGCCTCAAAATTTCTTATAGGTCGGCGTTATAAGAAATTAATATTAGCGCATGCGCACAGACTACTATTAATCCCATGGCGGTGAAATTTATAGGTGAAAGTGTAGGGGCTAAACCGCACAATCCTTGAAAATTTCATTAAAATCATTGGTCCATCAGTCTCGGAGTTTTGTCTGTGCGCTATAGTTATTACTCCACAAACCACGATATATTCATAGGAAATTTTTCTGGAACATATAACCATCTACTCCCCGAGCTTGAAAGAAATCGAACCAATAGATGATACAAAATCGACGTTATAGTAAATTAACGTTTGCGCATGCGCACAGGCTAGTATTTGTATGACGGCAATGAAACTTATAGGGGACCGTCTAGAAGCTATCCCGCACAATCACTGAAATTTTTATCAAAATCGTTCCATTTGAAACGGAGTTATGCCTGTGCCAATCATATTAGTTTCGCGCATGCGCAATGGTTATTACTCTACCTATTGCAATATAATTTATACGGCACTTATCTAGAACATATATATACCTACCCAATTACATACCGAGTTTGAACTTGATCGAACCGACAGATGATAAGAAACTGACGTAAAGATAAATTCACGTTTGCGCATGCGCACAGGCTATGATTGATTCGACGGCATTGAAAATTATCGGGGTCGCCTCGAAGCTAACCCGCACAATCCCTGAAAATTTCATCGGGATCGGACTGAAACTTGGTATAGTTTTGAGCGTAACGAGGATTTACTACAGACAGACACACACTGAACCAAAATTGATCAGCAAGCTCTGAAACGCAAAAAGAGAGTGGAAATTTTGATTTTGGGGGTCAACAATTTTTTCGACTTCAATCACGAACACAAAGCTACCCTACCTTAGGTAGTGAGGAAGCAAAAATAAATAATTCAATAAATAGAAATAACCACATACTTACAAATCCGTTTCAGACCATTCTAAGACCGAATACATGGAAATGAAAAACCATAGGGGTAAAATCGTGTGGCCCCCTCAGCCTTGGAGGGGGAAAAAATTGTGTTTTCACCGGGTAAATCATTGAAGCTCTTATCCATAAACTGACGTACTCATAATAATAATAACAATTGTAAGAAATAACTTGGAGTCAAGTAATCCAACGCATAGCAACTGTTGTTAATAAATTATGAGCGAAAGAAAATTCGTATGTCGTTTTTTCGTTACATAATTTTGTGTCGGTTTTTAACCGGTTTGTATGTGAGACAAGTTTTGTTGCTGTCCAGGTCACGATTCTCGACGATTTTTGAGTTTTATCTTTGTTCGATCCCAATTTTGGTCTAGTTGTGCAACAAACCCCGGCAATTTTGAATTTCATGATGGAAAAGGGGAATGGAGGGGGTAAAGCCGAAAAACCTTGGTTTTATTCGATAAATTTTGTCGCTGCCTCCTACTATTCTCGTCAGATTTTCTTTTGTTGTTCAATTCGGTCTAGTTTTGGAACAAATACCGGCTGTTTCAGAAGTTATGGTCCACCCTCCCGCATTTCCTTATTTGATTGCGTAAAAAATAGGCGCAATGCCATTCTTCATTTTTTGTGTGAGAAATTCAGGACAAATACTTTTGCGCGCAATTAACAGTAACTTCATTTTTTCAAACGAGAACCCCCCCTTTTTTATTGCAGATTCGGACTTTACGTGAAAAATTCATTAAGAAATTACCCATCACTCGATTTTTAGATGCGTGTAAACGGGCGCACTTCCGCTCTAAAAGTGCAAAAATTGTGAAATACCGAGTTTTGAAGATATTCAATTGCCACATGAAGATATTCAATTCGTTAATAATGGGTCGATAAACAGTTTTTTTTTTTTTTTTTTTTTTTTTTTTTTTTTTTTTTTTTTTTTTTTTTTTTTTAATCTCAATGTTTTTTGTAAGGATCTCAAAAATGTAAAATTTTATGAAGAAATTACCCACCGCTCGATTTTCTAAGTGCTCGTAAGCGGGCGAAATTCCGGTCTAAAAGTGCAATAAATGTGAAATACTGAGTTTTTGAAGATATTCAATAGCCTCATGTAATACATGATTTTGGGGTATTTTGTCGTGCTGATCCTAGTAATGATGTTCATATAATGATATTTGCAATACCAACTTGGAAAGTTCCAGTCATGCAGCATGATCGTATGAGCGAATTTTCGTATATTATCGTATTGCATAATGTTAAATTATTAGTTGATTTGAGCTTTATGAGTGCAAAGAAATCTTCAACTATTAATTTTATGGCAAAGAAACTTATTGTAAATAATAATCTGCCAGTCAAATCTGCCAGTGGGCACTGAGGGGAGAATTCGTACATGGTGGAGGCTCCGACGAAATCCCTTTCTCAACCAGAGGGCCGACTTCAAGGCAGCGGCATTCGACATGGCAACGTCGCAGCACGCCGGCGCCGCTGTGTTCGAAATGGCAACGTCGCAACAAGCGGTGGACAGAGCCTGTAACGGAGCCGGAGCCCGGGGACCGGCGATTCCTTCCCGACCTCCAAAAAGCATGGCGATTCCTTCCCCTTCAAGTGTTGGCGATTCCTTGTCAAACCAGATCCCCTTTTACTTGATCCCCTCTTTATTTTTCATTAATTTGTTTCGTTTTATCTTTCAAAATCTTTATGTTTATGACCCATGTCGTTCTCTGTACGCTATGAGGGACTGATTGTCCTATGTACAATAAAGATTATTCTATTCAATCCTTCAGGTTACTCAATTTCTTCCGCCGTGCAATCGGCGATTCCTTCCCGTCTAACTCAATTGCTTCCCGCCCAGGTGTTGGTTAGTTTTGAAGCAAAAATTAATTCTTTATAGGACTGAACCCCTAATTGCACAATTAAGTACCTACTTAAAACCCTAATCAAAGTATTCAGATCGATTCCAACTTGTCTTGGAAAGATCACATTAATTTTCTGTATGACAGGCTAAAAAAATTTTCAGCTCTTTTAGCGAATTTTCTTAGAAAATAAAGCTATTGCAATGGCTCCAAAAATTTTAAAATAAAAATTTTCTTCATCGAAATCTGTTTTGAGGCATTCTGAAATGATTCCTGGATTTTAACTCTTTTCTATAAGTATATATATATATATATATATATATAGGTATATATATATATATATATTTATTTATTTATTTATTTATGTACCATGTATTTATGTGTGTGTATGTGTGTCATTCCAGACGATAACTCTCGATAGAATTGAGATAAAAACTTCGTTCTTTCGCCAAAAAATCAAGCATTTCAAAAGAAAGGATGAGTTCGTTGGACAACACTTTTTGAGCACATTAAATTGGTCAAATTTCAAAAAATGTGCTAAAAAAATCTCTAAGAATGGCTAAAAACGGCTAAAAATCGTTCAGACTAAAAAAGGGATCGATTTAAGATGTACTTAAAATGCATCAAAATTTGCTAAAAAATCGATAAAAACTGCAAAAAACGCTAAAAATTTAGAACCTCTATTTGAATAGCAGGTTATTATTTAGAACACGTTTTTTGCCATAAAATTAATGGTTATCGATTTCCTTGCACTCAAAAAGCTCAAATTTCATAACAATTCAATATTATACAATACGATAATTTACGAAAATTCGCTCATATGATCATGCTGCATGAATGGAACTTTTTATAACGTCCGTTCTATTTTGGGACTTCCCTTACTTCGACTCATATACTATGGCCTTGTCCAGTCTGTCCTCCAATAAGGGATTATCGCCTGGGGAGGAACCTACCCTTCTAACCTTAACAAATTGCTAATTTTACAAAAATCTATAATCAAAATAATATTCTATTATTTAAACAAAGATAGTGGATTTCTAGAATTTTTTACATTTTTATCGATTTTAATAAAATTTAATTACAATTTTGAGCATAGGTTTGAGCTTTAATTTTTAAATTACCAACTTCATAGTTGATAAACTTCATTTGAGTACTAATATTCTGCTAAAAAAAAAAAAAAATAAATAAAAACACCGATGTTTAGCCTTCTTTTGTCATTTTTTGTGATTTTTTTAGTACATTTTTTGAAATTTGACCAATTTAATGTGCTCAAAAAGTGTTATCCAACGAACTCATCCTTTCTTTTGAAATGCTTGATTTTTTGGCGAAAGATCGAAGTTTTTATCTCAATTCTATCGAGAGTTATCGTCTGGAATGACACACACACACACACACACACACACACGCACACACACACACACATATATATATATATACATATATATACACATATATATATATATATATATATATATATATATATATATATATATATATATATATATAAGCGTTAAAATCTATGAATCATTTTAGAATGCCTCAAAACAGATTTCGATGAAGAAAATTTTTGAAAATTTTTATTTTAAAATTTTTGGAGCCATTGCAATAGCTTTATTTTCTAAGAAAATTCGCTAAAAACACCAAAAAAACTTCATTTTAGTGGGTACGCTTTGTGCTGTGTAGAAATGAGTAAGATAAGTGCAATTATGGTAAATCTTCCGGCGTTTTCCCAAGCTGGTGTAGCAAATATCAATAAATAAATTAATATCATGACGAAGTTCAGCAAAATAAATACGCCAAAATCAAAATCATGTATTACATGTGGAAATTGAATATCTTTAAAAACTCGGTGTCTCACAATTTTTCTCTTTTAGAGCGGAATTGCGCACTTTTGGAGCGGAATTGCGCCCACATAAGCGCACTTAAAAAACCGAGTGATGGGTCATTTCTTCATGATATTTCACGTAAAATTTGAATCTGCAATAAAAAAGGGGACATTTGTAGAAATTAAGTTAGTGTCAATTGCGCACAATTACGCGCTAGTGGTCGGTTTGAAAGTATTTTTCCTGAATTCCTCACAAAAAAATTTTTACCCAATCAAATAAGGAAATGCGGGAGGATAGACCATAACTTCAAAAACACCCGGTGTATGCATATATACACGGATCCGTACAAATATATGCACGGATAAACGGATATATGTGTCAGGAGTTTCGAATTTCACCATGGAAGGGGGTGGATGGAGGGGGTAATAGTAAAAAGCCGTAATGTTTTAATTATTCTCCAATTTAATTAACTATTCTTTCAGCTATTTAATTAACTATTCTTTTAATTTGGTCTAGTTTAGCAAAATAGGTACCTATATCAGAAGTTACAAACTTCATGATGGAAGGCGGTGAACGGAGGAAGTAATATCGATTACTTCCGCGCCCACAGTTTCAATTATTTGTTCGATTCAGATTTTAGTTCAGGCATGCAATTTTATTGTTGGTGAGGGGGGGGGGGGGGGGGGGGGGGTCAGAAAAATCATGACATTTATATTTTTTCCTCTCATTTTAATTCTCTAAAATTATATCCAATCCATTCATAGGGACGTCCCTGTAATGCTTACTGTAGTGGATTTATGTATGTTCTACTTGGTGTAGGTAGACCAAGTGGGTAGGTGTAGGTAGACCAATTCACCACACTTACTTACCAATATGTTTTGAGCTTTCCTATTATCAAGTAGGAACCTTGTTATAAGCTATTATTCATGAACAGCAGTAACAAACCCATATTTTGTATTTGGAAATAATGCAGTAATTTTTAATGTTTATTATAGATAAATATTTGTTACATTATACATTTTGTAATTTTGTCAATATTTGTGTTCCTATCAACGTATAGGTACTATTAAACTTATTCATTCATTTGCTTACTAATAAATGGGATATGCGCCCACACTATTTTAATACCTATTCATCATTGAATGTAGATATCATTCTTAGAATTTTGAGACTAACGCGTTCTCTTAAGATAAGCAGTTCTTTTTCCACGATTTTTCACACTTTCATAGTAAGATGGAACAGGCAGTAATTATTATAAACTTTGATAAATCATAGAGAAAAATAAAACGACTAACACTTGTTTTAGACAACACGCTCGAGGTAAACGGGAGATTGAAAATTTCAGCAGCGGGGAGGCGAAGGGTGGGTCTTGCGGTGGATAGGTGAGGGTGGGTCTTTTGGGGTGGGGCGGAGCGAGCGTTGACCCCCGGCGCGAAGGGATGTTGTCCTACCCTAGCGCTACCTCGAATTTTCGTAGAAAATGAAGCTAGTGCAATGGGCTAACAAATTTTAAAATTAATAATTTCTTCGTGGAAATCCGTCTTGAGGCATTCTGAAACGATTCCTGAAGTTTGTAAAGTTTTATATATATATATATATATTATTTTGAGGTATTACAGATGGTTGGAAAATATAGGAAACACATAAATATTACTAACAAAAGTGAGAAAATATTTCGCCATATAGGCGTCGTCAGCTCTAGTGAAGAAGTATAGTTTTCTTCACTAGAGCTGACTACGTCGTTACGTCGAAATATTCTCTCAATTTTGTAAGTTATATTTATGTATTTCCTATATTTTCCAACCATCTTTAATACCTCAAAATAATATTACAAGCGAGTGTTTTCATCCTTCATCAAAACTATATATATATATATATATATATATATATATATATATATATATATATATATATATATATATATATATATATATATATATATATATATATGAAAAATGCGTTTTATGCTCAGGTGAATTTAAGAATGAACAATCACCCCAGCGCAACTCTTCATGGCGATGGTCAGTCAGTGGCCCAATATGCCACATCTCATGAATTGGAATTCAATCAGTGCTATCGGCTCAAAGTGATAAATTTACCAGATTCCTAAATTTGATTTCACCTTTTATAGTTGTTGATTTTTTTCATTTACTTATTTTATTAGTTTCCTTATTTATATTATTGCTTCCGTGTCTACCTATAGGTAGCGAAAGCATTGTTTTCACTTTCAGGGGAAAACAAATTTTTTTGGTCTCCAAAGTCAACATTTCCACTTAAGTTTTACGTTTTAGACCATTCTGACAAGACTAGTTAGTGTGTACACATCACACTATCACCTTGATAATCCCCAATTTTACCTTCGTTTCAACCCCTTTATACCATAATTTTGAGATGAAATACTATTAATCAAAAATATTTATGTGAAAGAGTGGCATATATCGAGATGAAATAGTAGGTACTGAAGAAAACGTGTTACCAATTATGTAACTTCCCATCTCGTGAACACTACTACCTCGAGTTGATGTGGTCTTGTAGAGAAAAAAATTGCAAATCTGTGAGGTAAATTTTTGGCCTATTCAGTTTTGAACCAGATAAATGAGAAACCAGAGTTGGAAAAATGTACTTACAAGTACAAAGTACAGGTAAAAAATCGCAAGTACAATTACAAGTACATACCTGATGTACTTGTACTTGAAATAAAACTAGTAAGTACAAGTACTTTTGATTGAAGTTCTAAGTACAAGTACACATGTATTTGTACTTATTAATCTTTGTACAAGTACATCAGGATTTTTACTTGTCCAGGTGGCAGGTACAAGTACTTGTACTCAAAGCACGCAAGTACAAGTAAAGGTAAATGTACTTGAACTTGGGATCGCAAGTACTTGTACTCACTAAAAAGTGGAATTGAAAGTACATGTAATTGTACTTGGCAAGTACTTTCGAAGTACTTGCGTCTTGTGCAGGTATATCTCTTCATTCTTATCACTGATTTTCCTCGACTGCTGTAAAATATCAGTAGATTTTCTCAAGTACTTGAAGAAAGTACTTTAAGTACCAATGTACTTGGATATCCCAACTCTGTGAGAAACATACGGTAACAGCCCTAGGAAAACTGACATGTAATAAATAGTCTTCTCGGCAATACTGTTGGAGGTGAGATGTTTTGATAGATTGCTTAGTCCTTCATTAAAACTGACGAGCGAAATGTTGATGGGAAATGTATTGAGCTACTGAGTCCTCCTTAGGAACAGGAGAGAATTAAGCTGACTCATCTTATCAGGGAACAGAACACGCCATTTCAGCCGTATCTTAATGTGCCAGAGAGGCACCCTATAAAATTTCACATTCCTATAAGGAAAGAATTTAGGTAACTCGGCTGATAAGGTGGAACCCGTCATTCCAGTCATCTGTTAATGTCCCAGAGAGGCTCCCTATCAAATTTCACATTTCAATGGTGAAAAAGAAAGAATTTTGGTAATTCCGCTGATAAAGATGGAGCCCTTCATTTCATTCGTCTCTTTATGTCCGAGAGAGTCTCCCTATCAAATTTTATTTCTTACGGTGAACACGATTAAATTTAGCTCACTCAGCGCACCATTTGATTCGTCTCTTCATGTCCCAGAGAGCCTCTCTACCAAGTGCTTTCATTTTACGAGAGGAAGCAGCGACTGTTGACACAGTGGCCGCTTTTTTCATGACACATTTTAATCTTGCAAAATAGGTCCCGGTAAAAGCGAATCACTTAACAATGCTGAGGGATTCAATGACACGAACAGAATTGACCAGTGGTTAACTTCACGCTGGGGCCTCGTACTTTACCTAGACGTTCTGACGCACAGAATATTAATAAAAGATGGATTGACGGTTTCTATTGCACATATACCGGTAAGGGTAGGACGAGGTCCAGTTAAACAGCCAAATCAAGCGCACGTTTTTTTTTTTTTTTTTTTTTTTTCTTTGAGTACCTATCAATTTTTCCAGGTTATATTGTGAATTTCGTTTTAATTTTTGTTTTGTGTGGTGACGACTTTGATTAAGTCCCAGCAAGTACAGCTTTCATAAATTTGAACGGATAGAGTTCTGATAAAGGTAATTTTTTGTGAGTCCGGTTAGAGATTTTTTGCTTTACGGAAGGGAAAGAATTACCCACTCGACCGAAGACCGTTTTCCTTAGCACAGCAGCACTCGAAGAGCCGACCGGCGTCGCATCGAATAATTGCAAGTACGAGGATGTTGTCCTCTGAGATAGGTACAACAGGTAATTAAATGCCTTGACGTAGTCACTACTAAACTAAAAAACTGCGACTACATTTTAAAGGAATATACAGCTGTATTGAATTTACAGGTGCATGCTCTATCCCAGGAAATTGTTAACAGCCAAGAAATTGTCTTGCTGAAAGAAAAAAATTGAAAATGAAGCATTATTTGAAAGAAAGAAAAATTAAACTGAACCGGCAGCCGACAACAGAAACGATCTTATTCTTCACAACGTTCTAGAAGCGAAAAAACATGAATATTCCCAACAGGAAGGAGATGGATACTTTCAGAACGGAATTAAATTGCGTTCTGGAGGATTATGAAGTTATAGATGTAAGACGTTTAGGTTCCATCCAATCTTCTAGAAGTGGGCCTGTCCACATTCAGTTTGCTAATAATTTCTCTAAATCTAAAGTATATGAACGTTCCCAAAGGATCCCAATCCAAGTTCTACGACAGACGAACCCGGAAATCTAGGACGCATCTCTTGCCCAAGTTGTTCCAAGCTAGAAGAGACGGGAAGCATGCCGTCCTGATTGAGGATGAATTTTATTGATTGATGGAAAAAACGTCTCAATCACTTTGGACGAAGTACGTTTGAGGATTCTACATCTACTGGGTCATAAGTGGAGACTAATCTGAATACTCCTCCTCCGACCCTCCCAAAATTTCTAGAAGACAGGGCAAGAAGAAAATGAAGAACAAAATCTACAAGTGATAGACAGAACATCAACACCGCTTTGGAAATTTTGGCAATGATTCGGGATAATGATTGAAATTTGATTTTGGAGTGTAGGCATTATTGGTTGCGATCTATGTTAACTATGCAGTGTTCATTTATAATAGATGAATTATGTAGACTTGTTTAAGTAATCATTTGACCCATTGATACATTTGATGAAACATTTTAGTTGAGACAGAAATGAAAGCATATTAATAAAATAGAAATTGAATTGAATTTCCCTATAGGACAGTAAGGACAGTTTTAGAGAGAGGATTAATAAAATCGTATCACAGAATTTAAAAACAACGGTGCCTTTTTTAATAGAAAAGTAGTCACTCTTATAAAATGTCAGTAGGTCAAGGGCAAACTGGTTGAATTGAAGGGTACCTTTTGATTATGCATGTTCCTAACAGCCGGGAATCGTTATCGATTGCTACCGAGCACGAAACTTCTATTTCCATCCAACAAACGAGCTTAGGTTCTTCGTCGCTTCGCCTTCTCATCAATCGTTTATTATAGGTTTGATGTCTAAAAATACACTCGCGCAAAGTTCCCAAAGGCTTTACTACTTTTTTTATAGGTGATTTTTTCTACAGAATGTGCTGTGGTATTTGAATTCGACAGCCAACGCAACTAAACGCAGTAACTGTAGGTAGCTACCTAATGTGCAACACATTTGTACCTAAATAGAGTAAAAATTCCTATCAAAAAGAGAAAAAAAGTCTGCCATGTTGGGCGTGGCACATAGCTTCCTCGTTTCCGTAGCATTTTATGTATAGAAGAACTTTGAAATGTTTCAATAATGTTCAAACAATTCTCGCAGCTTGGGAATGCAGAAAATAAAATAGGCAATAAGAAAATAAAGCTTGCTTTTGTGCATGCTCGAAAACTACCAGTGATTCAGAAACGTTATAGTTTATTGGGGCATTCTACAGTCTAAAACGTTCAATCCCCGGAAATTTCATCGAAATCGGTTGGAAACGGTAGATTTCATTCTTCTTACTAGGATTTGAGGTTCTCGAATGCGCAGCAGTTAGTAGTGATACGATTGTGACGAAACTCGTGTGAGGTACCTAATCAAATCGTAATTTCCCAACTGCCTTCCGAATTTTCGAATAAACCATGAGAAATGGCGTTTGATTGATTTTACGTTTGCGGATGAGCAGTGAAAACTACGAGTATCAATTTCTGAGTGATGAAATTTATAGGGGACCATTCTCAGCATAATCCACTAATACCCCAAAAATTTCATCTAAATCTGATAAAAAATGTAGAAGTTACGCTTATTGCAAGGATTTCACATTTGGGCATGCACAGCAGCTAATAATGATGCTGTATGATGAAATTGATATTTATTTATTTTTATTTATTTACATTTGTACAGGCGAACCCAATTACATTATTACACAAAAAAAAACAAAGGATTCAAGTTGACAGAAACCAACGAAAAGCAATGAAACTTCTGGAGAAAAAAGAAATAAAAAAAACTGTTAGTTTTGAGGCACTGAAAGTTCTGAGTGGTTTGACGACTGAGGGGGAAAATCTATTAATAACTGATATGAAATTGAATAAAGTAAGGGTGGAACTGAAACGAATGGATGTTGCTGAATTGAATTTCACTTAATTGAATTTAATTAGGGGTGGGACGCTCATATCGCCGATTTGAATGAAGAGAACGGGCTGGAGAAGAAGTCCATGTCAGTGGCCGGTTCAGCAGGTAGTTCGTCGTCGAGAAGGGAGTCAGAAAGGGCAGAGTGGAGCGAGTTGACTGGGGAATCCTGAAGGCGATCCTGGACAGAAGATACGGCGAATCAAGTCCGTTATTCACGAGTTTGTTCATAACCGATATGTCGGATATCAGCCTCTTGGTCTCCAAGGTCTGCAGACCGCATGTTTGGATCAGGGACTCGTAATTTACTTCAGATGAAGGAATGCCGAGTTTAAATCCGATGTACCGGAGGAATCTCCTCTGAACTCTCTCCAATGCGTACTTGTGCACTGTGTAGAAGGGCGACCAAGCTGTGGATCCATATTCCAACCTAGGCAGAACCAGCTTCTTGTGCAGGATAATGATGGGTTGAATCCGGGTGAACTCCCTGGTGTTTCGCTTGATGAAGCCCAGGGCCCTAAATGCGGTGGCAGCAATTGACCAAATATGCTTGTTAAAGGTCAATTGAGCATCACACAATATCCCCAGATTCTTAACGACACCAGTTCGTGAGAGGGGAGCTCCACACAAACTGTAGTCGAACAACAACCCATCGACGGATCGGCAGAAGGACGTGACTGAACATTTACTCGGGTTCAAGAACAAGTTGTTCTCTGCGCACCACAACTCCAGCATGGCAATTGAGGCTTGCAAAGCTTCGCAGTCTGATACAGTGCCCACCCGACAAAATAGCTTCAGATCGTCCGCAAAGAGCAAACAGCTGACACCCAAGCCACTGACAGCACCCACAATACCGTTGTTCACCATAAATAAACACAACGGGCCGATATGACTCCCCTGTGGTATTCCTGATGTAGCCACAATGGAAGAAGAGAGCTCCACGAACTCGGACCCGCAGCCGACGATTAACCAAGCAACCAAGTGATATGAGGTGATTAAATCGTCTTTTTCTAACCACCCTCCAAATTTGAACGAGTTCAGACCACTAGAACGTGAGAAAATTTTGCTTGATGAAATTTACGTATGCGCATGCGCAGAGTGAAGTATTGATTTTTATGCAATGAAATTGATAGGGGACAATCTGCAGCATTCCCTGGAGATTCCATCAAAATAGGATGAAAACTGTAGACGTTATGCTTGTTGCAAGGATTTCATATTTGCGCAGGCGCTGCAGCTAATGATGCTATCGTGATACAATTGATATGGAGTGATTAAATTGTTTTTAAAACTACTCTATGAAATTGAACGAGATCGAACTGCTAGAACGTGTGAAAAAGTTCTATGATCGTAAGAGCGAATTTTCTAAAATTAGGTACCTCCTTACGTATTATAATAAATTGTATTGAAATTTGAGAAATTTGAGTGTAAAGAAATTGTTAAAAACAATTTCTTTAGCTGTTCAAATTGATGTTGGGTTTTTAGATTTTTTCCCAGTTTTATAGAATTTTCAGCAAAAATTAATGAAATTTAAGTACATACGTTTTGCTGCATAATTTTGTGTAAAAGTTTGTTAATGTCCTAGGGAATTATTGATAATTTTGTTTTGACTGAAATTCTATTAAAAGTTTTAAATTTAACAATTTTCACCAGTTTTTAGCGATTTCTAATGATTTTTTAAGCATATTTTTTGAAATTTTACCAATTTAAAGTGCTAAAAAAATGTTGGCTTATTCTTTCATTTGGACTTGATTTTTTGGCGCAAGAGTGGGATTTTCATTTCAATCCTATGGAGAATTGTTTCCCTTATCTGTATAAAATCGTACTTAAGTACTCTAGTACTTATTTCAATTACTATCGTGAGAAGACTTGTTTCCCTTATCAGTATAAAACCTTAACGGACACCTTTTATAACAATACCTGATATTTTGAATCCATAACAATATGTTGGGAAGCAAACTATTTATTTCAATGAATCAAAGAGGAATTTGAATTGTGCGATTTATGTCAATAAAATAAAGTAATTAATCAGTTCTCGAAAATAACCAGGTCCTTCGATTTGTAGAAGATCTTTCTGTGTTGTATTGTGGGCAAAAGAAAATTATGTGCTTCAAATCTTCTACGTATTCCCGAAATTCTTACGCACTTTCACATCCTGTGCCTGTTTTCTGGAGGTAAGCGTTGTAACGGCCCAAAAATATTTGATACCTCGACAGGAGTTCGAACTCGCGTCGTCACAACTACGATAAATTACGGGAAATTCCTCTTCGACTGTGAGAGTTATGTTCCTGGAGCGTAACATTTCCCCGGAGTCAAATGCCAGCCGTCAAAGCTGGTTTGGGGTCGGACGAATGACGAAGTTAAACTGCAGGCCACTGGCTCAGCAGATACTCGCTGGAACAAGTCAGCAGTCGAGCGAGGTCATTGTCACAGTGTGTTTTGACTCAAGTGAGCGAGGAAATGAAAGGCATATCAACAGGAAATGTGATGTTTACAGTCTTTTCGCTCGAGAGGGATTTAATGAATTATTGTTTGGTATGATTTTCGATTCCTATTTCGACTGCGCCACTGTAATGGGCTAAAAATATTTGATACCTCGACAGGAGTTCGAACTCGCGTCGTCACAACTACGAGAAATTATTATTAATTTCCCGTAGTTGCGACACTCTAACGATCAGAGCCATGAGGCCAGGGTGATCAAACCTCTTCGACTGTGAGAGTTATTTTCCTGGAGCGTAACAGCGTAGACCATGGGTTACTCCAGTCATGATAAAATAGTGTATAACCTCTACAGGAAAACAGACAAACCTCTAGGAAATCAGACTTCCACAGTGAGGTACAGTGTAATGAATCAACAATACCTGTATACATACCTAGTTATTTTTCTGATGGATGACTGAAGTGACTGATTGATCAGAAGGAGCCAATGAAAGGCCACTTTGAATTTTGATGCAGATGCGAGGCAAGTATGTAGGCGTCAGAAAAATTAGCTTCCTCTCTGCAAGTTTTGCTCCCTCTATTTGTTCTTAGCTGATTTTTTCAACCCGTGTTTTCTTACTGTTACAGGACCGAGTATTGGAAATCCCAAGACAGAAAGTTCTGTGATTTCTGTCAATGTTGGATCGCTGATAATAAACCTGTACGTACCATTATTTTGTATCTCCATTATAAATGTCAGTGTACCTACAGCTTTGATGAGGATGGATCAACTATCAGTTGAAGTGCCTAATGTAAAAATTCACGTTTCACAGAGCATCCAGTCTCATGAAAATGGGAAGAGGCATAAGGAAAACGTGGCAAAGAAACTTTCGGCGATGTCGAAAAAAAGTGTTCAGCTCCACAAAGAAAGCCTGGAAATCGACAAGGACATGAAGAAAATGGAAGCGGTAGGTGCTAAGTAGATCTGCAAAATATATATCTTGAACCATAGAATTTGCGTGTTATCAAGTGTTGATTGGACTCTTCAATTTTTGTCTCAAACGTGGTAATTTTAACTACTTTTTCAAAATAATTCTAAAGGAATACCGGTTTGAATGACCAATAGAAATAATGTTCCAGTTGATTTTAAGAACCATACTTTGCTTTGAACAACAATCGACCTCGGAGTGTGGTGTCAGAAACCCACTCAGGCACCAGACAGGACACTACTCTGTTCTGTGTGCAGAACTGTGGATTATCGATTTACAAAACGTGCGCTGTCAAACTAAACCACAAATTGCTCTCTGAAGATTTGATTTTAAATAGGCAAAGAATGGATGCCCCATATCCATGGGTTTCTTTTGGTCCTGCAAAGAATGTTTAAACCCAACAATTGCGAATGGTACGGATCTTGATCAGGTTAACTGTATACCCTCAATATTTCGATCCCTCAGATTTCTATACCTCAACCTGATTCTATTTCTGATGAAGAATTAGATTCACTGGACACCAGAGGGGTTTTAATAAAACTGTATACGCAACATTAAACAATCTCACATTTATGAGCGGTAAATTTGAAGAAGCTGCTGCCATAATTAAACAGAACAGTTCCCTCAAAGCTCGACTCGACTTGATTCACGGAAATCCAATTTCGATATTTCATTGACCCAACATTCCACGACCATGTAAGAAACTCTCAACCGGGAATTCAACACAAATAATTACAATTCCAGCCCGAAAGCTTCAGGACTACCGAACTATTAAGAAAAACATCCGAAACTAGTGTCATCTGGCCGGTGTTAGCACTGATAGTACACTCTTTCATAATTCTATTGATACATCGATTGAACTCGATTGAACCTACATCGATAACGAGACGTTCGCGAACAATCAATTTGAGACACGAGACTCTAGACCAGCCATACTCAATAGCTAGTCAGGGTCCAGTCTTGTGTCTCAACTTGATTGTCGTGAACGTCTCGTCACATCGATACGTCTGCCTCTCGTAGATGAGCCTGCATAACTTGGAAGTAATGCGGATTTGCATAACGAAATCAACGGAGTAAACTGTTCATTGCCCTCTCAAACTAGTTCAGCGTGGACAAGGGTGAAAAAAGAAAAATAAATGAAATAAATAAAATTTAAAAAAAAAACTCGGCGCTCCGCGCCTCGCCAGGGGGCAAGCCCCCTGGACCCCCGGTTACCTCTATTTACATACTTCGGACGAAATTATTGAAACACAGAATGTGTTTGCGTTGTCGCGCAACCAAGTGACAACCAAACAAGCGTCATTGTTTACTATTCATTTATAACATCAATTTATATAGTTATAGTATGAAACTACGAAAAAAAATACGAAATAAATTCGTGATAAATCAAGAGCGATTTATCAAGTAAATGTCCTAAAGAGGCTACATACGAAATTACAGCTTCCTAGAGTGTAAAGTATAGAAATTAGCTTTAAAAGCCACTCATCTGATCCGGACCCTGGACATCGTCAAGTAAATGTCCTAAAGAGGCTACACACGAAATTACAGCTTCCTAGAATGTAAAGCATAGAAATTAGCTTTAAGAGCCACACATCTGATCCGGACCCTGAGCATCGTCAAGTAAATGTCCTAAAGAGGCTACATACGAAATTACAGCTTCCTAGAGTGTAAAGCATAGAAATTAGCTTTAAGAGCCACACATCTGATCCGGACCCTGAGCATCGTCAAGTAAATGTCCTAAAGAGACTACAAACGAAATTACAGCTTCCTAGAGTGTAAAGTATAGAAATTACCTATTCAAATTATTTAACCTCCGCTTCACAAATCAAACCGTTTTCGTAATACTCAGATCACCTGCTATGAATCAAATCATCGAAACACAAGCTCAATGAAATCATCAGAAATTAACAAGCGGTTGCAATCATGTTCACAATATCAATTATTGAGAATGATCACCTGTGTGTAAACAATTATTTATATAACCATGCTCATAACTCAGTTTGTTGGACACGCACTTCGCAGTAGTTAACATAATATTGTTGGATAAATCGAGAGCTTTCGAACGAATGGTCAACGAATTTTGTGGGATGAAAAACGACGAAGTACCATATCCCTAGCAACGACTCGGTTGTACGTGAAAATCATCCGTCACACATTTCGTTACCATCCCGCGTTCCATTTTCGGCTAGTTAGTCCATGGCTAAAACACATTCTGTGTTAAAATAAATAAATACCCTCTGGAGTTTTAACACAGAATGTGTTTTAGCCATGGACTAACTAGCCGAAAATGGAACGCGGGATGGGAACGAAATGTGTGACGGATGATTTTCACGTACAACCGAGCCGTTGGTAGGGAAATGGAATTTCCGCCATTTTAATCGCACAGAAATCGTTCACCATTCGTTGGAAAGTTCTTGATTTATCACGAATTTATTTCGTATTTTTTTTCGTAGTTTCATACTATAACTATATAAATTGATGTTATAAATGAATAGTAAACAATGACGCTTGTTTGGTTGTCACTTGGTTGCGCGACAACGCAATTTTCGTAGTTTCATACTATAACTATATAAATTGATGTTATAAATTGATGTTATAAATGAATAGTAAACAATGACGCTTGTTTGGTTGTCACTTGGTTGCGCGACTACGCAAACACATTCTGTGTTTCAATAATTTCGTCCGAAGTATGTAAATAGAGGTAACCGGGGGTCCAGGGGGCTTGCCCCCTGGCGAGGCGCGGAGCGCCGAGTTTTGTTGCATCTTCATCGACGAAACCAATTAATGGAGATCCAGCTGAATTTAAAAATTTCTACAACCACTCGATATTTCTCCAAGGTCGAAGATATTTCTAACCGGATCGGCCTCTGTCTGATTGGTTCACAGTTCTAGACTACTATAGGCTTTACTCAGCACTTGTAATGATTAAGTTTTTTGTTTATTTTCAGGCTGCTATGAAGGCCTACCTCAATGACATGAAATCAAATCCGGACTTCACATCTCAGCAGATCATCCAAACTTTGGAAGAGCGTGGTGAAATGCACCGATTAGATGATATGAGGGAGAAGGAAAAATCTCCATCGCCTCCAAACAAGACTCAGCTGAAAAATAGCAAAAAAGACCTAAAGACTGCTCCACCTGAAAAAATGAAACCAACCTGCTGGGTCGAAACACAATCGGATGAGGGTCACACTTATTATTGGAATACTGAAACAAATGGTTACTACCTACGTACTTCAAATTTATTTATGGTTTTATTAATAGATATACCTATTCACCTATTCTTGTTTGTGCGTAATTTTTTATTTCAGTACTTCGACGTCCTGGTGCCTATCGCAATCAAACTTTCAGGAGTGTTCCTACACAAATTCATTGAGACATGTATAAGGGTTTTTCTCAAAACTTCCTGAGTGGCCAGAAAAAAAAAAAATCTTGCTTGCAGAGAAAACACTATTTACGGATTGTTTGATATTTTATTCTGGCATTCCAGGAAGGGCGAAAACCGCCAATAAATTTGCTTTGTATAGGTTTATGTAAAAACAATCCTGAAATTTTGAAGTGATAGGCACCGGGATGTGGGTAGTATAGCTGTCTAACAAATTCCTGTATAGGCATTTTTTGGATTCCTGAGACCTATTCATGGTACAGACGAATATGTGTCTACTTAATTTGGTCCTGGAATGACCAGTAAATTTTTCAAAATTGGTGAAAGAAGAATCTGAATTTTCGAAATCAGAGAAAGAAGAATCTGAGCCTCAACCTCGTGAATAACTGTAAATAAAAAAAAAAAAAAAAAGTATAATACTTGTTAAGATACCTGGGACACAGGAGAACGTAATAATAACTTTCACTGATTAACAATATAAAAACACTTTATTAGCTTACAAAAACTGGGGCGGCGTAGGGCGCAAGGAAACTCAAGAATGGACTGAGACGGGATAGGAGAGGGCTGCTAGGTAAGGCTAGAGAGAGGGGCAGTCAGCGCTGCCAACCTAACACTACAATCACTAAATGTCCGTACTATAATACACCCTCCTCACAAAATACAAAAAGTTTCACAAAATTATTAATAAACGTAATTAGAAACAATTTTTGGTGTAACAACAAACCATATAGTCAACATGATCTACACCAGAACCTCATTGATAAATGATAGCACTCAAAAGAAAAAGAAACGATATTGATAACAGATATGGCACATCAGTAGCCATATAAACAATTCAAATGTAAACAAAAATTGCCAGTTTTAACAAAAAATGTGTACCTAGGGTATGAAAGAGCAAAACAAATTTGGAGGGTGCATGCACAACAAGCTATCTTATGAAATAGGGTAAGGAATATTAGGTCAAAATTTCTGAACGGAACATAACAAACTTCTCCTTTCCTAAAGGTTTTGTAAAAATATCAGCTATGTTCTGATTGTCAGATCAAGTACCCCTCTTTCGAACAAATCTTTAATAAAATGATATTTCAGTTCAATATGCTTAGTGCTTTGAATTGTCATTTGTTTTGATTAATGAAATCGCGCTCACATTAACTATTTTGAGAACTGGCACTTCACATATACCGAATTCACTCAGGAATGCCTTTCAAATTTACCAACTCCTGTGCTGATGTTGCTCCACTGATGTACTCAGCTTCCATGGTGCTGAGAGCAACGGACGTCGGCTTCTTTGAGAACCAAGATATTTCCTTCAACAGTTTTTCAATCAGTATGGGCTGAGAGACCTTGATGCAGTTTCCATCTCTATTGAATGTCATACCAAGAAAAGAATCAACGTTTTCTAATATTCTTACTTGAAATTCCTCTCTGTGGGCCTCAATTACTTTGTTTACTTGATTAGTTTCGCCAGTTAAAATTGCATCATCAACAAACAGCACAAGATAAACACTTTCTCCAACATACAAAAGATCTTTTAAAATCCAATGTTTTCACAAATTTGAAGAAACGTGTATTCCACGACTTTGGGCTTGAACGGAGACCAGACTTCGTATCAATTTGAGTACCTTATGTGTCCCCTTGTATCCCTTTGGTGAATGTATGTACACATCATGACTGCATTTTCCCTGTAGAAAAGCAGTTGGCGCGTCACAAAAGCGAAGCACCCAATTTTTCTGCACAACCATCGAAATTCATCACCCTCAAAACTCTCCTGAAATCCTCTTTCTACGGCCTTCTGGCTACGAGCCTTCTTCGTTCCATCTGATTTCGTTCTCAAAATCCATTTTGTATCGATCGCCCATTTTTTTCTGGTAAATCGCAGGGGACCCGTGTTTCCAATTTCTTATGAGAGTCCAACTCACGTTTTATAGCTTCTCCCCATTCGCTTGAAAATCACAGCATCCTCATATGTTGTTGGATCATCCCCATATGACATCATACAATATGCTACATCCAGTTCATAATCCTTTAGGTGATAAGGCAATTTCCCCGATCTTCCAACTCTAGTAGTAGCCGGTTTTACTTCACTTCCCCTCTCACTGGATACATCGCGAGATTCTGAAACTTTCTCCACATCCAATTTAGTGATTTCTCTCATGTTCAGCTTCTCGTCCGGCTCAGAAATGGTAGGCTCCTCCTCAACTTCCACCTCTTCGTTTTCCATCATCGGTCCTGATTTAGACTGTTAATAAAACATTATATTCTCATCAAACAGCACGTCCCGAGAACGAATAACTGTCTGTTTCTCGGGCAAGTACAGCCGATATCCTCCACTGCAGTTTCCGACATGCACTGCACAGTTAGAATGAGGGTCGAGCTTTTCTCTTTGTGGCAAAATGGAGTACCATACTCTGCATCCGAAAATTCGCAATTTTGACCATTCCATATTGATGAAGGGGTTTCATCTCTGGGTAATGTACTAGTGGGTGTTTGATTTGGCTCGTATGCCGATGCCTTCACCGCTTCTCCCCACAGTGACTTCAGAATACCAGAATCACTTATTTTTTCCCGTATCATATTTGTAAGGGTTCTAATCATTCGTTCTGCTTGCCCATTCATTGCACTACTATACGGAATCATATACTGAATCTGTATTCCGTGTTCGCGAGTGAATTCTAAAAATAAACTTTGTTGTGTGTTCGCAAGCATTGTCCAATCTGATCTTCTTCACCCTGATGCCAAACTGACGATCATTCTCGATAACATGATAGCGAAGGTCTTTCTCTGCTTCACTTTTATTTTTCAGCAGATGAACGACAACAAAATGTGATAATTCATCTAAGATTACTTGGAAAAAGCGATAACCCTGGTGGTCCTCCACTGACATGGGGCCACAAATATCACTATATATTTGCTCGCCGATTTCCTCTGCTTTCTTCTCTTGGGAACGAAATGGTAGGCGAGTGAGTTTTCCTTCCACACAGGGGGGTCATATATTCGAAGAAAAAGGGAGGCCAAATTGTTCAGAGCGTCTTTTGAGGCATGACCAAGTTGTTTATGCCATATATTTTCACTAAGCACCTCAGCACTGTTTCCAGCAACTAAAAATTTCGAAATTTCGAGATTCTATTGACCACTAATTTATTTGCACTTTGATATATTTGCATTTTGAACTTTAATTATTGATCCATTCTGGCATGTTGTCACAACATTGCCCTTATACGCAATCTCACTGAATGATAAAAGATTATGTTCCAAACCTGGAACAATAACACCTTTAATGTTCAAACTGTGTCCCTGGCACTATTTTGTCCGCGTTTATTTGCACTCATATATTGTCCATTTGCGACTCGAATGTCTATAGGACGATTAATCAGTTCGACATCACATAACAATGATTCCAACTCTGGCCTGAACATATGACACGATGTCCTGAATCAATAAGAAAAACACTATCATCGCTCAATGACATAGGAGCCTGATTACAGTTCATAGCTATTAGGGCAACCTCTGTTTCATGGGCATTTTGTGGGTAAGTGCCTTGAATAACTTCATCCTCGGTACGATCCTCTTCTCCGACTATGATAAGATCCTCGACGATGAAACCCTTGACGAATACGGTTTTTCGGACTTCGATTTTTCCAGTGTGATTTATCTCCGCTGATATGGCATCCTTCCTGAGCTTTGAACACAGTCTGCTCACTAGTTGTGTAATCTGGATTGGATTTGATCTGTTTCATTTCTTCCTTTAAAAGATATGATTTCACAAAGTCCAATTTCACTGTTGGATTTATGTCTAATGCTGTTACTAGAGGCTTCTAACTTGCAGGCATTCGAATTAGTGGGATTCTACTGTCGTAAATAATAAGTATGCTAACTTTTCATTAGTAAATAAGTATTTGACTGGCTGGTTGACTGGCTCAGCATTTGTATGTCCTGGGTGTATCGTAATCCACAAAATAATATCCATGTTTATTGAACGAATGGATAGGTAACCATAAAAGAACAAGAAATTGATATGCAACAAACTAATCAGTCTTATGTATATACTGCTGCTTATGGCACCTAGACCAAACTTCAAATCATCCGAATTCAGTCATGCAGCGCAAAAGTTTCAGTAATGCAGCATGATCGTATGAGAAAATTTTCGTAAATTATTGTATAGTATAATTTTAAATTCTTTGAAATTTGAGCTTTTAGAGTGCAAGGAAATTGCTTACTATTAGGTAATTGTACGATACTTAATGTCTATTTAAATTGAAATGATGGAACAGTGGAAAAAAAGATTATATGTAAGTTGAAATGAAAGGAATGGATGGCTTGAAAGGAACTCACCAGCTGGTTAATCGAAGTCGATGTACGGGCCCCCGTTTGTCTCCGTCCTTTGCAGGAAGATCATTCACTCGCGAATTGACGTAATAAACGAGTGGGAGTAGTGATGTAAAATGAAAGGAATATTGGTTTTATGCGCTGAAATAGCAGGAGGGTGTTGCGACCGAGAGGAAAGGCGACGGCGGACTGGTTGATCTAATAAAGGTAGGAGTTGAGGCAGATATGTTAAGACATACTACCTATCTTTCCACCACTTCCCAACAGTAATTTTATGGCAAAAAAAACATATTCTAAATAATAATTTCCTATTCAAATAGAGGTTTTGAATTTTTAGGTTTTTAAACAAATTTTAATTTATTTTAAGTACATTTTTCAGTATAATTTTGTACATACATTTTTGAATGTTCTATAATTATAATTATTAAACTTTATTTGAGCAATATTCTGCAAAAAAATATAAATTTAACGATTTTTAGCCGTTTTTTGTTATTTTTTCAGCACTTTTTTGAAATTTGACCAATTTAATATGCTCAAAATATGCTGGCCAACGAAATCGTCCTTTCGTTTAGAAAGCTTGATTTTTTGGCGCAAGAATGGAATTTTTACCTCAATCCTAAGGAGAGTTATCGTCTGGAATGACATTTATATGAAAGAGGTTTAAACAAATGTATATATAAATACTTATTTACTAATGACAAGTTAGCATACTTATTATTTACTACAGTAGAATCCCACTAATTCGAATGGAAACATTGGTCCCTTGGAAAAATCCCGTCAATTCGAATGAAACAAATGAATTTCGGTCCCCTCGCTAATTCGAACAAAGTCCGGGAGGTCTCTTTCTTTGACAGTGGTCTCCGAAATGCACATAGCTTGGGAAAATGTCGAACCGAGTACAATTTCCAACTGTTTCAGGGCTTTCGGTTTCGTTAATGGTTTAGAAAGTTCACACAAAGTAGTTATAGACATTGATTCAGAGGACTTGGCAGTGGAATGGAACCGTATTCCTCAAAATGATCAGCCCATCAGATTTTCATTTTGACGATGACGTTGCCGTTGTTGGGTCGTTAGTGAGGCAGAAATTTTTAAGCAACAAACTGTGGATTGTTGTGAGCCACTCATCTCAGTGGCTCACGTTGTGCTAGTAGCTCGAGATGACTTGGATCTCTCCACCATGCAGTTTCGAGATGCACTCGCCATGAGGTATGGGAAGGAGCCAGAGGGGTTGCCTAGCCGTTGCGACGGATGTGGCAACCAAATGAACCTCAGTCATGTGCTTAATTGTAAAAAGGGGGGGGGGGGCTTATAAAGTATGGCCATGACCAAATTCGAGATTCCTGTGCCAAGATGGCAAGTCTTGCTTGGAATTCCGTCGGCCTGGAACCGGTCTTACAAGAAGATATAGATGGCACTCCAAAGCTTATTGCGGATATAAATGTACACGGATTCTGGGACCCAGAGAGAACGGCGTACTTTGATACGCGCGTGATTAACGCTGACGCCGCCTCTTACTGCTCTCAGGATTGGAAAACAATATCCCAAAATGCAGCAAACGCCAAACACGCCAAATACGATGCAGCAGCAGAAGACGTGAGGGGATCCTTCACACCACTGGTGGTTTCGTGTGACGGCGCCTTGCACAGAGAATTTGAATATTTTCTTAAGAGGCTTGCATGCGTGCTCTCTGATAAATGGCAGAAGCCCTTGTCGCACATCACCCAATGGGTGAGAGTAAAAACCCAAATTTTGATCGTACGGGCGGTTTCACTGAGGATAAGAGGTACCAGGAGGAAGGTGAGGTGCCTTGGACTGGAGGATGGCGCACTAATGCCTCTATGAAGGATATATAACAATTAATTAAATAAGATGATCCACAAAAGTAGAAGAGAAACCTAAAAAACTTTCAAGCGAATATCCCCCTCATTCAACGTATCATGATCATTAAATATATTAATGGATAGTTGGAAAAAAAAAAAACTATGGATGAACCCGAAGTAGTCAACGGAGAAGAATGTGATCAGATTACTGACTTTTTTCAATGAGTTCTTATACCTACGCACAATTTGAGAACCTAATTTGGCGATTTTTCGTAAATTAAAATGAACCGCTCGCTAATTCGAATTTTTCGTAATCAACTCCCATTAATACGAACTCTCACTGATTCAAAACTTTCGATAATTCGAATTTTTGAGCTGGTCCCTTGGAATTCGAATTAGAGGGATTCTACTGTAGCTGGTTTTGACAGGAACCATAAAATTAGCGAGAGTTTGAATTGCAGAGGTTGTTGAGAATTAAATTCCGCAATAATGAATATAATGCTGTGTAAACATTTTGCCAAGAAATGAATTAAGGAAGAAAATAATCATTTAAGGATGTAGAAACTGTTTTCGTAGTTATTAAGTACCAATTTCTTAATTTCAGAGTCTTCTTGGGAGGTCCCTAAAGAGGGATACAAATCAATGGTGGATTACCAGTCCGAAATTAAGGCTGCTCAAGCCAAAGCTGAAAACACGAAAGAAGAATTAAGAGCTTTCAAGGCTAGGGAAGAGATGAAAAAATTCAATCCTTCCGTAAAAACAGTAAAAGAAGATGATGATGTAGGAGCGCCAGTAATGGGGCCTGCCCCAAAACCTGACCCTTATGGTGGTTGGTCTACAGTAATTCGAGAGTGAGTTATTCTTTTATACGGAGGTGTAATCTATCCAGAACTATACTGAGTTAAGTTGGATCAGAATAAATAATTTTTTAATTTGGTTTTTAATGTTTGCAGAGAACCCCAACAGATCGATCTTCAACTTCCAAAGACAGAAGAAGTACCTGTTTACATACCAGCTGTTCGGGAATCGAGAATCGGCATGAAAGAGAGAAAACTTGAGTCATTGGATGCCGATGATGTTCCCTCCACATTCAAGAAAAGGAAACTCGGTTTCAAAGGGAACATTAGACGACGAACTGGGGATGAAAGCGACTGAGTTTAGTTAGTGGAGTTGATAAGTAACCTAAGACTTAATTGTGAATAGTAATGACGTTGTTTTAAATTCGATCTCTTCATCAGGTAGGAATTTACCTGAGTATTATTCTGGACAATTGTTTCAGATAAAAGGAACATACATTACTGGGTTTCGATTACTGGAAGTTCCTTAAAGATATGACTCTCTCAATATAGATTTCTGTAATTAGGGCCACCGAAATCAGATGCTTATCTGTTATTTTAATTTAATAAAATAAAATACCGGTTTACCGCAGGGTAACGTTACCAACATTGGAGCAGCACGAAATTTTTACCTACAACTTACTACATTAGAAATAGTAGGAGAAGAAAGACAAATTATCTGTAGAATTCACATTCCATCAATCTGAAACTAACATAAGGAAATCCGATATTGTTCGTTTAATATCCAAAGCCTCGCACAAAAAAATTAAAAAATGAACAAGATTGCTGCAATGGAACGAACGATGAAGGTGTGACTTGGATTTGGGACCGCGAGAGGAGTCTCTGGTCTACATGATAGATGGTCAGTCCCATCTCAGAATAGAGTGTCTCTACCTCGTGATCTATCGCGAAGTTGGACGATTCTTCTCACACCTTTCAGATGAAGTAACTGGGGATGTCTCAACTGTATAACCAAAGAAAGGAACTTCCGATAGCTGCACATCTTAATGTATTATGGTTTTAACAGAGCTGTCACACTCCTTTATCTATTCTTGATGTCAGAGTTGGTGATGTGGACCCTGCCCTTCATTCAACTTTTTCGTGTGCTGGCATAATTCCAAATCAACGTGTTAATATTAATTCCAATGGTACGTGGGGTTCAGGGTCTCCAGAAAGAACCCTTAATAAACCCTTGTTATAAATTTATAAACCTTGTTATATTGGTGAATTCTTGAGGACTTTGTGATTTCTATTTTCTTCCCCTATAATTAAATTGATATTCCCAATTGATTCCTGGTTCCTCATCCTGGTTCCTTCTTTAATTGATTTTCAATGGATACATTCCTAAATTTTATTTCCAGGGTTACGTTTCCATTTCTCCAACACGAAAGTGCGTCCACCTCACATTCTGCCACAAAGTTCAACATTTATTCTCACTTCTTCTAAATGCACTTATTAGGGATATTCCAAACTGTGGAAGAGAACTCTGGATTGCTGCACATTGTTTAGTACTTACCACGGTTTTAGCAGTGTTGTCTGTGATGAATATGGGTAGTTCCTCCTTCTCGATTCTTGCAAATGCCACATCTAGGGATAGTTCCTGGGTCATCAGCTTTCAGGATATCCTCTAGGGTTGCAGGTTAATCGGCTCTACTCTTTGATGGGGTAACTACACCATTTCCATCACCTCCTTGTTATGTGTTAGCAGAGCTTGGTTTTGAACCACAACTCCCCATCAGCCCCTCTATTATTGACAAAATTATTGACAAAATTGGCAATATACTTTTACCATTTAAAAATTAAACATTTACCCCAGCCACCCTCCTCCCAGGGGAGCTGAGCGCCCCTTCCACTCCCTCCCCAAACTACTGCTTTTTAAAAGCCTCAGGAGTGATGGATTTGGGTAGTTCTTCCTTCTCGATTGTTGCAAATGCCACATCTAGGGATAGTTCCTGGGTCATCAGCAACACCTCTAGGTGTTGCAGGTTAATCGGCTCTACTCTTTGATGGGGTAACTACACCATTTCCATCACCTCCTAGTTATGTGTTAGCAGAGCTTGGTTTTGAACCACAACTCCCCATCAGCCCCTCTATTATTGACAAAATTATTGACAAAATTGGCAATATACTTTTACCATTTAAAAATTAAACATTTACCCCAGCCACCCTCCTCCCAGGGGAGCTGAGCGCCCCTTCCACCCCCTCCCCGAACTACTACTTTTTAAAAGCCTCAGGAGTGATGGATTTGGGTAGTTCTTCCTTCTCGATTGTTGAAAATGCCATTTCTAGGGATGGTTCCTGGGTTATCAGCTTTCAGGATATCCTCTGGGTGTAGTCGGTTAATCGTCTCTATCCTTTGAAGAGATAACTACTCCATTTCCATCACCTCCTTGTTAAATATCCCCCCCCCCCCCCTACCTGCCATTGACGTGGATTTGGTAGATCGACAGTGATCTGGCTTGGCTGCAACTTCTTCCAGCAGCCTTCAGTTTCACTCTGGCATTATGCTACCCCAATTAACCTGAGATTTCGGGGAAACGTGTTCTGGAAAAACTCTGCAGTCGAAGTAGTTTTTCATTACACTAGCCTCGGCAGTGCAGTGGATAAAGGTGCGATCTTTTTCAGAGGAGTGTTGACACTTGCCAAGCGGAGGGCTACGATAAGGTAGTTAGTTGACAAAACGGTGAAAATCACAGAAAGAAAATTACTTATCGTAGATGAGTGCAGTTGTTATATCAGTTTATCATTAAAAAATGTACAAACTAACATGCATGTTTTTTGTACGGTTGCACAAACGTGCAGATGTCCCTCATTTCCCCCCATCTAGAGATCTAGAAAGAACATTAATGTTGAAATGCATGCCTGTAGATATGATCTATACCTACATTAGATTTATTATTGTGATCGCAGATTTCAGTTAATCTGAACTGCTAAAAAAGGGACAATTAGACATACTATAACCTTTCGTGTAAATATATTGTGCTTAAAAAAATATTTTTTTAAATAAGGATTTGCTAAATATAATGTGTAGTGTGTGTGTGTGTATGCCTACCTACTGTAGATTACAACTGCAGATAAATACATGATATGTACAGCACACATACTTGTAAAATTATTGTGTATTCGTACTTGTAAACTCACTTAAGTACATTATAAACTTATTTTACATGTACATATAGCTGTAATAATATTAGTATACGTTTGTTGTAATATGTACATAATTTGTATAAATACAGTTCAATTTAATTAGCAAAAAAATTGTATGAAGTCTGTCATGCTCCTACACACCTCAAAATAATTAAGGGGTCACTTTTCCTTGTAGACCCCCCGACCAATCGGACAAAGTTCACATTATATCTCATGTTTAGGTACCTAGAGAGGATGAGATGTACCTTTTTCCCCCCCTCAAACACTGAGAACGGCTAGCGATATCAAGCTCTGACTTGAGCCAAAACAGAACGAATCGCGCTTCTTCATGTCTATCAGCCCTAATCCGAGAACGGGATAATTTATCGCAAATCTGGCTTCACCAATGTGTTCAGTACTAAAAAAATCTTTGAACTGAGACGTCACTCAGCAAAAATGAACATATAAGTACCCAATTAATCCCCCCACCGGTAGTCCAAAAAATGTTTTGATTTTTTTTCCGATTTTTATTTGCTTAAAACTTAGTACCTATCGGGCACCCCATGAACGCTTTCCAAGTTTCACTTCTATATCTCAAAAATTGTGGAAGTGCATTCCTGGAGTTTTCTAATTATTTTTCCTTCCTGGGGACGTGTTCTGTAACCTTTCGAAATAATATATAACTAAAATGGACTAACTTTCCGCTGGACAAAGTTTCCACTAACAGGCACCACAACAGTTGTAAACTAACGAGTACTAATACTACTCAGGGGCGGATCTAGGTTGCAATTTGGGGAGGGGTCACCGGGGGTATGGAATACCCCCTAGGCAGATGGGGTCCGGGGGTCCTCCCCCGGAGAGATTTTGAAATTTAAAACCCACGGAGGTGGTTTTTGAACTTTTTAAATAGGTACATAAACTAAAATATTGGCGTATACAACTTAAAAATTAAAGTTTAACCCTGACTTTGTTTACATTCACTGGGTAGAGCTGTAGTTATGCGATATTTTTCTGGGATTGATCCTTAGTATTCAATTTTGGGCAGTGGGAGTCCGGGGGCCCTCCCCCGAAAATATTGGTGAATCGTAAGACAATAAAACGCATTTCTAGGCTATCTGGCAACTTAATATGATAAATTATGTTATGCAGGGCAAGCAAAATACACAAAACTTCCACTTGAAGACCCTTTTTTTATTGCACTATTTTAGTTTCTTGCTACTTGTATAGATAAGACTTATCTTATTTAGGTAAGTACATATGAATTACATACGAAATAAAACAAATTAGTTCTCTTCTCCCATTCCTCCAAATAATACTAACGATTTCCCTCCTCTATACTCACTATATTATAACTGAAATGACGGCATTAGTGAAAGTGATGAATTTCCATTCTAGAAAGCACTACCAAAGAGGAGTACCTAAATAATACTGTTATACCAATAAAATAAACATGAAACTACTTTAATTATATACTTTTACATAGATAGTTCCTGGACTAAGAAACAAACTCTTGCCTCAATTTCTTTTCGGCAAATCTAACTAAAGATTCTGAGTCAATTGAAATATCCCTATGGACGTTGAGAAGTGCCAATCCAGTCAGCCTTTCTTCACCCATATTAGCCCTAAGCCATGTCTTCAGGCGCCTTGGAGTAGAAAAGGTACGCTCCGTGGTAGCTGCACTGACAGGAAGAGTTGCTAAAATTTTCAGTTTTGGATCACCCTAAAAAACCGAAAAGAGTGGAGATAAGTAGATGCCAAAACCCATTAAGTAAGGATATCGTTACACAAATATTCCTGAAATATTGAAAAAACATTTTCCGATGCTAGGCCTATTAAGGAAAGATTTAAAATTATTTAAAAAAAAAATAGCATTTGTGTTATGCTTGTTTAAGAAAAATTGAATCTCAAACAAAGTTTCAGAACCAAAATCCTGCTAGGAAATCCCCGGTATAATTTATAATTACTAGTTAAAAATTAAACCCAACTAAAATTTGTTTCCAGTTTGGGTGTTTCAAAAATCACTCAACAATTCTAGTAGCAGAGGAAACGAGCGTGTGGAAATGTATTCAACAGATGCCTGAGAAAGAGTTTGTATTTTGTTATAAACAAACAAATCTTTATCTGCTACCAGGGCTACATACACAATATAATTACAATTTTTTTTAAATAAAAAAATGTATATTATATTTTTATACTATAACAATCGTAGTGGATAATGACATTACAGATCCAGAATTACTCTAGAACATTTTTCAATTTATTATAAATACCGATAAGAAATGAAAGGGGCCTCCATATGTTATATTTGTTAATATACACACTAAAATATGCTGGACGGTAGACCTAGACAATAACGCTCACTCTACTATGTGCGGTGATAGAAACCACGACGCTAGAGGTAATGAAATCATTGAATTTATTTCCAGATATAATTGCAATAATAGTAACACTCCCACATTCTCGTCAGGGAATGGGGAATCATGTATAGATATCACACTTAGCAGTAGAGATCTACAGGAACATATAATAGATTGAAGGGTTATGCCACATGTAATACAATCAGACCATAGGGCGATTACCTTCACAATGAGTACCATTAAACCAATCCCAATCAAAGTCCAAAACCCGAGACGGGCAGATTGGGAGAGCTATACAGATAGGCTTAAAATTGAGCTACAGAATTGTAACTTCGACTGGAATAATCCAGATATGTTAAATGACAATACACATAAACTGATCACATGCCTGAACAACGCATTCAATTTTGCCTGTCCAGCAAAGGTGATCAGAACTAAGAGCAAACCCTATTGGTGCTTAGAGCTGAAAAACCTGAGGACACAATGCCGCAGGCTACAGAGGAGATCTGAGAGAACTAAGACAGACTCAGATAAGGAACTATATAGACAATGCAGAAGCGAATATCGCACTCTGCTAAACCAGAAGCAACGGAGTAGTTGAAGGAACTTCTGTGGAGAAATTGAATCCACAGAGGAGACAGTGAGGAGTTATTCAGGGTGATACCACACCTAGACTTGGATTACCCGTCGGTCCGGGAGGTGTTAGGATGAATAGTGAAAGGGAGACGCTTAATATCTTGGCGTCTACGCACTTTCCGGGCTCCTCGGAGATACCTGACCACGATTTTGGGATCACAGACACATTTCTGATGGAGGAATTAGATGATGAGACGTTAAATACAGTTATCAACGAGGAAAAACTTAGATGGGCGGTACACTCCATGAAGCCATACAAAGCGTGTGGCATCGATGGGATATATGCAGCCTGTCTTCAGAAAGCATTTGCAGAATTAAAGCAACATCTCATTTTACTCTTCAGGGGTATGCTGAGATGGAATCTTATCCCTAGGATATTAAGTGAGTACTATATTTACCCAAACCTAGTAGAACGGATTACACAGATCCAAAGTCACTTAGACCTATAAGTCTGTGTTCCATCATGATTAAAATCCTAGAAAAACTAATTGATAGATATATTAGGGACACCAAACTCTCTGTGTCCCCATTACACCCTTATCAATAAGCCTACCTGCAGGGCAAATCTGTAGACGGAGCGCTACACAACCTTGTAGGAAGGATAGAAAATAACGCATTCAAGAAGGGATGCGCTACAGGATTATTTTTTGACATTGGGGGTGCAATGGGATGCAATAGAAGGCGTTATTTGACAGAGGAGTGGAGATACAAATTGCACGATGGTGCAGAAATTATCTCTCACAAAGGAAGATCACAAGTTCTTTAGGTAATACTACAGTAAAATATAATGTAAGTAGAGGCATGCCGCAGGGGGGTGCAATTTCACCGCTCCTGTGGTGCCTGGTCGTAGATGAGCTCCTGCGTGCACTATCAGACACAGGGCTTCATACCCAGTTCTTTGCTGATGACGGGGTGGTACTCATAGAGGGTAACAACCCCATAGAAATAAAAAATAGAGTTAATCAAGCTCTGGCCATTATTGAGACATGGTGCACGGATAAGGGACTTTTTATTAATCCAAATAAAATTGACCTTGTTATGTTCACTAGGAAAAGAAGAAACCCACCCATTGGACAATTAGTCTACATGGGTCAGAATCTTACAACAAAAGAACAGACTAAATACCTAGGAGTCATTTTAGACAGGAAACTAACCTGGAAACCACACATTGAGTGGAAATACAGGAAAGCCCTCAACAGCCTCTTCTGTGTACGTAGGGCTGTAGGCAAGACTTGGGGATTCACTCCAAAAGTAATGTTATGGATAAACAGGGCTATCATAATGCCGAGATTATTATTCGGAGTACTGGTGTGGTGGCCCGGAATCAAGGGGGGGGGGAACATCCTGAATAAGCTAGACAGAATCATCTGTATGCTCGTGACGGGCGCTTTCCGGACTGCTCCTACTAGGAGTCTACAGATAATTTTGGGTCTTGCACCCATAAATACACAAGCAATGGTACAGTCAATGCATGCTACCAATACGCTTATGAGGACGGGTGAGTGGAAACATAACTACCACACACTAACTCATAATAGACAATCAAGCCATACCCTTATAGCACCAGCTACACTAGGGTATATCCCAGAAATGAAAATGCCACATGACGAGCTTGGGAAAACCTACTTATGGAAGGATCCCACCACGTACGTCATAGGTGACATAGGAAATTGGGACAGGTTAGTCCCTAGAACTCAAAGAACTCGTCTGTCATGCTTCTCAGACGGCTCCAGAGTCGTATCTGAAAACATGACCAGAACAGGTGCTGGTGTATACATACCTGATTTGGATATAGCTGACTGCTTCACTCTGGACACACCACTGTGTTCCAGAGTGAGCTATATGCCATTATTAGGTGTGTTGACAGTTTAATAGAAAACAATACGAGAAGAAGACAAATAGTCGTACATACAGTTAGCCAGGCTTGCATCAAAGCGCTGATGAACCCGGTCACCACCTCAACAATAATCAAAGAGGCTAAAGATAAACTGACCCCAAACAACAAAGACCACAAGCAACAAAGACAACAAAGTGTATGTCAATTGGGTGACAGGTCACGAAGGTCATACAGAGAATGAAGAGGCAGATCGCCTAGCCAGGCAGGGGTCAAACTAGAAACTATTATGGACCGACCCCAGCCTTAGGCATAACGCGCAACGCGTGTAAAGCCAGGGCAAACACCTGGACCAACAGAGATCTAAATGAGTTATGGAGAAAAGAGGACAATAGATATAGACAATCTAGGTTGTGTATATCTGGCTACAAAAAGAGTAGATCAGACTGGATTATAACACAGCCTAGAATGCAAATGAGGAAACTAATAGGGGTCCTCACAGGGCATTACAGCTTTAAGAGGACCCTTTTTATCATGTCCAAGTTATCTTCACCACTCTGCGAGCGTGGAAGCGGAGAGGACACAGCTGAACACTTTCTTTGCGACTGTGACAGATTCTGGAGATCTAGGCAAGAAGCCCTAGGACACAATACAATCGAAAGGGCCTCACTCAAAAACCTAGATTGGAAACAGATTAAGAAGTTTGTTGAGTTGAGCAACAAGTTTAGGGACATAGCACAGCCGTAGAATCCCCAATTACAAAAGGGGCCCTTTTTGGGGAAATATAAGCCATTGGGCCTGGGATTTCTTTCTACGGAAGCCCTATGCAGTCAGTCAGTCAGGGGAGAAGTTGCATGCAGTTTCTCCAAAAACCAATGTGCGTATTTTTATTATTTTCCGTGTGTGTTACCTATAGTGTAACCTCAACAATAAATACTTCAGTTTTTCAATGATTTTTCTCTAATAATTGTAGGGTGCACGTCATTTGGCATGTGATTTGGCCTTCTACCTTGTTTATGTTAGCTACAGTGTCGATTTGAAGTAGGATTCTCATGTGTGTTACCACTCATGTGTGTTACCAGTGCAGCAGTAACACACATGAGCTCCTGGTAACACACATGAGGTCCTCACAGATAATTTTGGAAAGTATGATTTATTCGAATTTCACGTTCATGGCATCATTGTTTTGTTTAATTTGAGTTATATTTTGGAGTTGGCGACTAGACAAATTCTCATAATTCGAACATTTTCAGGCGCTGACAGCTGCAGATAAACGGAGGAGATACCGGGAAAAGAAGAAGTTGGATCCCGTCCGTGAGGCTGCTTTCAGAGCTAAAGAAAAAGACAGATCGCTTAGCAGAAAGAAAGTGAAGAATATGATGCCACAACAACATCGCCGCATGAAAAAATGGGACAAGAACCGACGAGACCGGAAGAAACATAGACAGCTGATCTTGACTCCACCTGAATGGCCCATTCCATCTGCCCTTCAACTCGATGGGAATGCTTTATGAGGGAGAAGAACCCTCCTGAAGAATCGCTCGAAACTCGTCAGGGAAAAACAAAATCTGGAGAACAAAAATTTGAAGTTACAAGAAGAGATGGACAGGTGGAGGAGGAAGTATTGGGCTGCTGCCAAGATGAATCAGCGTGCAATGACAAAACAAATCGCCAACAATACACCAAAGGTGGTCTTGATGAGCCCTACAACCAAGGCAAGACACAGTAAAAAAAAATAATAATAATGTTGTAAAGTCATTAGCATTTCACTATGAGCTGTTGCCAGTAGTGAGGCCAGTTCTCAAGAAGAACTGACAATTCAGCATTGCTCTAATGTCAAACTAAATCAAGACACGACTGCTCACCCACTTCTGCCGAACATCACTGGGGTACAAGAACCAAATCAGAGTGTATAACGAACACAAGGCAGAACAGCAGGCCTCGAAGAATTCGGTGACGGACTTCTTTCTGACTGATGATGTCAGCCGGTCAACAGCAGGGATCAAGGAAACTCTGACGAGGAAGGGGATTAAGAAACAGAAGAGATATCTGCAGTCCCCCATGAAGAAATTGCACGCTCTGTTCTATGAATCTACAGGTTTGAAATGTTCCTATCCGTATCGTCCATTCTATGTCGTGTGTATGAAGGAGGCAGAAAGGAACACCTGCCTCTACAAACTCCACAGCAACGTCAAGATGATGGCGTCAGTTCTGAAAAAAAAGAGCGTTGTGGAAGACGGAGACCCTCACAACATCGTCAGCTTGATGATTTGCAACAAAAACTACTACTTCTGTATGAAACGGTTCTGTGGCGATTGTGAGAGTAAGGCGGCGATTCCAGCTCTTGACTGTGCTATACAAAATGACACTGTGAAATGGAACCAGTGGGTGAATGAAGGTTAGGAACGCGTGAAGGGCGATAAACCCTACACAGTGAAAGTTGTCAAAAAGAGCCCAATTGGAACTGTCATCCGGCTAGAGGACTTCGAAAAAACGATGAAAGAATTTGCTGTCCACGTTTTCAACTTGAAAATGCAGTTTCACACGTACAAGGCATGTAAAGAAAATCTGGATGCTACCAGTGCCCTGATTCACGTAGATTTTTTGGAAAATTATAACTGTAAGCTTGCGGAGGAAATTCAAAGTTTCCACTTCGGTCGAGAAGAAGCCAAGTTACCCTACACATGCTAGTTCTCTTTATTTCAGGTTCTGAAACAGTTCCTTTCTGCTCAGTTTCCCCCAGTTTTGATCATGGACCACATGCCATATGGGCTCATTTGGATCCCATTTTAAACTTCATCCGAGAAAAACACCCTTCAGTGACCACTTTACATTTCTTCTCAGACACTCCGGCAAATCAGTACTTTTATTTATTTTCCAATAAACTGCAGGAATACGGATTCATCGCAGGTACATGGTCTTTATTTGAATCTGCCCATGGGAAAGGAGCTCCCAATGGTGTGGGAGAGGCGTTGAAGCGAGCAGCCAACAGAAAAGTTACTAAAAACATGGACATCCCGGACCCTATCACGTTCTACAATGTGCTTTAGCCAGATTCCAAGATTGAGCTATTATATGTAGGTACCAGAAGAAAAAGTTCAACAGATGCTGCAGCTCGTACCTCATGGACTTCAACCTATCAAAGGGACTATGAAAATCCACCAGATCGCACTCATGGACATTAAAATCATGCATCGCGAAAATTCGTCCTTTTGCCCCAATAATGACTGGGTTCGTCAGATCTTTTGCTCCTGCTTTGAGCTCTTCAAAACCCAGTCAAAACCTTGTCCAGGAACTCGATGATCTCTCAGGCAACGACCTGGAACCTATGGAAATGCCTTCAGATGATGAAAACGACCATCTGCATGATCAACAACTGGCCGAAAACGACGGCTTCCCTCAGCCCTGTTCTCCACCTCTTGTGCAAGAGGTCACCCCTGAAACAGTACAAGATGGTTCACACGTTCTCGTAGAATTTATTGGATGTGATAAGAAGAAGTCGAAGTTCACTTACGTCGGCGTGTGCCAGGAGAGCGAGGAGACCGAAGAAGGCGAAATCAGAGTGATGTTCTATAGACAGTTTGCGGACGATCAAACACTAATCTCCATTAAGACTGATGACGTATGTGATGTTGAGCATTCACAGATATTAGAGATTCTTCCTAACCGAACGATGGTTCTGAAGGGCCACCGAGTTTTTACAAATTGTCCAAAAATATAGAAGTCAGAAAACAATGAGACTGATTGATTATATAAGCCTTATAAGATTTATGTATTTGTGAAGTCAAATGTTTGAGATCATTTAATTCTAAGTAAAGTTGAGAGTCAATTTGAGAACATTTAACTCTAAGTTAAGTTGCGGGTGAAGTGTTTTTGTGTGTAGGAGGCCCTTTTTGTGATATCGTTCTCTTTTGTTTTTGAAGCCTTCGATTTTGCTTCTACCTTACTAATTACCACAATAGGTTTACTTCGCAGTTGTATTATGTATTCAGAGTTTAAATATGTTAATAAAGAGAACCTGGGCAGACTGATACATACAAGCACCAGGAATCAAAATCGTTACCAAGTTTCCAAAACAATTTTCAAAAACATGTATTCCTAGCTTTTCTGTGATTCTATTTTGAATAAAAAGGTAAATACAAAGATTTTCTTATCGTTTACATAAATGTTTTCTGTCTCTAACGTCGTTTCTCTTTGAAGTTCTCACATTGTGTTCTTTCGACATTGTAGCTCATGTCTGTTACCATGCGTGTTAATGTGTCCATTACAGAAAAGTTGATTTGGAGAATCAGCTGTGAAAGTTTTGGTACGACCTGATCCTAATAACAGGGAAGGAGATGATTTTGAGTGGTAGTAAAAGGTTTTTGAGAGTTCGGGTAGTGCAGTAAAGTATAATCACGAATCTAGTGGCCAGTGTGTTTCTTAACGGGTAACACATATGAGATTTAAGGCAAAAAATCTCGGGTTTTATGCGTTCTTTAGCAGTGAGCTCGATTTATATGTCTTAAAAATGGTTCTACAAAGCCCCTAGAAAAGAATTTCGACCAACCTGACAGTTGGGACATCTTACACTAATTTTTCAAGAATGGTAACACACATGAGGTTGAGACTGTAGTGGATTTATATAAGTTTTACTTGGTGTAGGTAGACCAAGTGGGACGTTATGAAAAGTACCCATGTCTCGATTATGCGGGTTATACCCTAGGTTGTTTCCGGACGGAAAGTAAACGGAATTGTCATAGCCAACTGGGTTTGTCGTGGAATTATAAGGTTCGTTCGTAGTTGGGCCGCGAGGAGCGCTAGGCTCTGCTCGAGCTTCTTGGGGCTGTCGAGTTGGGTATTGTTTTCCCGTGTAATAATCTGGCTTTAGATAGATATCTTTTTGCGGAGCCGAGTTGACTTGGTCAGAGTACTGAAAAGTACCGTTTTGGTCATGCGATTTGTGCATGACGGGAGTGTACAGTGCACTCGCGTCGGCGGAGTAGCCGTGTGATGAATATCGAAGATATTCATGCTTGTGTGTAGAATCGTATTGATTACTTTCAGAAAGGGTCTGAAAAGTATCCTCTACCTGTTGTACAGGTGAGTGTGTAATCACCAAGTCTGTCGCAGAGTTGGTAGGCAACGCGTCGATCCCGTCACTGAGACTAGCGGTGGAACGGCGACGTTGGAATGCGGGTGGATCATAACTCGAGCGTTTGCCGCCCGCGCTAGGATCCTCCTCCCCGGCTCCGCCGAGGAAGGATGGGCCTCGCTCCATCGTACGAAATGGAATATAGAATTCGCTTGAAATACCTTTTTGGCTCTGAAAAAGGATTTGTGTAGAGGAGGGACTCGCTTCACAGATCTCTCTCCCAGATCAATGCGAGGGTCCTCTCCGAGTCCTAAAAAGAACTTCCTTAGACGGTTAATCGGATCGTATGAGAAGTGCGATTAACCGGCGGGTCCCAGCGGTCGATCAAGAGCGTAAGGCTGCAAGATCCGGGTGGCCCGACTAAGACACCCCAGCGGGCGTACAAGAAGATAGAAATCTTAGCTTGTACCGGGCGATGTCCTGACCGAAGAACTTCGATTGGTAGTGAGTAGTGAAACACGTACTCGAAGCTACCAAGAAGTCGGGAAGAACTGGAAGAGAGAAAAATGCCTCGATGCGTGTAGAAACTTCGTCGGAGGAGAAGAGTCATCAGCGTGAGTGTAGAAATTGGAATGAAGACGCTGGGTCTAGTGCGTGGTATTTATAGGGGGAGGCCGTCTCTGATTGGCCCAGATCGCGGGCCGCTTTATGGTTAGTATGCAAATGAGCTCGTTGATTCTCGGCTCGGCCGGGCTGTCTCCTGATTGGCCCGCTTAATTGCTCTCGCGCAACAGGTGTTTCCTGATTGGTTCGCTTAGTTTCTCTCACAATCTGTGTTTCAGATTGTCGAGTTAATTTGCTAGCTTCGTCCTTGAGCCTCGTAGAGGTCATTTGGTTGCTTCCTTGAGTTGGTGTTCTCAAGGCAACCTTTTCGTGTTGTCTTGTCAAGCCTCTCTCCCGCAGTAGGTGTTTAGCTTGTTGGGTTTGTGCGGATATTTCGTCCGTGAGTGTGTGTTTTGCATAAACTCTCGGGCGAAATATGTTATTTCGCGCGGACGTAACCCGACGTCTTATGTGTGTAGTTCTACCTTGAGAACTTAATTTTGGTAGCCCTGAAAAGGGCTGGTGATAAGGTGTGGTTAATTCACCACAGAGACCACGTTATTTTGCAAACACTACGGATTTATCTGTGTTTCAGTTGTCTTAATCGATATCTGATTCTTAGGACCAGGGTATTGACATGCTTTTCCCAAGTTAGTTTTTCTTCAAGTAGGTATCGAACACTGACGAAAGGGCACTGCATATTGCTTCCGAAAATTGGATAAAATCAATATTTGCATACGGAATGTATGGTTGGAAAACTCAAATTCAGCATTAAATTCGGTAATGAATGCTTCTAGTTTCGAAACTTGACGAACTGGTACTCATACTTTTTGAAACTGACAACTTTACACCACTAGTTTTCAGTATCCAATCCCTGATAATATGAGATGGAAATTAAAAATTATTGTTCAAAATTAGAGAATATTAGTTCTTAAAACATGCAGGTGAAACATCCCAGTCCATGTCAAGATGATCAGAAGGGCAAAAATTAAATATTAGATTTCTGAGGAATAATGTCCTTAGATGATCCGCACAGTAGTTTTCCATTTGGTGCGTTTATATCTGGGCATAGAGTTACACAGAGAGGATTATTCCAAATAAATATCACCGATTTGAGAACATTACTTACCGCCCTGAATGCTGAAGACGTTTTCTCGAAAACTTTTGACTTATTACCACCTGAAACACATTAGTTACTGTGCGGCGGCGGCGCCCCACCCACCCGACGGCCCTGATATCTAATATCAAGTTATATTCACAAACTAGGAAGGTATACAGACCGTTCTTCACTCGGCTTTCATGTTTCAATGCCATTTTGAAATAAAAACTCACTGCTTAAAATTATGCACATTGCTTCCGAAAATTGGGGAAAATCAATATTTCCAGAGGTTTGCGGAATAAACGGGTTGAAAACTCAAATTCAGCATCAAATTCCGCAAATAATGCTTCTAGTTTCGAAACGACGAACTGGTACTCATACTTTTTTAAAGTCACACCTTTATACCACTGGTTTTCAATAACCAATTTCTGATAAAAGGAGATGGAAATTAAACAAACTTCTGCCACGTTAGGTGTGGTAAAGCTTCCTCGTTTACCTATCATGAATGTATAGATCATTGAAATGTTTTAAATGATCTTGGAAAATTCCATTGCGGAAAAGAGTAAATCAAGAAGCAGCGTGAAACGTCATCATTGCTCAATTAGGAAACGAAAAAATTATACTCAATGTAATTTACATTTGCGCAAGCGCAGAGTGAACTGATGAGTTGAGAACAATGAAATAGGTACGGGATCATCTACAACCTAAACCGCGGATTCACTGACAATCTCATCAAAATCGGTTGAAATCTGTGGAAATTAAGGTCGTTACAAGTATTTCACATTGGAACATTCGCAGTAGCTATTAACGATACTATCATATTGAAATTGATATGGGATCAAATTGTCATCCCCAACTATCATTCTAATTTGAGCGATATTGGACGACTAGAGAGTGAAAAAATGGAGCATAATGGAATTAACGTTTCCACATGTGCAGAGTGAAGTGTTGATTTGGCCAGAATGAAACTGATAGGGGACCGTCTACACTAGACTGAAAAAAACGAAAGTTCGAATTTTTGAGGGGCTCAAAGCTCAGATGATTGCATCAGATGCTAGGAACAACTCCTGAAAATTTCAGTCCGAACCGATAACCCCTTGAGGTCTCCTAAACCCGTTTTTTGGTAATTGAATTATCGATTTTAGAACACTAGACGCTTAGGACAAAAAGGCGGTTAGGACATGAAAGACCCATGCGTCTGGACACTTTTTATACTCTATTCCTATGTTTTCGGTGTCGCAGAACACGATGCCGCCATTATTGCAAGCGCAGAAGCTGTATTTCTTTTGATATTCAAGAAATCAGTCCAAATAAGTGATGGAAAAAAGGCATTTTTTGCCGTTTTTACCTAGTTTTGACTGGGAAAAAAATTGTTTGCGGGTATTTTCTGCTTCGGGCCTTGTTTCCCGGCTTGTTCCGAATGTAGCAAGACCAATTTCGTCCTATAATATATTGTCCTTTTGGAAATCTCTGCTCAAGAGCCGAGTTAGCTTTTTTAATGGTAACCGCTCTAACCAGTAGCTGCGAAATCAAAATTTAACGCCATGAAGCGCTTTTTATCACATTATTTTATGTTTTTGGGCTCGTTGAACATTACGTGCTAGTATTGGAGGCGTAGGACTCGTATTTCGGTTAATAATCAAGAGCTAGCTGTCAAAAATCGGTGAATAAAGTGGATTTTTCTTGATGTTCAAAAAATCAGTGGACAAAATTAATAGAAATAAGGGATTTTTCGCCGGTTACACCTAGTTTTGATTGGAAAAAACTATTTATGAGTGTCTCCTCTGCCTTGGACTTTGTTCTGTGACTTATTCTGAATATGACAAGACTAAGTTTGTCCCATAATACATTTTTCTTCTCGAAATATCAGCTCAAGAGCCAAGTCGACTTATTTAATGGTAACCGTTCTATATTCAATAGTGGCACTACTACTTAATTATTAACCGAAAAACGAGTCCTACGCCTCCAATACTAGCACGTAATGTTCAACGAGCCCAAAAACATAAAATAATGATAAAAGGGCTTCAGGGCGTTAAATTTTGATTCCGCAGCTACTGGTAAGTATAGAGTGGTTACCATTAAAAAAGCTAACTCGGCTCTTGAGCAGAGATTTCCAAAAGGTCTATATATTATAGGACGAAATTGGTCTTGTTACATTCGGAACAAGCCAGGAAACAAGGTCCGAAGCAGAAAATACCCGCAAACAATTTTTTTCCCAGTCAAAACTAGGTAAAAACGGCAAAAAATGCCTTTTTTCCATCACTTATTTGGACTGATTTCTTGAATATCAAAAGAAATACAGCTTCTGCGCTTGCAATAATGGCGGCATCGTGTTCTGCGACACCGAAAACATAGGAATAGAGTATAAAAAGTGTCCAGACGCATGGGTCTTTCATGTCCTAACCGCCTTTTTGTCCTAAGCGTCTAGTGTTCTAAAATCGATAATTCAATTACCAAAAAACGGGTTTAGGAGACCTCAAGGGGTTATCGGTTCGGACTGAAATTTTCAGGAGTTGTTCCTAGCATCTGATGCAATCATCTGAGCTTTGAGCCCCTCAAAAATTCGAACTTTCGTTTTTTTTCGTTTGTCCGTTTTGTTCTAGTCTACACACTAGCCCGCATATTCGCTGAAAATTTCATCCAGATCGGATGAAAACTGTGGAAAATAAGGTTGCTACACGAATTTCATATTGGAGCATGCGCAGTAGCTATTAATGATAAAATCATGTTGAAATTGATATGGGATGATCAAATCGTCATCACCTAACTATCATCCAAATTTGAGCGATATCTGAGGACTAGGGCGTGAGAAAATTATGCTTGGTAGAATTTACGTTTGCGCATGCGCAGAGTGAAGTATTGGGTCAAGAACGATGAAACTGACAGAGAACCATCTACCCCTTAGCCCGCACATTCCCTGAAAATCGCATTCAAATCGGATGAAAACTGTTGAAAATAAGTTTGTTACAAGGATTTGCGGACACACGACAGACACGCACACTGAACTAAAGTTGTTCAGAATGGTCTAAAACGTAAAATGCGAGTGGAAATTTTGATTTTGGATACCAAAAATGTTTTTCTCCCGGAAGTAAAAACAATGCTTCCGCTACCTATGAGAAGACTCGGAAGCAATATTGTTCAAAATTTGAGAATATCATTCGTTAAAACATTCAGGAGAAACATCACAGTCCATGCCAAGATGATCAGAAGGGGAAAAATTAAATATTAGATTTCTGAGGAATGGAGGAATGGTCTGACCTTATAGGTTTCGCACAGTAGTTTTCTATTTGGTGCGTTCAAATCTGAGGGTTATTCCAAGTAAATATCACCGATTTGATACAATTACCGTGGATGCTGAAGACGTTTTTAGCGAATTTTTGAAGAAAATTAAGCTATTGCTCTCGCCTCAAAATTTGTAGAATGTGAATCTTTGAAAACATTTTATGCAGAAATCCGTTTCAGGCTATTCTGAATCATATTCTGAAGTTTAACCCATTTTTTTATGTATGTTTGTATGTATGTACGTATGTATGTATATATGTATGTATGTGTCATTCCAGACGATAACTGTCCGTAGAATTGTGCTAGAAACTTCAAACAAATTTTAAAATGTTAAGGACACAAAACGAAAGTTCAAGTTCGTTGGCCAGCATGATCGGATTACATCTTCGGGTTGAAATTTTCAAAAATGTAGTCAAAAATTTCAAAATAGCCTGTTTTTTGCGATTTGTTGTGCGAAATAATTTTTTCAGCATACTAACATGTGGTATATTCGGAATCAGCGTAACATTTTCCTATAAGAATATGTATCAAGTTTTCAAAAATTTTAAAGTTAAAAAATCAGTCTAAAATCGAAATAATGCCGTTTGCTAGTTGTAAAAATCGGTAATATTTTTGCATGAAACATTGTCCAAATTCAGATTGAACTACTCTTATGGAAGTATCCCTGTATAACCAATCCTAGAACCATGCTGTTTAAAACGTAGGTAGTGTATTAAAAAAAAAAAAAAAAAAAATGTAATCACAACTGATGAGTTTACTCTGTGAAATATTCCGTCCTCCGATTCTCTCGGTCGCTCTCTTTAATGTTTTACACTCAACTGTTTCAGGACTTGATGTAGCTTTAATACTGACTGTGGCTTAGAAAATATCAGCTATGAAATTATGAAGAAGTTCTATTTATGTATGTACTAGCACGCAGACCCAATCTCATGTCGAAGATCTGAAATGTCGAAGATTTCTTCAAAAATTCGCTCATGGGGTCATGCTGCATGACTGGACTTTTTTTTTTAAACTTTTATTTCGAATTTTTTCCACCTGAAACACATTATTCGAAATACAGTGCGGCGCCGGCGCCCCCCTGGCCGCGGCGCCAGGGACGGTCCCAAGGAACGGCCCTGATCTCAAATACAATTTGTAGCTACGATTTTCTTTTACACTGAATCTTATCATATATTAAACAAACTAAAGAGCCTGGAATTAATATTTTAGTGTCTAAAATCAAATTCCAGTGACTTTAATTAAAACGAACCAAGGTGTATGTATCTCAAGAGGGTGCATAGAGAAATAAGGAACTGCGTTTAGAAAATGATGTTTATTGGAAAACTTATCATCTTACCACTGCCAACATTACCATAATGAATCTGCTCGCTATGTTTATAACACCAGGGTGCTAGAAAAAAACTCGTTTTTCATTTCGCAAAGTACTGAGGAACAATCGAGTATGGAGAGTACGTACGAGGCGTAACTACATCAACAAATCGAGAAAGTTTAATAAAAATAAATAAAATAAAATAAAAAGAAAAAAACTAATGCATAAGTAATTATTTTTTCGTCAAAATCTTGATAGCTTCGACAAATCGTAGGTATTTCGAATTCGATCACAAATTTAGTCGAAAAAAGATACAAGGGAGTCTAGACTGATAACAAATTTACGCTAGCACCCATTTTTTTAAACACGATAATTTGAAAGCCAAATACAGAATTACATTTTCCGGAGAATCGTAAGTTTTCTCTTTTCTTAGTATATTTGTTTATTAAACACTAACCATAAATTTTTTTTTCTTCCTTCTTATTTACAAGTTCTCAGCTACTAAGCATTCTTAAGCTGCATATATTGGCACAAACTATGAAATAAAGTTAAGAACATCAGTAACACACAAATTACATCGACAGTGCTTACTCAAAATATCTAGGTACCTATAAGTATATAAAATTTGAATAACTATACATCAACAGTAAAACAGTTATTTTTTCATGAATCATGAAAAGAAAAAGAAGGCTCTGACTTGGAAATTGAACACGTATTGGTTCCTTTCTAAATAGCCAAAAAAACAAACAAAATTTAATTATTTTTCTTGAAATCAGTCATACAACCATTCACCCGGCCTTTCAAACACTTTCTGAAATAACGACAAGAATTTCAATGTTTTCTTCCTAACAGTATAATTCGAAAACGTAGTTCGTTCCAAAATAGAATCAATTTCGTTTTAAAAAAATCCCAATTGTGAATCCATTAAAAAATAACTTTTTTTGAAGCTATCACATTTCCGAAAACCCTGCTGATCAAATCGATTTATTATGTAGGCACGTATTTGAGAAGGAGAACAATTGTGTGATCATGGAAGTGACCACAGGAATATAAGAACTTGACAACTTAGGCAGGTTTCTATTGGACTTCATTTCGTCATTTTTTCTCGCATTCATTTGAAGTTTTTCAACCAATCGAAGAAAAATCCTAAATCTGTTTTCCTTCAATAAACCATAAAATGCAATTACAAAAGTGAAATAATTACCAAATTGGTTTACAGTTTTAGCCGTAGGTATGCAGCGGTTCAAGTTTTTGGAATATTTTTCTGTTTAACTTGTATCAATCTTATAAATAAACGAATTTCTATCTGTAATCTTAATATCTGTAAAATTTTAGTAGCTAAATTCTGCTCATTATTTATGATCTAGTCAATAATGAACAGGAAAAGGTGAAATTAATTGTAACTTTGATCAACAAAGTTGACGGAAATATGATCGGCGTGCCAACATTTTTTTTCCCAACAGTTAATAGAACACGAGTATAGAAAAGTCGAAGATTTCTTTTAAAAACTAAATCTTTATTCAAATCACGTAGGTACTTTTTTAGCGATTTGCCGACTTACTGACTCCTATTGTTTCAAATCACAGTGTCCTTAGATGACCCAGTATTTCTACTTGTTTTCCTAAATAAAAATGATTCACAACTAGTTAACTAAAGTACCATGCGCTTTTATAACCACTTCAGGATAAAAATACAGTCGATTCAAATAACTTTTTTCCTCCGTTCAACGAGTGGAAATTCCCTCAACACAAATCATCAGCGATACTAGGTGTACTACTGACTGAATTTCGTATTAATGAACACTGGAATCGATATTCCCTTTTTGAATGAATACTTAATACGAGAGGGGTGTGGTGCATCCTAAGATTAAACGTAGGTACCTAAAAACCTACATAACGATTTAAATGCACAATTTGATCGAAGACTTGGTTTTGGCATTAGGTTTCAGAGAACCGGGAATTTGACCAGCCCAAAGCAAAATTAAAACTCAATTTCATTCAGAGCAACAAACATTTAGGCACTTGATCAGCAAAATAGCAAACTTATCCCAGTCAAAAATTCAAAATTAACTTCACAAAATATTTTTTGAATACTTTTTTAAAAATTTATTTTTGTATTAGATAATCAATTATAATGCAATTATAAATCTGAAAAAAATAATTAAAAAAAAATAAAAATAAAAAAATTAGAAATAAAATTGCTATAATTGCAGCTTGTCAATCGGCCCAATCAAATAGGTACACCCCTCTGTTTTTTTTAAACAAAATTTAAGTCATTGAAGTGGTACTTGAAACAATGCCGTGGAAAATTGATGTAGGTATATAAAATTTATAAATGACCACTAATTCGGTTTTACGCGCAATGTTACTTCAATTACTCATGTTAAGGTTTTTTTTTTTAATTTTAATTTTTTTTAAGGAGAAAAACACGTTGTGCCAATACATAAATGGTGCATAAAATATTGTAGGTTATTCAATATTGTAAATGTTGAACATCAAAAAGTCTAGACACCAGTATTTTAATTATACTCTGAGTTACGTTCTTTCACAAGAATAATAATGTAGATACGCGACATTAAAAATGCTCTAGTCATTATTATTTAATAATTTAAAATTATAGCAGGAGGGCAAAGGTTACTATAAAATGGAACGTCAGCCAAACGAAATTTGTACATCAGAATCCTAGTTTCAAAACGATTATATCCCAAATTCTGATCAAAATATCTACATTAGATTGTAGGGAAGGTATTGCTGTTGTTTGATTGATTTTGGTTTTTTGTTCCTGATCAATTATTATTTGTATTTAATGTTATTTTCAAGGTTTCTCATTTTTTTGAGCAAGGTCGTAGAAACTCAAAGTTCTCTTTGATATTTTGGCAGTGATGTTCCACCAAGGATATTTTGTTTTAAATACCTCAAAAGACAAGAAAAAATGATTTATTATAGCCGTATCAGGTACACGTGGTAAGAAGCCTGGTATATTACAAGCTAAAGACACTAACGAAAACATAAAAGTAACGCAGATTACACTATGTGACTTGTTTAATATTTTCTTCATATTCTCTCATTTTTGAATTGACATGGCAAAAAACACCATTTAGGAAGAGTTTACTTTGCACTTTGAAACTTGTACTATTGTATTGAATTTGTCGTTTCATTTTGGACCTATGCACTATTTTAATATGGATAAATATTAAAAGTTTACCACAACAAGAAAAGTCTGACAATTTGTACCACCTCTAAAGCTATGGTTTTATGAGCATAGGAGAATAAAAACCTACAATTTTATTTATTTTTTCTCGTTCATTTGGTTCAGTTATTTATAAATTTGTGTAGGTGTCAACCCGAACAACAGAATTCTCGAAACCTACGTCCTGATTGTTTTGAAGTGCAGACCAAATATGTACAAAAGGGGAATAATTTACACACAGAATGATGTAAGGTGGCTTTGGATCGCATTATTGAACTTTTCAAGACTCACGAGGCTTCACAGAATAACTGACCAAGATGAATATAAATTAACAACGCAATTCTCGATAAAATTGGAAGAAATTAAATTCAAAATTAGGAGGATTTTTATCGCTACTTTTTTGCATGGATAGTTCTTCTGTAGGTAATGAAACGGATAATATGCGCGCGACAGTTCCATAGAGTAGACAAAGGTAATTGAAAAAACTGTCAACTTTTACGATTGGAAAAATTCACCCAATCGACACAATTATTGTCCATTAGATAGTGTTTTTAAAGTCATACTATTAAACTATAGAGAGAAAATAATTGAACTAGCATCGGTGATCGTACCATGTTCAAAATCAGTTCGTTGATGGTTAAAGATTAGAAAATTATGATAACAAACGACCAAGAAAAGAGAATGACAAAAATATGATTAGGTTATGCGTGAGTCAAGCAAATACAATAATTTATGCAACTCAACGAAACGGTACTGTTGAGTAAAATTGCGGAAGATTGTTTTTTTGAAAACACGATCTGCCATTCAGGGGGTTTCAATACAAAATAAGAATGTCTTGACAATCTATCGAATCATTAGAACAAAATAATTCGAGATCAAAAATAATTTACAAGAAAGATACAACAAATTGAGAAACTTTGTGTGCTTTTTTAAAAACTTGTTCTTAGCTCTATATTAGATACAATGACAATACATAAATTTGAAACAGGAAGTAGTAGAAAGAATATTCACATTATATACAATTATATTTTTACACAAGTGAGTGCTTACGTTTTAAATAAGCACCGAGATAATTTGTACTTTTAACATGATAAAACTATAACAAGCCCAATAATAACTTATAAAGTTACGCGAACCTACAACATTTTTCTTCTTTTCCGAATACCTAAAATTAATAAAAGTAATGAGAGGCACGACACATTCATAAAATCATAACTTCATAAAAGTATTTTCAAGTTTACAAAATGAATGAAACAACGTTGGCCTAATCGTAAAATATTGGACCACAGAAAGTAATAAATAAAATCAAAACAAACAAAGAAAACTCTCAAACGTTATTTGAAATAACGAAAATGCTGACTATGCAATTGTGTATAACCATCAAGACATAATTTCTCTTATTTATACAATGAACGTTAACAATAACTTCAAATTCTCAAATATAAAAAATGGCACAGTAACTTCTCCTTTTTTTTCAATTTAACGATTTAAGTAGAATGAAAAAATAATAAAAATAAAATAAAATAAATCAAATGAAAAATACAGAGAAATTATTCGTTTATAAGGAAAAATAATTAAAACCCTTGTTAAAATTCAAAATGTTCAGTCGGTTCTGGACACAAAGTTGTAACCCAAAGAGGTTTGACAATGTTATAATGTGACCAACATCAATGTGATTTTGACAGAAATTTGTACTTTTTTCCTCAGATATAATCACGAAATTATTTTTAATTCACCTACATTACATTTTTATTCATTGGCAAGGTGAATGATTTTTATTACACATATAGTTTGCAGTGCAACCTTCAAATTACAGTAATGACTCGATGTATTATTTGTTATCCTAACATAAAAAGACAAATTTTTAAATGCATTATCCTATTCCAATGCATCAATAAGAAAACAGTTCAAAACTACGACGAAAATGAATAAATAAAACAATTTAACTCACTGGGATATTTTACCGGTAGTAGGACAACATAAAATAATATGCTGTATTAAAAAATTGGCCCTTGTGATGTCAAAACTAATAAAACATTTTAAAACAATCAATAACGTTTAGGGGGAGGGGGTATGACGGTGGGAGAGTCGTGAGGAAGAGGGGAACAAATTACTATACAGAGCACGGCTTGTTGTGGAGGATTGTGGAAGTTTTTCGAAATCGTAGGACGTTTAGTTTACATTAGAATAGTATAGTATTTTGTGTGAAGAATCACATAAGGAATAAGGCGAGTACGGGGCGCACTGGGCTCCAGAAATTGGTCTGCCACACAAGGTCAGTCAGGCTTGGATTATACACTTCTTCGATGACTAAATGATAACGTGGTACAGTTAACTGGACTGGCATGGGAACTAAACTAAAAGTGGAAGTCCAGTTTACATGAAGCTATCAGCTGGCTACTGGCTTGAGAAGTAGACCCTCCCACGAACAAAATCACAACTGGTCTGAGTAGCTGGCAGAATGATAACTGGGTACAGTTACTGGACTAGCATGGGAACTAAAGTAGAAGTGGAAGTCCAGTTTATATGAAGCCAAAGGCTGGCAACAGGCTTGATAAGTAGACTCTCCAACGAACAAAATCACAACTGGTCTGAGTAGCTGGCAGAATGATAACTGGGTACAGTTACTGGACTAGCATGGGAACTAAAGTAGAAGTGGAAGTTCAGTTTATATGACGCCATCAGCTGGCTACTGGCTGAAGATAGTGGGGTACAGTTAACTGAACTAGCATGGGAACTAAACCAGAAGTGGAATTCTAGTTTACATGAAGCTTTCAGCTGGTTACTGGCTAGAGGAGTAAACCCTACTACAAAAATCACATTAGGTTTGAGCTGCTGGCTTCCTGTTCACATCCAGTTTAGATCCCATGCCAGAGAGGTGGCCAGTACCTTCCAGTTAACACTATGTGAGGCAACATTTATTCATATCCTTAGGAAAAGCTCATTCACAAATGAAGCCTGATTGGCGTTGTGTAAACAGAACTGGACAGGCCAACTGTTGGTTCCCACTAACGAGATTCAAGTGATTGGCTTCCCAACTGGCCTCAGAGAAAACAGTAAATCACATCTGGACTGCTGGTTTGCTGTAATATGAACTTTTGCATCCAATCTAATTCCCGTGTCAGTGAGGATGCCGTATGTTTCACATTTATTCATGTCCTCATGAGGAACAAAAAACTCATCCATATTTAAAGCCTGATTGGCATTTTGTAAGCAGAACTGGATAGGCTAGCTGTTGTTGTCCATATACAGGATTTTAGTTATTGACTTCCTAACAGGCGTCAGAGTTAATGGTAAATCACGTCTTATCTGCTGGTTTGCTGTAACGAGTACTCTCACTCCCAATCTATACTCCTTGCCAGCAAGAAGACCAGTACCTATATGCCAGTATGTGAAATTTATTCATATCCTAATGAGAAACAGAAAACTCATCCATATTTAAAGCCTGATTGGGTTGTGTAAACAGAACTGGATGGTGTCCAGCTGATGGTGTCCATTAATAGGATTCAAGTTATTGGCTTCCCAACTGGTCTCAGTGTAAACAGTTAGTTAAATACACTCTTATGGTAGAAGGGGGAAATTCAAGCATCCAATCCTCCAAAACAACAATTTTAAAAATTAAAGGGGAGGGACAGAAATCACTCTGAGAGCGGTTCCATTTTGATGGACGCTTGGGAAGTGATGACAGAGACTGGGCTGCTTCTAACGACGCTAACATGAGGTGGGACGAGGTCTAGTTTACCCTCCGAAGGGCCAGGGCCCGGCAAAGGGGTTTTAGGGGACAGCGAGACGGCCGGCTCTTTCTCCAGGGACTTGCTCTGGTCTGGAGGGACGTCTTCCGGCTTGGAGTCATCAGGCTCGACTTCCTTTGGCGGCTCTTTGTCGGGGGACAGTGCCCGAATGGCCTCTTTGCTGCTGATCTGCTGGTGGAGGGTCATGTTGTCCTTCCGCAGCCGCCTGTTCTCAGCTTCCATGGACTCCAGGCGACCCGCCAGCCTTTCGACGAGACTGACAACAAGCTCCCGCGTCGTCTCTTTGGCATCGCTCAAAGCCGCGAAGACCGTCGCAACTTGCTCGACAGCACTCCCTGCATAAAAAGATATGGATTTCAAGTAAGCTTGGTTCAATTTATATCTTTGTAAAATACATAATACATTGGTAATCACAAGAATCGGTGACATAGGAATCGGTTAACCTTGGTTAATAATGACCAGAGCCCTTCACAGCATGGCATTTATTTTTGCCAAACGTGGCTCTAAAAAACATGGCAAAATGGCACTTATTTTGGCCGAACATGGCTTTTATTTTGGCATTTATTCTTCAAAATCCAAACTTTTTTTTTTTCAATTTTTCCCCCATGACCTTGCAATAACCCTTTTCTTTTCAAGCACTAATGGCTGTAATCCTCGGACATTAATCCTCAGAAGGCGATTCCTGGTCGTTGACTTGTGAACTTGCCCACGTGAAAAAGCCCTCGTTAGCTTGCCTTTGTAGAACAATTTTGAAAAAATACTTGAAAACCCCAACTTTTTGCGAATTTTTCCAGAAACAAAATGTTTTTTCACAAATTTTAAAGAAAATCGGGCGAAAAATGGCACAAACGTGGCATTTTCCTAGAAATTGGCAAAAAATGGCTTTTTACCCAAAAATTGGCCAAACATGGCACTTAAGGATGGCGCCATGGCAAAATGGCACTTGAAGGGCTCTAAAAATGACTTAAATTTTAAAGATTTAAAAATCAATAGATCAATTGGTGTCTAGTATTTTGAAAATAATGTTCTGAGTAGTTTTCCGGTAATGTTCATCAAGATTCATGTGATGTTCAGGTAATGTTCATCAATGAGTCTTTTTTCGTTATACGACCGCTTACTGTCTTTTCTGTTATACAACAGCAAAACAATACAAAAGCAATTTATTTTAGCAGAATATCAGTCAAAACAAAATTATCAACGATTAACTAGGGCGTTAACAAATTTTTGCACATTATGCTGAAATAAGTAAGTAAATTCATTAATATTTACTAAAAAAATCTATAAATCTGAAAATCCAAAATCTTTTATGAATCGCCGAATTTTATTTAGTATGAGTTATTTAGCCATAAAATTGCTTATTAACATTTCTTTGTACACCAATTTCAATACAATTTAACATGTTATAATACGATATGTAATTTAAGAAAATTTGCTTATATGATCATGCTGCATGACTGGAACTTTTTTTTCCTTTTTTGGAGTTGGAACAACATTTGCTTCAGGAATATACTCCCCCCCTCACTATTTTTTGTCTAGCGACGCCCCTGGTGGTTTAATCTGGGGACTAATTTAATCTTATTCATATTCACATACAAATAATATGCCTATGAATATCAAACAATCTTCTGAATAAAATTTTGCCCAACTGTGGTAGGTGATCGCTGATCAGACACGTACGAGGTACCTACCGGCTTCGTGCTGATCTGAAGCGCTGTCATCGGTGTCAGTAGAGAGTTCGATTTCTGGATTGTAATTCTTTCTGTCCTTTGTAAGCGGTTTCTTCTCTTCCCGGATCACTGACTCAGTTTTTACCTGGAATAATACAAAGGATTGAATTAGTAAATATATGCTTTCCAGTTTAAAGTCTGACAACAGAATTTGGCTAGCTGATAAATTCCAAGGCATATCATTACCTATTATAAGAGTACGAGATTGAAGACTATTTTTCAGTATGAAGGGTGTCCCAAAAATAACCCCTTCCCCCCGCAATTTTTTTCCACAATTTTGAGATTTCGAAGTGACACGTGGAGATCGTTTCTAGGGTGCCTAATACTAAGTTTTGAGCAAATAAAAATCAAAAACAGATTCAAAGGTTTCTGGGCTTCCCAGGAGGGGTGGTATGGGTACTTGGATTTTGTTTTCCATTTTTTTTTGCAGAATGACACCTCATTTTAAAGTTTTTTTTTATAGGGCAAAACACGGTGGTGAAACCAGAATTGCAATACTTCCTCCATTTTCTGATCGGAACTGATTAACCATGAAGAACCGCAATTTCGTCTAAAGGTTCGAAAACTACCTACTTACGTACTAAGTACTTTAAGAGAAGTACAAATGCAAACGTAAATCTAAAATGAGGTGTCACTCGGCAAAAAATGGAAAACTTTTGGATTTTCGTCGTGATTTTTATTTCCCTAAAACTTAGTATCAGGCACCCCAAAAACGATCTTCAAGTTCACTTCGATGACTCAAAAATGGTGGAAAACTTAAGGGGGGGTTACTTTTGAGATTATTCTGAAATGTAAAGATAACATGACTGACAAATGTACGTTTGCCATTGCTTGAAATGGTCATCAACAACACACATTAATTTCATGATGAAGATATATAGTTGATACGGTGTTTGATAATTTACGTTCCACGTAATTTAATCTCTCAATATCCTTCAGCAGCTAAATCCTGCTTATGTTTTAATATTTTCAACACCGTCATAGCAGTAACAAAAATTATTGAAGAGACCTTCATTCTTCTGGGTTACCTACCTAGAATAATCGAACCTCAGACTTGTCCGAAAATATGTAAGTTGTTGTTCCAATATTAAAAATTTTGCAAATATATGTCTTTGCACCTAAACAACCTCAGCAGCATCAGAAATCTTCTTTTTCCTTAATAAGGCGAATCCAATATGGATCTGCAATCCATCATGGAAAAGGAATCCAACATTGAAGCTGGATGGTTTGGTAAAATTCATCACCAAAAAGAAAAATGTCTGCTGAATTGGGTGGGCAGTATAGCTTCCTCACTTATTGTAACAAGGACGTAAAGAATTAGTTGAAGAACAAAGTACCTACTAGACGAAATGATTGAATGCAAAATACAGCTATAATTCATGTGCTCAAATTGTTTAGAGGAATAACAATAATTGAAATTTCATCAAAAGCAATTCATGACTATTCAAGTGTCAAACAATATTAGTTTTGTGTATGCGCAATAGTTACCTAATACTCAACTTAATACGATAAAATACAAAGTGCATCATCTCGGACCCAACAACGTCTTGAGTTTGGACGAAATCGGACCAATGGATAATACGAAATCGAAGTTATACAAGATTCACGATTGTGCATGCGTACAGGCTACTGTTGATCCGATGGCAATGAAAATTATAGGGGATCGTCTAGGAGTTAACTCGCACAATCTCTTTTCAAAATCCACCATAGATTTACCACAGGCACGGTCGGCACGGAACCAAAATTGATCAGCAAGCTTAGAAACGAAAAAAGCAATTGGAAATTTTGATTTTGGAGAATAAAATTTTTTTCGACTTCTTTCACTAACACTAAGCTTCCTAACCATCGGTAGTGAGGAAGCAAAAGTTCTTAAGATGGTTACTTTATCATAACATGGCGCAGATTGCTTGGTGACGAATCATGGTGAACACACACACGCGGTAGGTATGTAAAAGCGTTAAAATCCAAGAAAAAAATTAGGCAAATTTTAAATTGTATTATGAAAATATTGAAGTCATTGTAATAGCTTCATTTTCTACGAAAATTTGCTAGTTACTTTGGATTCACCCAAGATTAGAATAATTTGAGTAGGGAAGTATTAATAATTTTTAATATGTGTGTTTTGATGTGCTTACCTCTCCTCTCCGGAGGTCATGGCGAGGAGCGAGGGCGACATTGGGTTGGTACGTCCGTTCAAACCGCTCCGAATCCGACATGGGGACGACCCTCTCGGGATGCAACAGGACTGGGGGGTCGTGGCTCAAGTAAGCAGGAACGCTGAAGGAACAGAAGGAACTTTTAGCTCATCAATCAGGTCAACAACTAAGAAGAAGGGCCACCAGAATGGCTGCAAAACAACAGAACAAGTAGTGTAAATAATAAATAATGTACGTCTTGGTGCAAAAGAAAAAAGTTTCAAGATGAATTTTATCAACACATCGAAAATAATGCAAACGGGCAGAGTAACGTTCTGGACTGGATGAGACAACGAATTTCCAACAGGAGCTCCATACAATTGTATTTATAGAGTTGGTGAGTCGATTCAGCAGAAAGTCAGCAACATCAGCGAATTCGTATACGTAAGATATATATATATATATATATATATATATATATATATATATATATATATATATATATATATGTATGTAAGCTGCAAATATATTTTACCACTCCATTAGCTAACTTGTCTATGTAGGGTGGTAGGTACCAATACCTTCATCGTCAGGACCATTCAATCATCAATGTAAACAAGTTTAATAAACTGCACGTTAATAACATGCAGTTGTGATTTAGATATTTTTCAAAATCTCCGCACAACAAACGCTGACCATCCACATTTGCATTCAAGTATGGTGAAACTGAGTGACATGTACGGCAAACCAACGGTGTTTTAACTTGATTTATCATCTACTGATAGATTCACACAATTACTTTCCCAACATTTTAATTTACTTGATTGAGAGCTATGGGCGTTTTCTTTTATAAAATAATGACCATTGTTTTAAACTTGAATGAACGGTGTTGAAATAATGAGAACTGTTGTTTTTAACGGCATATTAATGGCACCAGGAGCTCCATACGATCGTATTTATAAGGTTGGCTTGCCGCTTCAGCAGAAAGTCAATAACGTCAGCAAATTTGTATACGTAACATATATTTAGGTAAGCCAAATATACAGTAGACACCATTCAGGTATTTTACCACATCATTAGCCAACTTATCTAAGTGGTGTGGTAGGTACCAATATCTTCATTACACTGGGAATTTAATCGTCAGGACCGACCAATTATCTATGTAAACAGTTTTTTTTTAAACTTTATTAACGTGCAGTTGTGATTTAGGTACTCATTTTAAAGTGACAGCACTATGGCGAAACAGAGTGACATGTCCAGTAAATCAGCGGTGTTTCATTCTTCTCAACTTGATCTATCATCTACTGAGTGGCTTTCCACAACTACCTTCCCAACATTTTAATTTACTTGATTGGGAGATATTAGCGCTTTCCTTTGTAAAATAACGAGAACTGTTGTCTTTAACGGCATATTAATGCTTCCCGAGTCCCTCAGATTTTCATAACTAAGATGGGACAAATCGGATATTAAGGATATCAGATTTTGAGCGTAATTGCGTACTCAAAAATCGAGAGAAGAGCGAGTTTTTCATGACATTTTATATTGATTCCGAATCTGCAATAAAAAGGGAGTTCTTATTTTAAAAAAGTCAAAGTTCGAGAGAAGTGTGCAGGTTTTCAAATGTCAGCAGTCTTCACATTTTCATGTAATTTAAGAACTAAAAGATCGGTTTTTTAAATTAACGTATTAAGTATTTTATTATGATTATTATTTATTACCTATTTATTTATTTATTTATTTTACTTTTTTGGTTGTAAAATTGGGGTCTGTAATGTCAGTGATACACTCTTTATAATCTTTTACATTTACAATCTTTTTATGACACAGCTGAAGACCAGAGCAAACTCGACTAGACTGTAGCGGCAAACAACTCCCATTGAACTATAGCATTCGCACTATGAATTAAACCTTTCGCGAATTGAATTAAACTTTCCGTGAATTGAATTAAACCTACATACGTGAAAAGATCAATAACATTTAGAAAGGGACACTAATCCCTCCCTGTTGTTTGGTAGGTACCAAAGTTCTTCTCATAGCATGGCTCACCATTTGTGCAAATTACGTGATGGATATCTTTCTGCTGCTCTTGGACGACCTCTCCATTAACTTTTGCTTTTAAAAGTCTTCTTACTAATGCCTATAAATTATATAAAATGTCAACTATAGATGGATACGTTGCGAGCTCAGTTTTGTTATTAATAAATAAATAATTTACCTTCAGATTAACTTCATGAGGTGCTTTATGTTTAAATCTACACTTTTTGTACTCGTTCCAACACTTAGATGATTTGTTACAATATATACATTTTGTTGAAGTTTTACATTTTGTCGTGATTAAAACAACAGATTCGCCTAAGGTTAATTTGCGCAGTTTTAAATTTGCGAAAAGTTTAATGCAATTAGCGAAAAGTTTAATTCATTTTGCGGAAAGTCTAATTCATTTCGTGGAAAGTTTAATTCGACTCGCGAAAGGTTTAATTCAAAGTGCGAATGCTGTATATGGTACAATATACAGTGATTCTACAGTATTGATATATAAGTAGTCCCTGTGTGATCAGGAACTTGGAAAGTGTGGTATTTCACGTTCACGGGTATGGAATCGGAAGGGCAGAACAGTCCAAGATCTGTGCACCGGATGAGTGAAGCATTCAAGTGATGCATTCCAAACAACTTAGCGTAACAGCCTGCATGCAGGATTCTATGAATGAAACGTCAAAACGTTTAAAAGCTAGATATATGTGCACTACATAAAGTAAATTATGTAGATGAAAAATTACGTAACTTCTCAGCAACTCTATGGGGGAAGTAAAAAGTGTTTTACTCTGAATGCATATTTTACAAGAATATTAAAACAATTTGTTTCAATACAAGGATAGGTACTTACTACCTGTGCTAAAAATTGCAACTAAAAGGTAGAAATCTGTTGAAGTTAGGGTTGCCAGGTGTCCGAACAGTTCGGTTTTCACAACAAAAAAACGATAAATGTACAATTTGAACATAGTTTTTTTAATCGTCGCCCATCGACTCGATTATAGCCTATCTCAAAAAATGAGGTTTTGAGTTTAAAGCATTTTTTAATTCATGCATAGAAACCATGTATGTTTGATGGTTTCTCTTAGTGTTTGTCTTCTCATCCCATATCACCTGACAACCCTGGTTTAAGACAAAAAACAAAACTCAAATAAATGAACAAAAATAAAAAAAGCTGCTCTCTAAAAGAGCGGGATGCCTCACCTACTACGGACTGACCTGTCGGCAAACGCTTTCTCGTCTATATGGGCGAGAGCGTGGTGCCAGGGGCGGAAGGCGGAGCGCATGTAGGGGTCGTACCAGTGGTAGCCGAAGGCGGCGTCGTACGGCTGGAGGTACGCGGGCGGCGGAGGCGGAACGTCGTACGGCGCGTCGTCCAGTTTCAGCCGCTTCGCCGCCACCTCCTCGTCCTCCTCCTTCCGCTCCTTGCTCCAACTCCCTTTGGCTCCCATGGTCTCCAACATCTGGAAAAAGAATTGATAATTAATTATAAAACGCTGCAAATTAATACACAGAGGCTTATTATTTCTGTATTGTATAGCATTTACAAGTCAATTTAACCTTTTTACAAGTCAAAATAACTCTTTTACAAATCAAAATAACCCTTTTACAAATCAAAATAACCTTTTTACAAATCAAAATAACCCTCCTTGAGCAATGAGCAAAAATCGTTGAAGGGCAAAGAAAAGAAACTGAATACATTGAATACGACAAAGTAGGTGTAATAATAAATAATTAAAAATATCAATTTTCCAACAAAAAATACATCAAAATTTTCCATCAAAAACTCAATTAACAAAAATATCAAATTTCGAACCAAAAATTCATCAAAATTTTCCAACAAAAAATGAGGTAGGAAGGCAATGAGGTCAATCAATATATATATAGAGTTCCGAAAGTAGGTTGAGCAATATAGTCCTATGAGTAAGGATATGAAAATTACTTGAAGATCACAGTGAGAAGGAATACTGGGGTAGGTATTCATGAAGATCACACTGAGAAGGAATACTGGTGTAGAAGTTCATGAAAAAGGAATGCCAGTTAAACCCGTACTCCTATTTCTTTGCCCTTCAACGATTTTCGCGCATTGCTCAAGGAGGGTTATTTTGATTTGTAAAAGGGTTAAATTGACTTGTAAAAAGGTTAATTTGACTTGTAAAAAGGTTAATTTGATTTGTAAAAAGGTTAATTTGACTTGTAAAAAGGTTAATTTGACTTGTAAATGCTATATAGGTCTTCTACGCAGGACACCTGTCTACAGGGGATGGCCGGTGAGGGGGGGGCATCGGGACATTGCCCCAGTACTTATGAGAAAAAAGTAACAAACTAGAATGAAGCCTTTACAAGCAACTCATCATTTCAAATTAGAACGAAAAGCACAGCGTTTAGTTCCATGCTGTGGCTCCAAAGTGGAAGCTAGAAGGAATAGGTTTATGCCAAAGATCCATCTACCAGCGAAAAAGTACTTAGATTGTGATATCACTCTATCGATAGAGAAATTTCGTCGATTCAGGTTAGACCGTGAAGAGGTAAGTACAGGGAAATAAAGGGCAAGGAACGGGAAATAAAGGGCAAGGAACGGGAAAGAGAAGTCATAAAGGGATATTTCTGGTGATATTCGGGGCCTTGCCCCAGACAGTGTTTCCACTTTTCTAAAGACCGTAGAATGAAATTCACGTCATGAGTGTTTTCCACTATAGGAGTTTTGGTTCCAAAAAACATTACTGTTATCTACTTTGAAAGTTTTCGGGACCTCGATTTTTCAATATTTCAGCTCTTATTTACTACCCTTTAGGGTTGATCAATATTCATGCCGATGTTACTGGCACACCACCGGCCAATGTATTCAGCAAAATTTCATAAACTTTGGTCCAGATGGACGGGATTTTATTTTATTTTTTATTTTTAGATTCTGTGTAACTTGAAACGTCAACCAACAAAATTTTAGGTAGCTTAAAAAAATTTGTTTCTCGGTCGATTACAAAGGTTCATTTTTGAAAAGTAAACCAAAAAAATGAATCAACTATCAAAGCTTCAGAAGTTCATCTACATTGTAGTTACAAGGTGATTTTTGTTTATGATTTGCTCCCATATTACTAATTTCTTTCCCTGCCAAAGTTCTAGCCCTTAGGGAGAGCAAACAGATAAATGTACAGCGACCCAGGTGGTTTCATCCGATTCTTTGAGATATTGTCAAAAAATTAACAATAGAGATTATAAAATTTTAAATTCGATATTTTGAATTTAATTTTCATCTCCCTGAAGAGCAGTTCCTGGAGAGAAACGTTAGAGAAAAACAAAAAAATAATTTTGCGACAGAAAGACATTTTTTTTATAATTACAGAAGATACGATCGTGATGAAATTTATATGGGTTGATATTGGGTTGCCTTTTCCCAAGTGCCCTCCGAATTTGAGCGAGATTGGAAAACTAAGCCACAACGAAATTATGCATGATGGATTTTACGTTTGTCATGATGAAATTAACAACCTTTTTAAAAATCCCTGTCAATAACCTGACAATATATAAAACACAGTAGTACCATATGGTAAGCCATATGGGTTCAGTAGTAGGCACTGAACACATCGTAAACAGGTCGATAGACAAAATCTGAACAATTAGGACAGCTTGAATACACGAACAACGAACACCTCCCTGATGAGCGTTATGTATACGGCCATGGGATCATTATATTAATGGATTTTACACTTGTGACGTTGAAATTGGCCATCATGTTAGCACCTTTTCGCAAATCTCTGTCAATAACTTGACAATATACCGCACGGTAGGAAGATAGGATAAGCCAAAGTGTTTAGTAGTATAGGTCAATAGGAACAATCTGAACAATTAAGACAGTTTGAATACACGAACACCTACCTCCCTGATAAGCATTAGGTAGGTATACGGCTATGGGAAAATGAGAGCTACGCAGTTGTGCGTGTTACACAACCGAGTGAAACTCTTGTTTTAAACCAGAGTGGTGGCCGTTAACCTCGACTAAATCTTATCTTTTATTTCTTTCGATGTACGTCAAGCAATAACAGTATTACACACATTCACATCAAATGAGAACAACTGGAACCAGAACTTATTTTGCATTCAATATTCAGAAACCACAAAGACATTAGTAATGGCGAGATTGACACAACGTAATATTGGGTGTGAGACTTAGTTGACGACTAAGTTAGGAATCATGCATGTAAAACATGGATAAACGAATAGATTTAGAGAATTTCCGAAAAAATTAAGCTATTGCAATAGCTCCAACAATTTTAAAACAATAAAATTATCAAACTTCTCTCCATAGAAATATGTAATGAGGCATTCTGGAACGAAGTTCTGCGGTTCAATGATATATATATATATATATATATATATATATATATATATATATATATATATATATATATATATATATATATATATATATATATATATGTGTGTGTGTGTGTGTGTGTGTGTGTGTGTGTGTGTGTGTGTCTGTGCGTGTGTCATTCCAGACAATAACTCTTCAAACTTTTGAGATTTAAAAACTTCCAGTCATGCAGCATGATCGTATGAGCTAATTTTCGTTAATTATCGTATTATATTATGTTACATTGTTTTGAAATTTGGGCATTTTGAGTGCAAAGAAGGTGTTACCTACCAGTAATATGGTAAACAAATAGTTCTAAATAAAATTCTGCAAGACAAAGAAGACTTTAGATTTTTAGCTTTTTTGTAGTTTTTATCGATTTTTTATCATAATTTAATAAATTAAAAGTACATTTTTCAGCATACTTTAGTGCAAATAATTTTCAATTTTCTAGTTCATTGACGATGTACTTTATTTGACTAATATTCTGTTGAAAATTACAAATGTATAATTTTTTGCCATTTTTAGTGCACACCTTTTTAAATATGACAAATTTAATGCTCTCAAAAAGTGCTGGCCAATGAACTCATCCTTTTATCTGGAAAGCTTGATTTTTTGGCGCAAGAAAGGAATTTGTAACTATAAAGAACAGAGATGCCACTGTAGGTACATACACTTTTTCGATCCGTTGATAATATAGTACCAGAAAGAAAGCAAACAGTTGAGTTCATCTACTTTCATTCTACTATTCGGGTTGTTGTAACAGTAAAGGCATGGACACCGAAATGGAAAAGAAGCCGTAAAACTTGGATCCGAACTTGATTACCTGAGAAGTCGGGAGAGGAGAGAAAATGGTTTTTATGGTCGGGTGGGGGTGGGGGTTGGGGGTGGCACGAAGCTTTATAGGGAAATCGCAGAGGGTCAACAAAAGTGTGTCGTAAAAATTGAAGTGAAGAGAAAAACTCGGCTTGGTAAGGGAGAATAGAAGGGTTTTCCCTCCTTGAAAAGAGGGGGTAAGAAGGAAGAGGAAATAAAAGGGGCGAAATAAAGGAGGGAAAAATTAAAAGGAAATCATTTGCTGGGCGAATAATTTTTACAGATTTTCAAAACGAAACGTGGCGCCGAGGTCTCTATCAACCGTTTGCGTTTCCCCCCTCTATCCGAAAGTGAAGGAAGTCTAGGGGTGGGTTATTGGGGGTGGGGGGGGGGGGGTTGTCGTTAAAAATGATTTATGTCTGCTGGGGGGTCCATCTTGTCTAGACGCTTCGGAAACCGGACTGGCCTCCTCCGATAAATGCCTTTCTCGGCAGGTTTATATATATTATTTATCCTCCATATGATATATATCTCTATCTCTATTATATTATAAGAATGAAACTCTGTCTGTGAGTGACGGGGTTTTTTCTGACATGGATATGTCTTTTGGCTGGGGGTCAAGGAATTTTTCGCGACCGACACTTTTTTTTCTCCACACAAAATGCAATGCTCCGGCACTTTTGACATGGATATGTATTTGCTCTGGGGGGGGGGGTCAACCAAAAATTTCCGTCACGCAAAATTTGTGTCACAATTTCAGTGTTTTTCACGTACAACCCAGCCGTTGCTAGGGGAATGGAACTTCCGCAGTTTTCATCGCACATAAATCGTTCGCCACTCGTTCGAAAGCCCTTGATTTATGTGATAAATGTTCACATCTCAAGCTACCAATTTCCTCCTCTTTACGTACCTGGCTACATTCCTAAACTAAGTTGATTGGGCTATAAACAATTTTAATAAGCCGGTTACAATATTCTTAACGTAAAGCAATAGCATCATTTACTCCACTCCATAGGAAACATTTTCATCCTCTTGACAACAGTCGACTGTTAACAACAACTCATTGTAGTGGCTTCTCTCCACACTTCCACAGTTATTTTCAACATTTCTATAAGTAAACCGTTGTTTTGTTGGAATTAGTCGGGTTGCGGCCCAGGGATTTGTTTAAAGTTGAAGGATTTGTTTACAACTCTCGAGGACAACCGTTATGAAATCCCCAATCAAAGACATATCCATGTAACATTGTATCTGCTTGTAAAGCAGATAGTGGAACTCGTTTACGAGTTTGTTCAGCCACTTTCTATTGATTTTTATGTACAACCAATGCGTTACTAGCGAAATGTAACTCCCTTAGTTTTCATAGCAGGAAAATCGTTCGCCACTTTTTGGAATGCTCTAATTTTATCATAACATCTCATGATCCCTAAGCCATTGTTGGGTCAAGGAAAGCTGATTTATTACGCTAAGTTATAAACTAATATCAATAAGCTTTAGATTATTATTAACTCGAAAAGTGAAGGCTAGGTAGAAATCAATGAGGTACTACCGCAATGAAGTACCTAATTCCGCCTTCCTCAACAACCGAATTAGACTTCTGTTTTAGCATAGAACGAAAGTTTTTACTTCCCCAACATCCCAACAGAGTGGAAAGTAATGTCCATTTTTACGTTCCCAACATCCCAACAGAGTGGAAAGTGATGTTCATTTTTACGTTCTCAACATCCTTACAGAGTGGAAAGAGGGGGGTGGGGGGTGGGAGCCTCTTTTAATGCGGGTTTTTTTTTCTCCCGAGCGCCCGATCTTCTATCCACTGCCACATTAAAATTTGATCGAAAGCACTTCGTATGTCAGCGACAAAGTTACTTCGCCAAAATCGCTGAAAGATGCTGTCTTCCCGGAGAAATCAGCAAAAGAATTCGGAAAATGACGAAAAAAAAGCGTTCCCCGCAATGGTTTTTTCCGCCTTGGACCGAGTAAATTTCGACAGTTTTTTCTCGGGTTGGTCATAAAATGTTCGTTGAAGTTCCAATTTGATCTCATGCGGGTTTCGAGACGTGAAATTTCATTTTTCGATTGTAGTGAACGAAAATGTAGACGAAAACGTTGGTTTTCAGAGCCGGTCTTCCTTATTCCGTCGAAAAGTAGTTACTCTGAACTTTGTATTCCAACCTCTATCCGAAAAGGATAGATAGCCCTTTCTAAGCAGATAAAATAATGGCCTACTTTTAGAAGAATAGACGGGGAATTTTCGGATGGCCCTTCTACGCAAATAAATGGCCTATCTTTATTAAACCTAATGATCTTTTCATGGTTCGACATAGATAGTTTTATAAGATTTGATTTGTTCGAAAGTAATTTCCAACAGAAAAAAACGGTTTTATCCCGGTTCGGCCTTAAAATGTTATTTGGAGTTCCAATTCCAATTTTCAGCTATTTTTAAGCTCATTTTTGCGCACATTAATGTATGTTCCAGCTTTCCGTGGAATAGCTAAAGGCCTGCTGCTCCCACGGGCGTGACTCTTCAGAAGGGCAAGAAGCATTGGAAGTGGAACTTCCACGAACATTATTTAAAGACCAACCTGAGCAACAACCGTCGAAATTTATTCGGTCTAAGGCGGAAAAAACCATAGCGGGGAACGCATTTTTTTCGTCATTTTCCGCATTCTTTCGCTGATTTCTCCGGTAAGACTGCATCTTGCAGCAACTTCGACGGCACTATCGTGTTCTATGGGTCCTGAAACGTAACTTTGTCACTGACATACGAAGTGCTCTCGATCAAATATAGAAGAAACGAAAACGAGCATCAAAAGGGGCTCCTACCCCCCTCCAGCCCATGATTCGGGTGGGGGAAAACGAATAAAACATAGCCTATGTTCGACTGGGATATTTCCGGTCACGATAAAAAAAAAAAAATAAAATAAAATAATAACTATAATAAAAATTAAAAAAAAAAAAAAAAAAACCACGTTCGGATCCCTTAATCCGTTCGGCCGTGAAAGCGATACTCACGTTCAGAATCCTTTTTTATATAAGTACCTGTAGATGGATAGATAGATGGATTGTTTTATGGTGTCTAAAATCTGAGAAAAACAGAAACTTGTAGGTAAAATCAAACCCAATAATTAATCGATTACTAATTAATGAAACCTGTATTACATCGATCATTTTGATTAATCGATACCCATTTGTACCGCACTCTTCACCACAAACCGAATATAATCTATCAACTTATAATATTTGGATGAAAGAGGCGACGGGAGGAGAGAGGGGGATTCTTGACCAAAATCGGACTCGGGCGGTCTATTTCGGCCGGTGATTTGGCAGCATCGCCTTGCCAAGAATTCCGGTTGATGGTGTTTGTCCGAGCGTGTGTCGCCGGGTTTATCCGGACCCCTCCCCCCCTTCCTTAGACATAAACGAACTTTATTTCCAGAGCTTTCTTTCGATTGAGTGATATTAATTACCCGGGGCTTAAAGTTTTCTCTCCTTCCCTCTTGGAGACGTGTTCACAAAGTCGATTTCCATCGGTGGCTCTCGGAGGCACTTTTTGGCACGACATCAGGCGGCGAATCACAACTGAGGGTGTTTACATATTCCCATGCCTTATACCAAGGGTTTCCAAACTTTTAGCTAATTTTCTTAGAAAACGGAGCTATTAAAATGGATCCAAAAATGTAAAAATAAAATTTTTTCAAAAATGCCTTCAAGGAAATCCGTTGTGAAGTATTCTGATACGATTTCTTAAGTTTGCGCGATTGAGATAAAAATTAGATCGTCAATGGGGGAGGAGGTTATTTATGTGTGAACATTCTTTTCTCCAGTGACTTGTGGCCGTTCTTGAAACAATGTTGAACTTAAATGTTTAAAATCATTACATATTATTATATTTTTGGTAATTAAAATATGGAAATTGAAGGCTCCATACACTAACAACTTAATGATAATCATCCGTTAACCTCTTAATTCTTCAAGATAATTACTTAATCAGCTTTGGTAATCAGATCGTCAAGTTTTGACGGACGAGTTAACCAACGACGAGTATTGGTGAAAGAAAAATCACTCTAACGTCTCATTAAGCTCAAACTCAATGCCGCGTTAATTTGTGTCACAATTTAAGTGTTTTTCACGTACAACCCAGCCGTTGCTAGGGGAATGGAACTTCCGCAGTTTTCATCGCACATAAATAGTTCGCCACTCGTTGGAAAGCGCTTGAATTATGTGATAAATGTTCACATCTCAAGCTACCAATTTCCCCCTCCTTACGTACCTGTCTACATTCCTAAACTAAGTTGATTGGACTATAAACAATTTTAATAAGCCGGTTACAATATTCTTAACGTAAAGCAATAGCATCATTTACTCCACTCCATAGGAAACATTTTCATCCTCTTGACAACAGTCGACTGTTAACAACAACTCATTATAGTGGCTTCTCTCCACAGTTATTTTTAACATTTCTATAAGTAAACCATTGTTTTGTTTGAATTAGCCGGGATGCGGCCATGCGGCCCAGGGATTTGTTTAAAGTTAAAGGATTTGTTTACAACTCTCGAGTACAACCGTTATGAAATCCCCAATCAAAGACATATCCATGTAACATGGTATCTGCTTGTAAAGCAGATAGTGGAACTCGTTTACGAGTTGTTTAGTTTCATCTAGATTCTTCAACAAGGCATACTATTTATTGTAAAATTATTGTGGGAAATTTTCTGAAAATGGGGATTTTGGAAGAGTTTATATGAGGCTGTTGGCTGTTTTAGCTTCTCGGTTTAGAAGTTCTTCCGACCTTCCTCTAAACACTGAGCTTCTTGTTGGGCTACTCCGTCAGTAGTAGAGTGGCTGCCCCATCCTCCAAGCCCAGGCTTCTTATTGCCCTCCTTGTTCCCCTGAGCCGAAGGTTCACTGCTCGGAAGGTTCACTTCTTCAACAAGGCTGTTAGTTTTGACGAATTTATAAATTCGTAAATTCAGGGGGTATGCCCTTCGAAGGGATGGTTCGATAACATTCCTTTCGATGTCTTTCACCTTACCGGTTTGCGATTAGTTTCCACAGATAACAGGAAACTCATAGAAAATAATTTTTTCCTTTCCAATTTATACGACTTTTCCATCTATTTAGGTTTGACTTGCGTCCCACTCCATGAGGAAACTCATCAAAAAGTCTTGAGTTCAGATTTTCGACGAGTTTCTTTTTGATGAGTTTGTAGGGATCCTACTATATTACGAGTAGGTAGATATTTTGATTGAGGTTTCAATTGACGCAACTAAACGGTTTCTGAAAACGGCGATCGAAAAAGGAATTTTCCATCGAGAACAAGAAGATGACCGATATCGAGCGTGATATCAATATATAGCTGGGTCGGAAACCTTTTCGTCCGTGTTGACATTTCATCGCTCCTTCCATTATCGCCGGAATACAAAAAAAAGGAGGGAAAGAGAATCCGCGGTTGAGAGCGAGAGAGAGAGAACGAGGGAGTTACGAAGGGCGATGGGGTGGGGGGTACACGTGTATGAATCAGAAAGGCCGTCTGACCCAGTTAAGGGGGAGTACTAGTGCGTAGGCCTTGCCTTGTTTGTGATGACGTCACGACGGGTCGATCCCACGGCTCGCTCCTATGGCAACCGCCTATGTCTGCCCTTCAATGAAACCCTTTTTGGGAACTACCCTCCCCCCCTTCCTTCTGTCTCCTCATTTACAACCTTTCCACCACACTCGCACTTCCGTCTATCTTCCTGCCCCCTTACTTCCTGCTTTATCGTATTTTCTTTCCTCTCCCCGTTCTCCCAGTTTCGCCTCATTCCAAATCCCCCCCCCCCCCCCACCGTAGTCTCGAGTAAGCTTATGGCCAGAGATGCAAGGTGACTAGTTTAAACCACACTCAACGCTTAAACAGCATTTTAAGCTTAGAAAGTCGTTTGGGACTGGTGTACAAGTTCGTAAACCAATCAGGTAATTTTTTGTGATAAGGGCCAGTTAAACCAGTTCAGTCCAGTTAAGCCCAGTTGAACGTTTGCGGGCAGGATTGCTAGGTGGTATGGGAAAAAGTTCCAGTCACGCAGCATAATCGTATGAGCGAATTTTCTAAAATTACCTACCATATTATATTAAATTGTAATGAAATTTGAGCAATTTCAGTAAAAAGAAATTGTTAAAAACCAATTCTATGACAAAAAAAACTCATGCTAAATGAAATTCGGGGATTCAGAAAAGATTTTGAATTTTTCGTTTTTTTTTTTTTTGCTTTTTTAAATAGATTTCTCAGCAAAAATCAATGCAATTTAAGTAGGTACGTTTTTCAGCATAATTTTGTGCATACATTTTTTCAAGTTTTACTCTACTGAAAATTATAAATTTAATGATTATTAGCCGTTTTAGCCATTTTTAGTGATTTTTGGACTACATTTTTTGAAATTTGACCAATATAATGTACTTACTCAAAAATTGTTGGCCAACGAACTCATCATTACGTTTGAAAAGCTTGATTTTTTGGTGCATGAACGGAATTTTTATCTTTATATATATATATATATATATATATATATATATATATATATATATAAATTAAGTAATAGTCGTGGAGGTTTGCGTTTTTAAAAACAACTTTTATTTCACTTTCACAAGAGATAAAGATGTTGCACTGCGCGAGATGTATACGTGTGGGATTTGGTTTTATAGGGATTAGCTGCTGCGTCAGCTTGTTATTATCAAAGGTTGGGGCGTTATACGTAACTTATATATATATATATATATATATATATATATTTATATATATATATATATATATATATATATATATGTATACATATGAAAAAGCGCAAACTTCAGGAATCATTTCAGAATGCCTCAAAACGGATTTCAATGAAGAAATTTTTCAGAAATGTTGATTTTAAAACTTTTCGAGCCATTGCAATAGCTTCATTTTTCGCTAAAATACAGGACTATATGGAAAGGCTTCATTAAAGGATTCATTAAAAAATTATTCTCACAGTTTTCGGGCCCTTTCCTATTATCTGACTGCCAGCACCTCCAGCGCTACCTCCAGATAGTATTCGACCGCCAACGTAATCAGAATGATGTGTATAATTGTGGTCTGGATGCTCGCAAGCTCGCATCTCAAAAATACATAACATCAAGTAGTCAATCCATTAGTAAAAATTCAGATTAGTTGGACATGTAGGTCAGAATGAGACCTACATGAGACCTACAGCGCTGGAGTTCGGACAACAGGAAAGGTCCAAATTTTGTTCAAATTGTATGTGATACTTTAGTTAGATACTTTAGTTTCGTACCTAATCAAGTACCTACCTAATTATTCATCCCTATTAAAAGTATTACAGTACTACAGTCACTTGCTCAGGTATTCGATGCTATAATCAATTTGTTCGAGGACTGACAAAGCCGTAGTTTTTGATAGTCAGTACCTTGTCAGAAAATCCATTTCATTAAGATTGAAATCTGCGGTACCTAGTTTTCTCTAATCCACTATGAACGAGATCTTCTTATCATCCTCGTCAAATTCGTCCCCAAAAACCAATGTTCTAACCAATCCTCTTTAAAACGACGGCCCTAAGAGCGTGTCACACCTTTTTTCGCGTGTTCAAAAATGACAAGTGAACGTACCAAACGCTTTCTCAAATATGAATTTAGGAGCCAAAAGACAAATCCATGCGCTGATTTTTTTCCGTCTAAGCGGTAAAATTTTACATTTTATACATCAATTATGCAATAATTGGATTCTGTTTTCACACCAATTCTCATTCATTTTTATAGAGATTCTTTCATCTCAGACTTGTTAAAGCATAACCCTGGTGAATTTAAGAGGACAAATTATCTGCCGGTGTTTTAATAGAAGAGTTGTTGATGCGATTGGATGCACTGGAGATGATTGTTGGAGAGCCCGACGCCGTACTTGAGAGAGTTGTGACAGTTGGATAGGAAATCGTTGGCGATAAACGCAACATTTTCTAGGGTTCATCAGGTTACGAATATCAAAAGACTGTCCGCGTACCAGTTCTGTCGCAGAAAACGAGGTCATCACAGCCGATGTTATCTGGAGGGCCAATGGGCAGGAAGACTGCCAACTGAGATCGAGAGAGATTTCAGTCTTTTAGTTCCCAGAGGAACCTCATATCAAACGGTACATTTACGGAGGAACTTGGAGAGTTCAAGTATATTTTACACGTCCAGCTGGAATAATTCAAGCATTACTAGACGTCCTAAACGTAATACAAACTTAAATTTCTTGTAATCATCGCAACCATTTAACTGTCCACCGACCACCATTTACCGCATAAAAGGTAGGTACGTCCTAATGCAATCTGGTTTTCAGTGACACCGAAACGGTTCGCAATAATCGGGGAAAGGTTTTGATAGTTTTGGGTCCTAGCTAGACATTTTGACATGGATATGTCTTTTGGCTGGGGGCCAAGGAATTTTTCGCAACACTTTTTTTTTTTCCCGACCGACACTTTTTTTCCCGACCGGCACATTTTCTATTGATTTTCACGTACAACCAAGGCGTTACTAGGGAAGAGTAACTCCCATAGTTTTCATAGTAGGAAAATCGTTCGCCACTTTTTGGAATGCTCTCATTTTACCACGACATTTCATGACCTCTAAGCCATTGTAGTGTCAAGGAATGCTGATTTATTACTCTAAGTTAAAAACTAATATTGTATTGTAACCATAATGGAATAATCTTGTGAAAAGAAGGCACTACATGGTTGGTATACAATTGAGTAGTAGGTACCAACTGGTAAGCAGTAGGTACTAGACATATCCATGATCTTTTGTTTTTCCCATCAAGGGAGAAATTAAAATGCATGATTTGACATGGATATTTTGAATTTCGTTGTTTATGATTAGAAATATCGACTGCGCATTTGCAAACGTGTATATATATGTATATATTTGTGTCACAATTTTCAATGCACATCTGTGCCAAAAGATATACTGTTCTTATAGAACTGTTTCAAACGTGTATATATATATGTATATATCCACGAAGACACTTTTTTTATTGTTTCCTTCTGAAACACTTTTCATTTTAATTTGGAAGTATGATAAAAAGTCTGTTTTTAATCGATACTTGTACACCATGAAGAACAACTAAGTACTGTAATGGATATTATTATTACTAGTATTTACATTCCCTCGTAAACGTATTTTCTATATTCTAAGCCGTGTCTTACTAAATTCTGTACGGAAATGGATCACGTCGGTAGCCAGAGTTTTTACGAAAATGACGTTGTTGTAATGGTTTATCAAGTCACTTCTCCCGTTACAATTTCGGATAACCGACCCCGCAATTTGGTGACACGAACGATGCCGGGAGGTCACGCGACGGGTTGGGCGCTTTTAGACCGAAATTGTATTATCATATTATGGGCGAAAAAAACGGAGAGTTTTAATATTAATTTATACGATACTAGCCCCCCCTCCCCCTATAAACACCGTACGACCCGATATAGAAATACAAAGAGCAATTCGATGACAGGCAAGCGTGATGGCACGGGATACAGCCATGGTGTGTGGATTATGTTCACCATGAACGCAATACATGTATATATGTAAACAAGGGCAAAAAATGATAATTTAGCAATATAACCCAGTAACCCAGTTAATTTCAATCTATCAACAGAAAGATCTCGGCGAGACCTATCCAATAACGTGCAATATAAAAATAATATGATTTGAAGTGGGGAGGGCGAGTGGAGAGAAAGCCAAATTGCATCATAAAGGAAGGATTCATCCCGATGCAAATGAGGCATTTTTTGGAAAGAATCTGAAAACCTCCACCTGTATTCGCAACTGAACAGGATATTGAATATAACAATCAATAAGGCCGCAGGTACCCGTTTTATCGAATATTCGTAGACAATGAAGCTATTTGAAATGGCTACGAAATTTTGTAAAATCAAATTTTCCAATATTTGTAAAGAAGGTCGTTACAATAATAATTATCGTTTTTAATGGCTCAAAATGAATGTTTTCTCCCTTCTCCCATTTTCATATGTGATAGTTGATAGTGCTTCAAGATGATTAATAACAACTGGAAGATAATAGAAGTGCAACAAAATTGTGATATAATCGGTAAATATATATATATATATATTTATATATATATATATATATATATAAATATATATATATTTACCGATTACCGTCAACTCATACAACTTTGTGCACCCCGTTCAACATTGTGCCAATCTCGTTTTTTGAACCTTATCCTCTCTAACGGTAACAAACTTGAAGTTATTAGTTCGAAAAAATTCCCACGAGCAGCGGGATGGTAGAAGAGGATGCCGACGCTTCCACAAGTCTTCCCTGTGGATTTCAGTGCCGGCAAGGTAGCTCTTTCTCTAGTCCACTAAAAGGGAACTGTTCAGTTTGTGCTGGGAGTCTCCTTTGGATGAGTATGCTGCGGATTTCTGAATAGTCTGGTAAGTTCATATTTTCATCCCTATACTGTCAGCTACCAATTACGGTATTTGGTGTTGTCAGAAGTTTGTTTGTTTCTATGATATGACCAGATATGTTAGAAACGGGAACTTAGGGGTACAACTTTGTGCCACCGTTTTTTTATTATTTCTGCAATAAAATTTAATGCTTTCTCGTTGTATTTTTACAGAAAATTGGTGCTCAGAATCGGAGAAAGGTGGCTGGACGAGTTGAAGATTTGTTGGGATATTTTTGTATGAATTGTTAAGATTTTATAATAAAAACGAACAGAAAGTTGCCTTGCATTGATTTTTATATTCACCTTGTTTAAAAAATCGAAAAAACACTAAAAATTCCGAGGGCAAATCTTTTTTGTATTACGTTGCAAAGTCAATATGCTGATTAACAAGATTCAGACCGCCACAATGAGCCATATTAGGTTTTTCATTTCATTATAGGCTAAAAAAGATGGTGGCTCAAAGTTGCACCTTCCTGGGGTAATGAATGTGCCACGAATAAATAGTTCCCATTCTATTCGCTGAACAGATGGAATTTTTTCCTTAGCGACATTTGATCACTGAGATGTGTAAGTATCTTGGGTAAACATTTCAACGAGATACGACGACAAATGAAGTTCTGACGCTCAAAAAACCAAAAAAGTGGCACAAAGTTGTATGAGTTGACGGTATTTATTTATATATATATATATATATATATATATATATATATATATATATATATATATTTATATATTTTATATATATATATATATACACTAGTCAGAGAGCTGACGACGCTGACACAGCGAAATATTCTCTCAATTTTGTAAGTTTATTTAAGTGTTTCCTATCTTTTTCCAACCTTCTGTAATACCTCAAAATAATATTACACGCGAGTGTTTTCATTTTTCATCAAAACTATATATGTATGTATATATATATATATATATATATATATATATATATATATATATATATATATATATATATATATATATATGAGTTTATTCCCTCACTTATACGAATGTATTTGCATTTGGCTCAGGCCTCAAAACGTGTCTATTCATCTGGCGGAAACGGAATTGATAATAGGGGCTCGTCTGAGAGCTAACTTGCACAATCCTTGAAAATTACATCAAAATCGGTTCATTAGTCTAGTTCATCTGTGCCGATTTTAGTTCCGCACATGCATTAGTTCATTAATCAAACCAATCGAGATGAAATTCATAGGGTACGATTTTGACAACTCAACTATCCACCGAGTTTGAGCGAAATCGGAGCGATAGATATTACAAAATCGTCGTTATAAGAAATTCACATGCGCATGCGCACTGGCTACTATTGATCCGATCCACGTGTAGGCCTCATAACAGTTCATCCATACTACCATTACCTCCGAGCACATCTTACACACTCAATATCTGAAAATATCATAAAAGTCGAATGAAAACTTAAGTATTGGGTGGGCGTGACCAGGAATTGGTAAACAGACTGACATACAGTCTCGGTACTAAACCAAGCTCTAAAAAAAAAAAAAAAGAATTTTTGCACAAACATTATTTTAAGAATGAGTAATAAAACACGGTTATCTCATTTTCAAGCAAAGAACTCTCCATAAAAATTGTACAAAATGCCCCTTGTAAGATGGAGACTGTACGCCGTGAGTGTTTTTAACTAGTGGTATGTTTAGAGTAAAATATGTAGGAAACAGAAGGCTACCGTAAGAAAGTTTGCTTAATGTAGTATTAGAAGGAGAAAGTAAAGAAGAACTCCTCATGGTTTTTCAGCATATTATAGCGTATATCAAAATTGGAAGGTTTTCACCAATTACTGACAGGTGTTCATTTGGTGGAAAATGTATGCTGTTGCACGAAATAAACATTGTATAGTTTAAGGTCCTGAAACAATAAAGATTGATTTGTCTTTCTGCAAGGACCAAATTCCAAATACAAAACCTTCGGTAGCGGGGATGCCAGAGTCATTATGTTGTAAACAAGTGAAATCTTTGCAACAATTCACAACTGCAGGACGCCATTTTAACATTTTTGCTGACGGAAACTTTGGAAAAAACACCAGCCCGAATACTCATTGGGAGACTTCTCCCCAGTTGGTATTCAGCAGAACTACATAGCCCAGTGGTTTCTGAGATTGGTAACCTTCTCTCCGCCTATTAGCGGTTTTACGGTGCCGGCACTTGGAGGCAGCGAAGAAAAAATACCGTGCTACCTCATCTATTCCAGCTTAGAGCTGTGAACCGGAAAAGGGGTTTCAAGTAAAAACGAGCGATTTTCCCTCCCGCCTCCTTTCTACGAGTATAACTGGAGGAGCTATTACTGTCAATTCTCATCGGAACTGATTTGACCCGCGCGGCAGAGATCACGTCCTTGTGATGGACGGGGGTAGATTAGCCGGTCGGTTGGCCTCGTGGCGAGGAAGAATCTGTCGATAAGTTTTGCGCCAGGCGTGAGCTGAGGTCTTTAGTTTCGAATAGCAGCAGAAATAGACGTCGGATCTGGATATGACATGGCTGACAATATTGGCGACACTTAGTCCCATGAAGATGTCGACGAACCTGCAAATATCTCCGCTTCATTCGGGGAGGGGGGATAATGAAGAGGAATACACCATTAGATGAAAAAAATACATCAATAAACTAGAAAGTGGGGAGGACGCTCAGGTTTACCTGACGCCGGCCCTAGGAATATTGGAAGTTGAGGAAGAAGAAAGAGGGGGGAGATGTTGACTCTATGAAATTACCACCAGTTGAGGTAAGAGCCCCTAAGGACGCGGGTAGTGATGCCAAAAGAAGCACTCCTGCAGTATATCTATTCCTCCCTTTATTAACAGTGAGATGTTTTTAGCCTGGGGATCAGGTTACTACCTATTAGAAACGGAGACATATACTATAGAAAATCTTGACGAGTTCCACTATCTGCTTTACAAGCAGATACCATGTTGCAAGGATATGTCTTTGATTGGGGATTTCATAACGGTTGTCCTCGAGAGTTGTAAACAAATCCTTTAACTTTAAACAAATCCCTGGGCCGCATGGCCACATCCTGACTAATTCCAACAAATCAACGGTTTACTTATAGAAATGTTGAAAATAACTGTGGAGAGAAGCCACTACAATGAGTTGTTGTTAACAGTCGACTGTTGTCAAGAGGATGAAAATGTTTCCTATGGAGTGGAGTGAATGATGCTATTGCTTTACGTTAAGAATATTGTAACCGGCTTATTAAAATCGTTTATACCTTCCTTGTCCAATCAACTTAGTTTAGGAATGTAGCCAGGTACGTAAGGAGGGGGAAATTGGTAGCTTGAGATGTGAACATTTATCACATAAATCAAGCGCTTTCCAACATATCCATGTCAACAAAAAAGTTGTATGCTAAAAACATATGTTAATTATTGAATCTTTTCCCGTGATAGCGGAGAAAATAACTTTCCGAGGGTTTCTAATTTGTTTTTGTGTTGCTGCGTCCAGTGTCGATACGATATTTCTCTTGGAGTTTCACACATATGACTGGATGTCATTATTACAACCGAAATGGGCAAATTTAATGAGTCGTGGTGGTACATGTGTCGTGTTTTACTTCCTAGTAATATTCTGTCAAAAAGGGTAGGTACGTTTCCCATACCCGAGCTCCATGTAGTCTTGATTCTTCGGGGAAAGTGTATGTTTTGTTATGAAAGCTTTCAAATCTTGTTTGTATCTCCCAGTCGTGAGGTAAAAGGCTGGAAAGAATTAGCGACTGTTATCGGGGGCGGCCTCATATTTTAGCTCAAAAGGAGGGTTTCGAAGGGGAGTTTACGTGATAAATTTCACCGCCAAATAGGTCATTTCTGAGAGACAAAAAGCCTACACCCGACGCCGGTGCCAAAGGGATGTTTCTCATTTATTTATAGGACTTTCGGGGCTAAGATAGCCTCGCGGAGCGGAGGGGGGGTTGTTTTCCCAATAGGCAGTAAGATCGGTTTGAAGGGTATCTCAGGCGATGGGGCGGTCGGAAATGTATTGACGCCGTGGTAAATCACCGTGATAAGTGTGCGGCTGAGATTGGAACGGCCAATAAACAATATCGGGGGAGGAGGAGCGAGAAACTTAGATAGATATACACGTAGAGACACACACCCATCCGGGTCTATGTGTTATACTCATGGATCTATATGTGTATGTGCTGAAATACGGGGGTAATGGAATGCCACTAAATCTCATAGGTTTTTCTTTTTCCTCCCTTTTTTAGAAGCGTTTCGGAGCTTGTCTTGGGAATTTTGATGACTAATGTTGATTTTTAAATTGGGATGGGTAGGACGTAGGAGACTTTTATCACTAAGACCGAGAGAGATTTATGGCTTTGTCCTCTATTTTTCATTCATAGTGGCCTCGTCAGGACATTTACACGTCACTTCATATAGGAAATTGACAGAGAAGTATGTTCTGCTCTCTCCACCTTCTCGAGAGCAGAACATACACTCTGTATATGACATATAAGAAGTTTCGTACGAATGTCCTGACGAGGCCACTATAAATGAAAGATGGCCTCCTCGAATTGTTCCACACTATAGTGAGCTCCACACTTCTGTATGCAGCTGAGATTGGGGATACTTGGGCGCACTGGAAGTGGTGAGTTCTAGATACTTCAGATTTGTGCTTAGTTGCTATTCAAAAACGCCTCACTATGTGATGGAACGTTATGACATTAATTATAGTTACTCAGCATGCAAAGTCTTGATTTGAATTGATGGAGGAAGTGCCATGAGATGCCCCAGTCCTGACTACGCAGGATCTGCTTGGAAAACCAGTGCACAGCCCATGAAGAACGCGGAGGATCCAATCCTGCTTATAATTGGGTGTCCCACGTAACAGATGTCATACACCAGCTCGGCTACGAAATTCAACATTCCAGTATTTCTGCGATGTGGATTGGAATGAATGTAGATACGATCTGTGCAAAATATATTGACTCTCTTAGGGGACAAGATAGGCTGGCAATTCAAAACACATTTCTGCGAGGCATATTAATTGCTATACTACGATACCTTCTACCTGAACAAAGCATCTATTAAATTTGTATAATTATATATCTTAATCTCTATATACTATAAATATTATTATTCTTGCAGATACGCAACTAGTAACGATGAACTTGTATGTAAAATGTAAAGGGCTCTGACCTAAATGCAAATAAACCATTGAATGTGAATTCAATGCAGAGGCGATGTACATTTTCCCGGACCTTCCCAATGTAGTGGTATCCAAATGTCACCAGAATACAGGTGATACCCAAATGGGATCCCTGAGGAACACCCGACTCCATCTTGAGCTCATCAGACAAAACTGAACCTAGCTGAACATACTGCATCCGGCCGATGTGGTCGCTGGACCACCATTTCAGCATGTTACCTACCACCCATAAATTAAAGATCCAAGTTTTTCAGAAGAAGCCCATGAACCACCCTGTCTAGTTCTTTAGAAAAAACTGTATAAACCACATCCACCTGTAATCCATTCCTCATCACACCCGAAGCATGATTCTGAAGAGCCATCAAGTTGGTGGTAGGTAGGTAACTCATTAATGCGGGCGGAATCCATGCTGATTCGAACGGAACGTTTGACATACGAACCAAGTCTTTTATCGAACAAATTATTCCGAAACAAGATCGGGAACAACTCCCAAAACCGTCCGAAGTTTTCGATAGAATATCGCGGAGGCGAGGGCATAAATTAGTTTTGAAGGTTAACACACACTTTCGGATCCACATTAATTATCGATATCCTCGGTTAAACTTCGTCCGGGCTCAATGGTCGTCCCTCCCCCTTCACCCCAGCAGGAAACTTCAAAGAATAATCAAGTCAGTCAAGTTTAAGCTGTGACGAGGGAAACGGAGTTTTGAGGGGTTCTAAAGAAGTTTGCCTAACTAACATCAATTTGAGAGCAACAACAGGGAGGGAAGGGCGGGAGAGACCTTTTCGATATGAAAGTTCTCTTGCGAACGTTGATTAAAGTTTCAAAACAATCAGTGAGCTCAAAAAGAGGGGAAAATGTCTCGCTCCAAACTATTTCTCATCATGTCAATTTTACTGGTGATCCGAACAATGTGGGTTTCAAATGGGGAAGTTGATGTTTGAATATAATATATTATTGGCACTTGATTCCATTAAACGTTTGAATAAATATTGCAAGTGTATATGAAGGGTAAAAATTTAGTATCATGGCTAAACACATGAGGCTATCAATTTGGCTAATAACGGCATAAAAACGTCCTTTTTTTAGCGGACTGCATTCGAGCATATTTTATTAAATAAATTTTCAAATTCATGTTACTAGTACGTATTTTTTAAATGTTATGTTCGAATTTATGTTAAACAAATTATCTATTTTTTAAATCTAACTTAACCTACAGTGATAACAAATATGTTATATATAAATTTTTAGACATTTTTTGGTCTTTTAGTAATTTTTAGCAGTTTTGAAATTTGAGCAAATTTTTGTGTCCTAAGTACTACCCTCCGAATTCTTCCTTTCAGTTAGTTTTGATTTAGGATTTGATCCAAACTATCGTATTATATTTATGGGTAAATGTTTTGAAATTGGAGCCGTTTGTGAACACAGAAATTGATAAACGTTAATTTTCTGGAAGAAATTTCATTTCTAAATTACATTCTGCCATCCAAGCAAACCCGTTTTTACGCAGTTCATATATTTCTTTCGAGTGATATTCTGCTAAAAAGTGTGTTTAACGGTTTTTAACCGTTTCTATGGGTATGCCTCATTTTTCGGCGAAAGAACGGATTTTTTATATCAATACTAAGGAGGGTGATCGCATAAAATGACATTATATATATATATATATATATATATATATATATATATATATAAATTCCATGAATCGTTTCAGAATGGTTCAAAAACGGATTTCCAAGGAGAAAAACCTAACGGATCATTGATATTATTACCTGCGCACTGATGAAATCCCCTATTTGGATCTTGTAATCGAACTATGTTTGTTATATGGCGCACGGCAGATGACCGCAAAGCCGGTTAGTTAAGGTTATCCGTTTGATGTCCCTTTCTGACAATCCCCGTTGGCCAGTTAGAATATTGATCCGTTGACACCCCTTTGTGTCACCCAACCGCTTCTCCAACTAATATTATCGGCACGTGATTTTGAAACCCAACTCTCAACCGACTACGCGCATGCTGCAGTGATATACCTACAGTAAGCATTAATATCTCCCTACATAGGTAGGCTTACCGGGGTATGACTCAAATACTACCTTTTTGAACTCATCCGGCTGTAGTACAACTGTCTGAAAAACGTTAACCCTGGCTTGGTTGGCGCTATGTGAACGCAAAGGTCTAGCAAACGCTCAGTCGATGTTTTCATGTGGTATAGTATGTAATTTTTGGCCATTCTCGTGCGAAATAGGTAGTATACCTCTGCGCATTCTCGGCTGCCGGTAAGTCTGAGACATGGTTGGCAAAAATTGAAGGTAGCCCTAGGGGCTTCACATGTCTGGTTTTCACATAAAATTAATGTCCAGTATTGGTTTTCAATCTACGCAGCTTCTCTCATAGGATGTTGTATCAACTGTATTCGGAAGAATGTAGTATCTAGTTATCCTCTTTCGAAACAAGATTGTTCCTTCTTTTCTAATAAATAATCTATTGTACTCATCGTCAGGACCTCGATCATTTGTATTGTCGAAAGAATAGCTTTCGCAGTACTTTTCAAGTGTAATCATAGTGCATGGCTTCCGTTCTTACACATTGGAACTGATCAATTCTCCCTTGAAAATAAAACAACTTCAAAAATCTTTTCGTAGCCGAACCTCAACATCCTTCTCAACCATATTTAAACGGCAAATAACCAAGAAACATTTGGATCTATTAAATACTATATACAGGGTGTTCCACCAGACAAAGCCCCCCCCCCCCCCCTCTATAACCTTAATTTCCGGGGTAAAAAAAAAAGATTTTTTTTGAATCTGCATGTTTTTTCCCAAGAATCTCAAATATGACCTCTTTGCGCATTGCACACGTACGCAATTCACATCAACTTCGTAATAATAAATGGTAACCCCCATTTTTGTTGCAGATTTGAATTCTACGTAAAATTTCACGAAGAAATGACCCATCACTTGATTTTTTCAAGTTCGCGTAAACGGGCGCAGTTCCGCTTTAAAAGAGCAATAAATGCGAAATACTGAGTTTTTAGAAAATTCTCAATTACCACATTTAGTACATGATTTTGGAGTCTTTTTTCGTGGTGAATCTCGTAATGATGTTCATTTATTGATATTTGCAACACCAACTTGGCAAAAACACCGAAAAACCTTCATTTTAGTACGCTTTGTGCTTTGTGGAAATGTGTAAGAAAAGTGCAATTCTGGTCAATTTTTCGGTATTTTCCCAAGTTAGTGGTGCAAATAATAAATGAGCATCATTACGAGGTCCAGCAAGAAAAAATAATTTCCAAAATCATGTATTACATGTCGCAATTGAGTATCTTCAAAAACACGGTTGCACTTTTAGAGCGGAATTGCGTACATTTGGGGCGGAATTGCGCCCGTTTGCGCACACTTGAAAAATCGAGTGATGGGTCATTTCTTCATGAAATTTCACGTAGAATTCAAATCCGTAATATAAAATGGGGGTTCCCATTTGGAATAACGAAGTTGATGTCAATTGCGCACTTTGCACACATGCGCAATGCGCGAAATGGTCATTTTTGAGATCCTTGAAAAAAACATGCAGATTCAAGATTTTTTTTTTTTTTTCCACCCCAGAAACTACGTTTTAGAGGGGTGGTCTTTGTCTGGTGGAACACCCTGTAGGTATATATATGTAAAAGCGTTTACCTCCAGGATTTGGTATAAATTACTTCAAATTGGATTTCACTGAAAGAAATTTTCGAAAATTTTTATTTTAATTTTTGGCGCTATTGCAATAGCTTCACTTTCTACTACAATTGGTTAATTAATCCAAATAACTGAACGCTGACATGCAAAATTCAGGGTGATTTATATTTCCTAGAAATTCATCGCGATTTGAGAAGAAATGATATTGGAGGAAGTGAGAAATCGAGAGAACTCAATCGACCATAACACATAAAAATCGGAGTCCAAAGGAAGCGAAGTGGTGATAATAATCACGCTTATCAGACGACGATAAAACTGGGCGAGCAACGGGCTTTGATTCATTAAAAAAAAACTTTTACGACATTGATAAATCTATACTACGATTCACAATATTCATATCAAGTGTAGAACTCATACCTGTTTTAGGGGAACTAGTGTTAGCAACATCGCACAGTAAGAACAGACAATCATATTTTCAGATGTGATTTATCTTTTTATCACCATAGAAATCCGTTTTGGATCTCTGGGACTGTAGTAGAGCTTTCTTGATTTTCAACATTTTTTACGGCTCGGTAGTATTTCATACGTTTTTCCAGACGATATCTCTCGTTAAAAGCGAGAAGAACCGGATAGCGGAATATGTTTGAGCAACAGTATTATTTCTAGTAAATCATTTGACAGCCCATTAATCGACGTATATGTCATTTTTATGGTTAATTGATTAAATATTTTTTTTTGGTTAAAGAAACGTCAGCACGCCGATGAATCCGTAACTCCAGGAGACATTTCCATGTTTTGCGCAACACCCATCATCATCTTCCCTGGTGTTGCTGATTTATCGGCAAGCTAACGCAGTGTTTAATTTTTTTTTTTTCAAATTAAATACAACAGTACGATGCACACATTTTATTTAAAGAACATTTCAATTAAGATAAATAGTAATCTAGTTTGTGTATGCTGTCGTTATGTTCGCTGGCTTTCTTTCGTTACCTAGGAAAATTATTTCGAAAATGGTCTATATATTTAAAAAACCAAAACCTAGATGATTATTTCTGTTATCAAGTATTTCGTCATAACGTAACGTTGTGTGATGCATTTTTTCAGATATCACTTAGAATCTACATAAAGTAAACATATTTTCAGCTCTTCCGTTACGCTTTGGGATATGTTCTCAATACGTGGTAAAAATTTGAAAGCGTTCCGGCTTTCGGGAGCGACGATATGGAGTTTAGAAGTGATTGACCACTGACAGCTTAGCAGTAGACAATAAAAATAAGCTGAGTGGTCTATTTGTCTCAAAAGATATATTTTGCCTCAGGGAATGTGGATATCAATGTCTTCAAGGTCGATGATCTTCTCATCTTGTGGAAACATCTTCCTGCACTCAGTCACTGCCTAAGGAGAAGGTTCGGAACCATTTTTTGTTTCTACCCCTGCTTCTATTTTCCGAGCGGTTTTGTTGGCCGTCTTGCGGCGACGTGAAATAGCGCTGCCTATTCCGCCCCAATCATTTTAAAAGCTTCTTTTCACACTGAGTGCTGAAGGAACGCATTAACGAATGACTGGTATTATCAGGATGCCGAGTTGTGGAGCCGGCGAGGCGTGACGCTCAGGGAGGAGAGGGGGGCTATTAATTAATTTTATCAATCTCGACGATGCTTCGGACCGTGGTGTGAATGCTCAAACCGTGATGGTTAGTGTACGCAATCGCAGAGCCAGCAATAAAAATCTAGACTGGAAAGGGTACATTTATAAAGATTGAGTACTGAAGCATAGATTCGAAGGTGAAAGAACTATAAAACGTCCGCCAAGTTGGGTGGGAAGTATAGCTACCTCACATATTGTTACGTGGATGTATATAATTAGTTGAAGAACAAAGTACGAGTCGAAATAATTGATAAGTCGGTAATATAAAGAAATTAACGTTTGCGCATGCGAACAGGCTACTGTTGGTTCGACGGCATTGAAAATTATAGGGGACCATCTAGGAGTAAACCCGCACAATTCCTGAAAATTTCATCGGAATCGAACTGAAACTTGGTATAGGCTTGGGTGTGACAAGGATTTCACACAGACAGACAAACATCAAACAGACATACAGACATGGAAGCAAAATTGATCAGCAAGCTCTGAAACGCAAAAAGCATGGGGAGATTTTCATTTTGGAGAACAAAAATTTTAGTATGGAACATGCTTTAGCCTTGGACTAACTAGCCGAAAAAGGTGACGCGGAAATGGAACGCGGATGGGGTGACGCGGATGTGTTACGAAATTTTTACATTTTATGTCTTTGCTATGGCACATAAACTAAAAAAACGTCACGGAAAATTGCTCACGAAAATATTTTGATGATTTCCACTAACAACCGAGTCGTTGCTAGGGAAATGGTACTTCGTCGTTTTTCATCCCACAAAATTCGTTGACCATTCGTTCGAAAGCTCTCGATTTATCCAACCATATTATGTTAACTACTGCGAAGTGCGTGGCCAACAAGCTGAGTTATGAGCAAGGTTATTTGAATAATTGTGTACACTCAGGTGATCATTCTCAATAATTGATATTGTGAACATGATTGCCACCGCTTGTTAATTTCTGATGATTTCATTGAGCTGGTGTTTCGATGATTTGATTCATAGCAGGTGATCCAAATATGGCGAGAACGGTTTGATTTGTGAAGCGGTGGCTAAATCATTTCAAAAGGTAATTTCTATACTTTACACTCTAGGAAGCTGTAATTTCGTATGTAGCCTCTTTAGGACATTTACTTGACGATGCCCAGGGTCCGGATCAGATGAGTGGCTCTTAAAGCTAATTTCTATGTTTTACACTCTAGGAAGCTGTAATTTAGTATGTAGTCTCTTTAGCACATTTACGTGACGATGCCCAGGGTCCGGATCAGCTGAGTTCCTTTTTAGAGCTTGCATACGAGTCTGCAACACATACTTGTCTTCAACCAAAGGCATAAAATGTCCCTATGTGTTGCAGACTCGTATGCAAGCGTTTGATCTCAGGTTTTTTCTGATGATTTTCACGTGCAACCAAGCCGTTTCTTGGGAAATGAAAGCTGTTCAGTTTTCGACGGACAAAAATCGTTCCCCATTCGTTGGAAAACTCTCGATTTATCACGCAGGCCTTGCGTACTTGTTGTTGGTATTTATGTCGTAATTCAATTTTATTTATGTTATTAATAGATGTAGTAAACAATGCCGCTTGTTTTGATGTCAGTTGGTTGTAATGTTGGTCACAGTAGGCGCTCACCGGAATAGAAAACCTACATCGTATAGTTACTCGCGAATTATACGACAACTATAAGAAGTAGTGAGTAATCATATCAAAGTGTTTTAAATTCTACAGGTGCGATTATCAGTCTACCTCCAGCCGTCGACCGGTAATGGTGTGTCCTGGACCAGACTGCCCTCCTTCGACGTCGATTAAACCAAGAGCGTCATATTTCGTGTCGTGGAAACGTCCGAAGAACTATTCAATGTACAGCCGAATGTTTCAGTGATGATAGTATGGCTGAAGCATGTTCCATGTTTTTTGAATTTTAGCCGCAGGCTCTAAGCAGTAAGCATCTGCGGGTCCAGGGGGCTTGCCCCCTGGCGAGGCGCGCAGCGCCGAGTTTTCGCCTTCAATCACGAACGCAAAGCTGCCCTACCTTCGGTAGTGAGAATGCAAAAGTTACAGTCTGCAGCATGATCGTATGAGCGAATTTTTGTAGATTATCGAATATATTATGTTACTTTGTTTTGAAACAACTTCTATTGCAAAGAAATTATTGGTAACCACAATTTTAAGGCAAATAAGCTCATTATAAACTATATAGTAGGTTAAAGAGGGAAGATGGTGAACAAACGGAGTCATTGTATGTGGAAATGATCAGAAAGTTTTCGTGATGGTTTCGTCTGTCATTTTGACTTCGATATGTCTTATGGCTAGGGGTCATTCCAAATTTTACGGGATAAAAATAATCACAATTACCGTGATGGTAGAGATTTGACATTTGGCAAGTAGCCTCCTTAGGACTTACACTTTAAGCAGAATATGGCCGGGATCAGATGAGTGGCTCCTACAGTTAATTTCTATGCTAATCTTCAGTAAATCATAGTAAAGGTTGAGAAGAAGAAACAAAATGCTCAGCTCAATAAAAAATATCGTGTTAGAAAGAAGTTAGAAGAATGATGGGACTCTTTCATGATCGGCTGATTGAGCTAAATTCGCTCCTAGGGAGTCGAAAATCTTTGAAAATCGATATGAGGAGTCTCTGGGTACTTAGGAGACAATTGAAATCATGGGCTCATTCTTGATCAGCTGAATGGGCTAAATTCTTTCCTGTTCACCCTAAGAAGTTGAAAATTGATAGGAGGAACCTCTGAAACATTAAGAGACGGTTGATATTAATTTTTCCCTTACAGCGAAAAACGGACATATCCATGATCAGATGTTTCCCAGTAAGGGAGTCAAGGCAAATAGGTCTTCATAAAAACGTATTCTACGTTAAAATAGCTCCGAAGATCGCAAGGCAACCGTAACACAAGCCTTCTTGTGTATGTTGTTAAGTGTCATTTTGGATAGCGCGATATCCACGAAGTCTTTCGGGAAAAAAGCGTGAACTCTCGTAGGATGTTATCATTATCTCTTTGTTTATTTATTTAAATGTATTCATTTTCGAAACGAAAAATGCTATAGAATGAACCAAAATAACACGAAAAAGACATCTCCAGAGTTCCCCCTATGGAAATCCGTGTTTCTAGAGATATCACTGAGCCGTTCCACATAGTTCTGGTTCCATCTCGGCTTGGATATGCTAATAGAGCTGGGGGTCTTTCTGACGTCTGGAAATCTAAGGCTTATTCCCCTCTTTTTCCCTCCTTCTTCCTTCCTTGTTCTGTGTTCCAATCTTTATTGGACGCCTCGTTCCCCATCCCCCCGGAGGAATGTTGGCGCCGCGCGAGCCACTTCCTGCATCTCAGGCGCCGCGCCGACCCAACTGAGTCAGTAGTCCGTAGCAATAGTTTCTCTCGTTATCATTATTATTATTATTTTATTTAGTTTATTCTTTTGCTTCCAAGTCTACCAGCAGCGGAAGCATTGTTTTCACTTTTGGGGGAAAAACGTTATTTCAAGGCGTTAGTCAAACAACGGCTTGGTCAAACGACGGTTTGTCAAAAGACCTTTGTTCAAACGAATTTTCGTCAAACGACGGTGTGTCAAAAGACCTTCGTCATAGGTACGACGTTTGTCTAAAGAATCCACTCAACTTTGTCCTAAGCTAGTGCCCGGCTTGAAAAAGCCATCCCACACACGCTTAGCTGAAGAGATCGAAACAAAGCAACCAAATACTATCTCCACTGAAAATGGGACCTCTAAACAGGTGTTTGGATCAAAGACTTGTGTCAAATGACGTTTTGTCAAGACATCTCGTCGTACTACGTTTGTCACAGAATCCGTTTACTCAAACATAGCCGCAAGGCATAGTGATGTTTTGGTGAGGGACTTTGGTAGCATCGTTTTCGTCATACGGTGACTCATCAGCAACACGAAGAAGCGTGTGACGAAGGTCTTTTGACAAACCGTCGTTTGACGAAAAGCCGTTTGACCAAAACCGTCGTTTGACAAACGTCTTGATCCAAACAGCCTTTTTGTCTCCAAAATGAAAATTTCCACTCGCATTTTACGTTTTAGACCATTTTGAATAACTTTGCTTCCGTGTCTGTGGTGTGTCCGCAAATCTTTGTAACAAGCTTAATTTCCACAGTTTCCACCCGATTTTGATAAAATTTTCAGGGATTGTGTGGGCTAGGGTGAAGATGGTCCCTATCAATTTCATTGTTGCCAAATCATAACTTCATTCTCCGCATGCGCAAAATTAAATTCCATTGAGCATTATTTCCTCACGCCCTACTCGTCCAATCTTGCTCAAATTTGAAAGATAGTTGGTAGAAAACAATGACAGCGTTCCATATCAATGACAAGATGATCGTAACATTATTAGCACCTGCGCATGCGCTAACGTAAAATCCATAAAACGAACTCAATTTCCATATTTCGTTGATTAACTTATTTTGATTTAAATTCTGCTAAACAAAATATAAATTTAACGACTTTTAGCGGTTTTTTGAGTTTTTTTTGTGATATTTAGCACACTTTTTGAAATGTGAGCAATTTATTGTGCCCCAAAAGTGATGGCCAACGAAATCATTCTTCCATTTAGAAATCTTGATTTTTTTTGGCGAAAGAATAGCATTTTAATCTCAATCCTAAGGAGAGTTTTCGTATGGGGTGACATTTATATGAAAGAGGTTTGAACTCTAAGATTCGTTTCAGATTGCTTCAAAACGGATTTCAATAGAGAAAAATTCTCATTCTCACAATTTTTCATTTCAAAATTTTTAGAGCCATCACAATGTTTCATTTTCTAGGGGAATTCGCTGATGTAAAAAATGCTGTATTACTAGAAGGACGAATACCACTCAGGAGAGGTTGTGTTTCAAGCTAGTAGGAAGCGATGTAATTATGAAGGGAATCATTTAATATACATGAAAATGAAGTTTAGTTTAAGCTGATTATTCAGATTCGAGGGCTTCAAAGTGAGACACGTGCCGAGGGGTTCGGGGACCTGATAACGGCTGGAGGCAATGCAGACACCACCTGCCGTTGTAAGCGTGGCAATTCTTAGTTTCACGAAGAGGCCGAAGAATTAGACTGCGCGGAAGACCGTTCTGGAAAACGTCGAGCCATTTGAGACAAGTTTAGATATTGAAGCTGTGTTTTATGCGTGCCCACCTTTTAGAGAATTTTTGTAAGATAAACATTCCAGCCCATGTAGCATGATCGTACATAATCGTACGATCATGTTACTTTTTTCTAAAGAAATTGTTAACTACCAATTTTATGGTTAAAAAAAAAAAAAAAAAAACTAGGTAAATAATATTCTGCGATATAATATTCTATATAATATAATAATGATATAATATTCTAGTTCATCATTGATAAACTTTGATTGACATTGAAGATTGAAATTTGAGATTGAAAATTCTGTTAAAAATATAAATTTGACGATTTTATAGCAGTTTCAAGCAATTTTTTAAAAGTGATTTAGTGATTTTTGTTTTAGCACAATTTATGAAATTTGACCAATTCAATGTGCTCAAAAAGTGTTGGCCCGAACTCATCCTTACATTCGTAAAGCTTGATATTTAGGCTCAAGAATGGAATTTTTATCTCAATCCTAAGGAGAGTTACCTATCGTCAGGAACATATACATAATATGAAAAAGTGTTAAGCTCTAGGATTCTGTTTATAACGTCTAGGAACGGATTTCAACGGAGAACAAATTTTCGAAAATTTTAAAATCAAAATATTCAATCGATTTTCTCCATTGAAATTTGTTTTGAGGCGTTATGAAAATACTGCAGTTTAATGCTTTTTTAGGTACTTAGATTTTTTATGGTTATTTTATAAATTTAACTCGGAATATAACCATAAAAATCAATTGTGAACGATTATTTTCAATAATGAACCTTTGTAATACACCAAGAAAAAAGTTAGCACCCCCTGAAAACAATGAAGACTTGATATTACTCATATTTTGTTCTGCTCACTACTGAATGGGGTAACTGAACCCGCCGGCAAAGAATGCTCATTTTATCAACTCCAATTCATACTTCCGGATTCCCGCTTATTTATTTCATTTTACTGTTTTTTCAAGAAACCTATAGCTAATGAAAAAAATAAATAAATAAAAAAATAAAAAATGAATGACTAAAAATTAAAAAAAAAAAGAAAAAAAGCGTAATATTGACGTTTATTGTTACCAAACTAAGAAACTTTGTACCCCTGGGGTAACTCAGTTGCCCCAGACGGTTATATGCCTTCGGAATAATGGGACGTTTTTACGACACACAATTGGTTTATTGGATCAATGAACAACCGCAACCGAAGACAATCGATCTTCACTCGGAAAAAGATCACATTTTGTTTGGATGTTGTTGCTATCCAAAATACGTCGTATCTCTTGCAACGTTTAATACGTGAAATACCTTGTAAATATTGTATAATACGTTTACGATAAATCAGCGCAGAGGGTTAACCAAAATTCTTCGTCAAAGATTCCTCCCGCAAAATGCCGAAAGCTATTAGGGGGGCTAAACCAAATGATTAAGACTTCCACTGGAAACAAAACCACCTATCTGAGCAGACATCTAAATTGGAAACTCTCCCTGGATGGCCAACCCAATTACTGTAAACTTGAACGTAGCTGCTTCCCACCATCCCCTTAGCCACTCCTTTATGCTCTAATTGAGTTAGATGCTTGGATTTCATCCCTTCCCGCCTCCCAAGTGGGTAGGAAGGTCTCTTACGCTGAAACCCCCCTTAACAACAATGTGACCGTTCCCGAGGTCCCCTTTAGTGCCATGTTCTGAAACTCTCCTTTCCTTCTACTACTTTTATCGAATTATTGTTGTTCGCCATAACTTCGTAATAGAGCAGAGGCCGTCACTTGGTGTCACCTTTTAGACGAGGCGCATTATCGATCCTCCTTCCTCCGGGGTGTCGAAAGTGATGGGCTGGCCGGGTTATCGCTGGTTCGGACACCTCGTGCCTACTTCGCCACATACCGTGGCATTTAACGTGCAGGTTCGTTACGTTAGCGAAACCGAATGACTAGTTAGTTTACAGTTTAGTTATAAATGATTTATTTATTCATTCTTATTTATGAATCTTAGAGATCTGGGAGTGATTGCAATTGTTTCAGCGCTGAAAAATACTTCGACTGTGACACCCTACATACCTTTTTGTCAAAAAACCGAATTTTAAGCATTTTTTGGCCCATTAAATTGTAAATTGAGCCTGAAATTCTGGAGCGATCCAACCACGGCGATCCGTTGGTGGGCTGGCCAACGATCTTGACCTGGCTTTTGCCAAGAAGGATTTTTCTGCGTTGGAACGACTTGTTTACGCCGTTTTTAAAGGGATTTATAATCTGGAAATACACCCTATAATATATATAGGGTGTATTTCCAAACGATAAATCCCTTTCCGCATATATATATATATATATATATATATATATATATATATATATATATATATATATATATATATATATATATAGCCATGGCTACCTGCATACACCACTTTTTCCTTGTGATACCCACTTACCCCATTATTCAGGGGTAGACATTGATATGAAATAGTGAGTGATGGAGAAAAAAAAAAAAAAAAATTAAATAAATAAATAAATATATATATATATATATATATATATATATATAAATAAATATATATATATATATATATATATATATATATATATATATATATATACCTATATGACGTTAAAATCCAGGATTGTGTTCTTTGATGTATTAAACGGATTTGTAGTTGGTCCTTGACCCTTCAAACTCAATTTTAAAATTTCGAAGCCATCTAAATAGCTACCTAATTTTTTTCTTTGATAATTCTTAATAGAAGAAAAATACCATTGGACCTGAATATTGTATTTGTTTGGGGTGCTGAGTTTGACAGTGACACGTATTTTTCTCCATCTCTCACTATTTCATATCAATGTCAACCCCTGACTAATGGGGAAAGTGGTATATGCAGGTAGCCATGGCATCACTATCGTCCTCAATCGATTCTTTTTCTCCCTTTAATCGATTTTGATTGAAACCGGGAAGGTTTTTGTGTTACCTGAACTTGTGATACGTTGTCTGTGTCGTTGTCTAGGTAAGAAATAAATTATGGGTTTGTTGGACAGCCCAATCGCAGTGTGCCCAGCCGTCCAAATATTTTCATGTGAAAGATCTCGCTCCAAGAAGAACAATGAAAAAACCCCACATTTTCCCGTTAAGATATTTCGAGCTCTGCCTCTTACCAACCAATTTTGATCTGATGAATTATTCGTCAAAATAAATAATAAATTCACAAGGAAATTCAATCAATTTTTCGAAAAGACTCTCCTGGGACATTTGTCAAGGTGCTTATAAATAAAAATTCTAATAAGTGAATGGATATTTGAGAAAAATATCTGATCTATAAAACTCCAACTCCAATCGGAGTAATTGTATAATTATTACTCACGAACATTTGCGAGGAGCTGTAGATTTGTAATGCCGAATCCCATAATTTACCTGTGAACACAGAAATATAATGTAAGCCACTGTTCGAGGTTGAATGTATCATTTCAATTCAATTCGTATGCTCATATTACATGTACTACATTCAGCGATTACTCTTGGGAAATCTGTTACCGTTACCACAAGACTGCTACTGTCTTAAGCAAGTTCTCGAAATTGACTCAAGTTGTGTCAAGATTGTGTATATCGCCGAGTTAGTTCATGAAAACTCTCTTCCTCCTCGGCTGAGCGTATTAATTAACTCTAAATATTAATTAATTAATTTTCGGTTTATTGTGTGAGTTTATGTAAGGTTTGGATGCTTCTACAAGGGACTTTTGAACATTTCTCTCTTGTTGATTGTAGACAGTACTGGATCGCTCGGGGGTTAAACTTTGTGTTTACGCAACCGACGAGGTTTGCGGCGGTCCTAACTGTTTTCAGTTATCAATCCCGATGTGTCTTGTTTTCAACCAAAAGCTACAACATCCTATTAACTCCTTCTATACAATTCGCACTTTATTAGATGGAGCAGGATTTTCAAGGGAGCGATAATTTTGACTGAAATCAATCCGTTGAAAGCTATTTGGTAATGACTCTGTTAAATGATGAGGTAATCTACATTTCTAGGAACCTGTGGGGTACGGATAGTATCCAATTAGTTAATTTTAATGGATTCATTTGTTTGTCAATAACATCTAAAGAGGTTGTGAAATTTTATGATAATGTACCTACGTTACCTCGACGTTTGTCGATTCTGAGGAAGATGGAATATATTGCAGACACGGCAGTTATTCTCACCTGTAGATTCCTATAATTTACATTGATAATTACGTGTTATTTAATTAAGGAAACTAAAATTGTGACATCTAGCAACTAACTTGTCCATAACAAACCTTATTACTTTATCTTGAAGCGGTTCCTAAACGTAGTCTTCAAGGTGTTAATTACCTAACTCCAAATGACTGGAAAAATAATTCTCTTTTCGTCGTTGTACCACTCAGAATCGTCCAAAAAACTCGAACAACGAATAATCGTCCTTCGTTCTCGATCCATTTTCAAAACTAACTAACCTCTAAAATCAATACAGGTATTTAGATGAAAAACCCTCGGATGTCTTATTTCGGACAGAACAGACGTTTCAGAATGACGAAAAATAATCAAAAGTTCCACATAATCAAAATTACCACTCGCATTTTGCTTTTTTAGAGCTTTTACAATTATGTGTTGTCTACTATGGGTCAGTTTGTCTGCTTCTTGTCCACAAATCCTTGCAGCATGCATACCTCTTTCAATTATCTTATTTTGATGACTTAGTCACAGGATTGGTCGATTTAAATCGAATTAAAAACGTTAGGGATCAATAAAAAAAACCAATTTAAGGACAGAAAGGCCTTTTTTAAGTTTTGGAAGTAAGTAACGATGAAACGAAACCAGACCATGTCAGGTTCCTTGTCCAAACTGCAAAACGTTCCACCAGCATGCGCGCCGGTACCGATACGGGTCAGCTAGCCGAGCCAGGCAGCATTAACAAGTCACCCCTGATGGAGTACAGCAATTACTACTTTTAGCATGAAAATAAGTAATATTTTGGACCAGGTATACATAAGTGGGATGCCTACAAAATGAATCAGATTAAAATCGTTTGCCTCTTGACTTTAGTAAAGTTGTCTGTGTTTTTTTTTTAGGAGAATAAAACTAGTTTCATAATTTTTTACAACTTACTTCGAAAAAGAGTCACATTTGTGTTTTCCAATACCTACAAAACAAAGTATCATTCAATGCATATTTGCATCTAGTATGCAATACATCAATATTTGTTCTAATTTCGCTTGACTTAGTTACTTATCTCAGAATTTAAAAGAAACCGTCCTACATTTTGAAAAATGGGCAAAAAACAAGTTAAAAAAAAAAAAATTGTTACGTATGAAGGCCTTATTTGTGACCTATCATGTGGCATAGCTTTATTCAGCGTTAAATATCTTCATGAATAATTTTGTTTTTTATTTTAATCGAAAAGTTGGGAATTGAGCGATTTTTATACAGTTCAAACGTCTATATCTCAAACAAAAGTCCAGTCATGCAGCATGACCCCATGAGCGAATTTTTGAAGAATATTACCGATTTTTACAACTAGCGAACGGCATTATTTCGATTTTTGACTGATTTTTCAACTTTGAAATTTTTGAAAACTTGATACATATTCTTATAGGAAATTTTACGCTGATTCCGAATATACCACATGTTAGTATGCTGAAAAAATTATTTCGCACAACAAATCGCAAAAAACAGGCTATTTTGAAATTTTTGACTACATTTATGAAAATTTCAACCCGAAGATGTAACCGATCATGCTGGCCAACGACTTGAACTTCCGTTTTGTGTCTTAACATTTTAAAATTTGTTTGAAGTTTCTAGCACAATTCTACGGACAGTTATCGTCTGGAATGACACATACATATATACATACATACATACATACGTATATACATACATACATATATACATACATACATACATACATAAAAAAATGCGTTAAACTTCAGAATATGATTCAGAATAGCCTGAAACGGATTTCTGCATAAAAGTTTTTCAAAAATTCACATTCCACAAATTTTGAGGCGAGAGCAATAGCTTAATTTTCTTCAAAAATTCGCTTAAACTACAGCTGATCCTGGAAAACTAGTTTCAGAAACGAATTCAGCACCTTGAAAACCGTAGAACCAGTGCTATTTCTTTTGCGACGAGGAAATTTAATTTTGTCTAGCTAGATTGGGTTTTGAACCACTGTGCTGAGGTACTTTCCACAAGCATGCGCCTGTACCGATACGGGTCAGCTAGCCGAGCCAGGCCGAATTAGCATTAACATGTCACCCCTGATGGAAAGTACAGCGATCCTACCTAACAAGGGAGGACATGGCAGGGCACCACTGGTAAACAATAGCGGAACAAGAGGCGCGTAGCAGAGACGAGGCCGGGAAGAGAGGTTAGGCCTAGAAGTTATGTCCCAGTCTCCGACGGTTATTGATCCGCTGGGTACGTCACCCATCCTCGGCTGGGCTTCCCTCTTTCCAGGTTTCGCCCCCACTTCCCGGCCCCCGTCCCTTCTCTCGCCTCCTTTTCGGCGTGGTAACCCCAGACTCTTGTCTGTCTAGCGTCTACTGTCTGCTCTCGCCCAAGGAGCACCCGGATTCCCCTGATTTCGGGCGGCGGGACGATGGGAAGCAAGGCGGGCCTGGGGCAGGGGCTCCTTTGCTTCTAAAAGCATGCTCCAGTTCCTTTTATTGATCCTCAACTGCATTTCCTCTAACTCATACGACCCCTCCCGGAATCACATTTCTAGTATTTATTTTTATTACTAAACACATACAGTTGATTACCGCTATAGCAGAGTTAGGACCGGTTTCACCATTTGGTTAATCAAGAATTAGGTGGCGTTAACGCGGCATTATGTTTGAACTTGAAAGACATTTGAATGATTTTTCTTTCACCAACACCCGCCGTTGATTGTTAACTCTTCAGTCAAAACTTTACGATCCGATTACCAAAGCTGATTAGCTAATTACCCTAGAAGGTATTAGAAGGTTAAGGGGTGATTACCATTATATTTTCAGCGTATTTCGAAGCCATCTAAATAGCTACCTAATTTTTTTCTTTGATAATTCTTAATAGAAGAAAAATACTATTGGACCTGAATATTGTATTAGTTTGGGGTGCTGAGTTTGACAGTGACACATATTTTTCTCCATCTCTCACTATTTCATATCAACGTCTACCCCTGACTAATGGGGTAAGTGGGTATCACAAGGAAAAAGTGGTATATGCAGGAAGCCATGGCATCACTATCGTCCTCAATTGATTCTTTTTCTCCCTTTAATCGATTCTGATTGAAACCAGGAAGGTTTTTGTGTTACCTGAACTTGTGATACGTTGTCTGTGTCGTTGTCTAGGTAAGAAATAAATTATGGGTTTGTTGGACAGCCCAATCGCAGTGTGCCCAGCCGTCCAAATATTTTCATGTGAAAGATCTCGCTCCGAGAAGAACAATGAAAAAACCCCACATTTTCCCGTTAAGATATTTCGAGCTCTGCCTCTTACTCAACTGCATTTCCTCTAACTCATACTACCCCTCCCGGAATCACATTTCTAGTATTTATTTTTACTACTAAACACATACAGTTGATTACCGCTATAGCAGAGTTAGGACCAGTTTCACCATTTGAGTTAATCAAGAATTAGCGTTAACGCGGCATTATGTTTGAACTTAATCAGACATTTGAATGATTTTTCTTTCACCAACACCCGCCGTTGATTGTTAACTCGTCAGTCAAAACTTTACGATCCGATTACCAAAGCTGATTAGCTAATTACCCGACCCTCGAGGTATTAGAAGGTTAAGGGGTGATTACCATTATATTTTCAGCGTATGGATGCTTCAATTTCCACATTTTATTTACTAAAATTTGAATTCTATTTAATGATTTTAAACGTTTAAGTTCAACATCGTTTCAAGAACGAGGAAATAGGATAGGAACGTGGAATGGTGACAAATGGATTGATGCAGCTTCAGGAAATCCTGATCAGACGGAGGCCACTCCCCTCCCGTGGTAACAATTTCCAGGATGAATGGAGCACGGTGCTGCTACAACAGGGGCAAATTGACGGGTAAATTTGGGAATGACTGCTGTGTCCGACCATCACACAAACACAGAGGCGTGGAAATCACACCAAAACGGCGTAGATAGAATCGGCAGCGACCATGATTTGTCAAAATTTGAGCCAGCCTGTAATTATCCGGGATCATCCCCTGCTGTCGGGATTCGACTGATGGGAAAAACCGTTTTGTGTGATGACCCCTCGTTGACGCGTTCCAGCGCACCTCCCACTTCCTCATACCTACGTTGAACAAATAGTACCTTAGAATGTTCGAGGGGAATAGGAAAAGTCTCTGTCGAATTGCCGACTATTTGGATTAATTAATTAATCGATAAGTACCCATCCCTAGATTAATTAGCGTTTGCTAAGTTTAACATGTCGAATCGAAATAAGAGTCTATTTTACGACGGTAGCTCTCAAGTTCATCACATTTAGACTCTCAATACGTCATAAACTCCTATACCATGAATACCTACCTCTAATAAGTTATTTGCCATTACACTTCCTTCTAAAGGCAGAAACAATCTTTACTGCCAGGAAATGACTTTTGAAACCACTTCAGCCGATTTACTGTGAAGTGATTAGGAGAACGATTTCGAGGACATTCTCCAGAACCGAGAAGCTCCGAAGAAATGACTCGAGCAGGAATGGACAGAATGACGGAGACGAACCGTTGATTACAAAATAAATGAAAAAAATCTAATAAACGTTTCCATTCGGAACATTGGGCTTGGTTTAGATCTCATTATAGGCTTTTATAATCAGCATAATAATAATAATAAAAAAATAAAAATAAAATCAATTACTGCGCAAATGAAAACTGATCAAGACATAATTCCATTATAGTAGTCAGCTGTCTGCGATTAGCTGACCAGGATAATTTCATAAATACAGACAGTAGAATCAATTGCTGATACTAGGGATACCCATAAATTGTCATAAAAGGGGAGAGAGGCTATATAATGAAGGTAAATAAAGTTTTTGTCAAATATTGTGAATTGTGAATAGGAAAAATACAATATTTAATTACTCTAGTGAATATTTGAGATGGGGTTTTGGATCGATGATAATTGCCATAAACCTATAGATATCAACAATGGTAATGTGGTTTCTAATGCGCATGCGTTCATACTAAATTATTCATAGATGAATCTGACACTGGCAAATTTTCGTATAAAATGAATTTTAAAATCAAAATTTTTGAAAATTTTCTTAATTGAAATCCGTTTTGAAATAATTGGAATTGTTATAATGTCGGATTTCAATTAAAAGTCTTCGAACTTGCGGGGTGAAGCTTCACGACAAAATTATAATAAGGAGCTCACACTTCATAGTGACAAGTTTACTCGTTCCCCGTTTACTACTGTTTACATTATAGTTGCGTAGGCTGTAGGTGTTCGCACGCTCGTGTGAATATAACCGCATTCCTTTTGTGGGTACCTTTCTCTAGAAGCGTAACCTACGCAATCCTTTGGAACTAACAACGTTGGATCGGAAGAGTATTTCTACATTTCTTATTCCTCAGGTGTTAGGAAAGGCATACATAAAATTAAACACTAACATTCCGTTTCATCGTGATTTCGGTTATATTGATTGATATTCATCAAAACCTACTTAGACAACTCCTACTGCTTCAAGCTTCGAAGTAAGCTTTACATTACACTTTTGTGGTGAGAATAATTCAGATGATTTATTATAATTATTGATTCGCGCACGACTGAATACCCGAATGGCTTGATCAATTTCATTTTGATAAATGCAATTAGAAGTACGACGAAAAGTGAAGAAGAATAGTAGTTTAAATATTTTATAGGTATATAGTAGCGAACGTTTTCACCTACATTGCTGTCGAAATTGAAGTAGGTAGTAGAATTTATTTATTTATTATTATTACGGGACAAGCCCGATTACAAAATATAATACACAAATCCAGTTATTTAACAATATATAGAAGGAGCAACAGTGAAGAAATAAAATAAACACGAAACCAACTAATATTGACAAAAGTTCATATAACTGGGAGGTTCCTCAAAATTTTCTTAAACGAAGGCAAAGATTGGTGGAACACGTCGGCGGAAGGTGCATTTTGGAGGACCATATTCAGTTGTCTAGATAATCGTGTTAATGGGCGATTCCGGGAGTAATTCGTAGCCGCAAATGGTACACGGAGATGGTACACACAAATGGTACACATTTTGGCAACGGCTGTTGAACTGAGGAACCAGTATGCTGATTTTCTGGAGAAGGACCGGGCAGTCAAAGCACCACTAAGCAGTTTGTGCATGAGGCTCATGTCACTGGTGAATCTTCGGGACTGAAGGGTGGCGAGACCGGTATGGCTTTCCATTTCGTGGTAAACAATCTGATCAGAAGATAGACCCATTTTAAAACCAATGTATCTAAGGGAGACATGTTGTACCCTTTCGATCTGCTCCCGATAAATCCCATAGTATGGGCTTCAAATAACCGACCCATACTCCAGCAGAGGCCTAACAAGAGATACGTAGAGAGTTACAAGGGCAGGAATACTCTTGAATTCTCTTGTATTTCGCTTCAAGAATCCAACAGTCCTCAATGATCTTGATGTATGTAGCCAATATGTCGACCGAAGTGCAACTGTGGGTCCATATGATCCCCAAGTCACGAAGTGTCTCTTCTCTCCTCAGGTCATAACCCTGCAAGGAATAGACATATTGGAGTGAACTTCAAGAGCGGGTGAATGACATCGAGCAGCATTTGGTTAGGTTGAGTCTCAAATGGTTCAAGTCGCACCATGCCATTATGGAATCCAAGTTACTCTGAAGGGCCGAGACTATAAGATTATAAGAATGTAGAATAGTGGAGAATTTTCAAATGGAAGTGAAGATTATTGCCTGCATCGCTAGTGCAAATAGTAGGACGGAGAAAGAATAATAATAGAAAATGTTTCAATATTAGTGAACGTCTACATTGCTCCTGCAAACAGATATAGTACGAAGAATGAAGAGAATATAATTGAATGGTAAAATAGTAGTGGATGTTATCGCCTACATTGCTGCTGCAAACAGATATAGTACGGAGAATGGAAAATAGTAGATAATATTCAAATAGTAGTGACCGTTATCGCCATCACTGCTGCTGCCAATACGAGTAATACGAAGAATGTACAATAGTAGTGAATGTTCTTTATCGTAGTGAATTTTACTGCTTACATTACTGAATAGAAGAGGAGACAAGAAGCCATCAACAAGTGAATAATGACCAAATATAACAATGCTAATTGACCAAAGATTGCTATTGTTTCAATAAAGGTATGCAATGCAGAACATGATTGGATGAATAACGCTCAATTCATATGACCATCATCAGAGAAGGATTTCGAAACGCGTATTGTGGGGGATGGAACAGAGTTATCTACAGTTCATTATGAAACTTCAAGTTTTAAAGTTTTATCCCCAGTTTTTCCAAGGTGCGACTTTGTCGGTAAGCATATTCTTATCTTATCTTATTGATGAATGATGAGACCCTTTTCAACCTTGATTACGATCATTCTGCCTTCAGCTGACGTGTCTCCGTCCAAGAGCATACACAAAGCCACCAAACATTGATTGAGTGTGGCCAATAATGACCAAATATGATAATTATAATTGACCAAAGATTGCTATTGTTCCAAAAAGGGTATGAAGAAAATGGTTGGATTAATAGCACTCAAGCCATCTGACCAACATCAGAGAAGAGTTTCCAAACTCGTATCATGGTGGATGTAACAGAGTTATCTGCAGTTCATATGGAACTTCAAGTTTTAAAGTTTTTTTGCCCCCTGATTTACTAAGGTGCGACTTTGTCGGTAAGCATTTTCTTATCTTATCTCACTGATGAATGATGACACCCTTTTCAACCTTGATTACGAACATTCTGCCTTCAGCTGACGTGACGAGGCGGCTTAAAAGGTGAACCGTCCAAGAGGAGACAAGAAGCCACCAACCACGTAGGAGGGTTAAACCGGCGGGTGATGTAGTGTGGAGAGCCGCCCCCCTAGATCAATACCGGCCAACTGGGACACACACTTCATTCCAAACCACCTTCTCAAACACTCATTTGCCGTCTATCAGACAGAAAAGTAGCTTCCGAACGGGGTCGTGTCTCCCTCGTTTGGGGAAGAAAGAAAAAGTTTTGGTTTAGGATTCTCATGTCACGATACCAGTTCCTTTTTGTGAGTATTTGGAAGCCGTTAATGCTATCAACTCTTTCCCTTGCTCATGGGGATGTAGAACTAACAGCTAAGGGAAGGCGATTTGAAACATTGACGGATTACGTTTAGATTTGTGTCTTCACCACTGAATGTAGGGAAGTTTTGTATTCGAGCAAATAGTGAAAAAATGTTCATCATTCAAGATCAAAATTTCCACTAGCTATTTTCGTTTCAGAATTTGTTGATTGATTCTTGCTGGTTTTCTTTTTCCTCTTTGGTCCGGCAGGTTTCTTCTTATTCTAGCTATGCTTCCTCCCTAGCTTAGATGAAGCAAAAATTTAAGTTGGATTTGTATTTTGGCTGCATGATAGGTTTGCAGTAGATTATTCCTTAGATAATTTGTTGAGAACGTGTGGGTGTAGAAAATCTTGATGAATCTGGTGTTGTAAAAAGGAAGTATGGAAGGTTATTCTCTCGTGAGGCTTCTTGGTAACTAAAAACCTCCCAGCGATGCCCCTGTTTATAGCACTGGTAGCTAAGAAACCTCCATTGTATATATCTTCTAACGAGGTCCTTGCATTAGCATACATCGAAACCACTAAAGTTGCGTACCTACACCAGGAATCTTGCGCAAGATGCATACGGGATCAAGTTTTGGCCGATGGTGAGGGTAAGCTTTGACGTCAAAACTTTGGTCAGGTTGCACGCAAGCTCGCACTTCAAAAATAAATAATATCAAGTAGTCAATCCCTTAGTAAAAATTCAGATTAGTTGGACATATAGATCAGAATGGTGCGTATAGTTTGGTGGTCTGGATGCTCGCATCTCAAAAATACATAACATTAAGTAGTCAATCCATTAGTAAAAATTCAGATCAGTTAGACAAATATTCCATTTACTCTCGTTAATAGCTACTGTTTCCTCGCGTACGCAGATTTTGCTGTACGCATTTTTCGTGCCACTCAAACATCGGTACCCAAACAACTGAAGAGTACTCGATTCGCAGTCAAACATGGGAGGTATCTGTATAATAGACGAAGATCCAATGGATCTGTGAATTCCCTCGCATTTATTTTCAAGTAGCTAAGAGCCTTCTGTGCTTTTGAGCATATTTCATTAATATGGGCAGTGAAAGAAAGCTCGGCATATCGTACAGTATCCCCTGGTCTTTTACCACCAACTCACGCTTCAAGATGGCACTACCAATCACATAGTTGAAGTTCAAAGGTAACGACAATCGGAAAAATGAGACTGTGGAACATTTTTCTACATTCAAATACAACTCGATGGTTTGACACCATTTATCAGGAGCAGTAAGTGAATTCCGCAGCCTAAACAGTCAACCTCCGACCTCACAATACTTATATACTTTTTTTAGTCGTTGAAATCGTTTATACTGTCGGATGCACTGCCCGTTAAAGTTAACATAATACGGTCAAGACTTATAACACGATAGACTTTTAACCATGAATTTGAAGTTAGGCATTCAAAACGGTGAATTTTGGAATGTTCTCTATTCCCCTCGGCATTCCGGCCTCAATCATACTTCACCGTTAAGTAGGGCATCTCAACCACAAAATCAGCGGTCGGAGGTTTCGGACAGGAACCCATCTCTATCGATTCTTCGGGCGGTGCGGGCTGCGAGGAAATTAAAAACACCCGAAAGAGTTGAGTCAAATTCCTAGGAGGTAATTGAAGAAAAAACGTTACAGTCATGCAGCATGACCGCAAGATAGAATTTTCGTAAGACATCGTATTGTATTGCTGGTAAATTATTATGAAATTTGAACAATTAGAGTACCTACACAGGATATTATTAACTATCAATTTGGAAACAAATATAGATACACCTTCTCTACAATATTCTGCTATAAAAACAATTCTTGGATTTTCAGTTTTTATCCATTTTTAGCACATTTAAAAGCGATTTATGTACATTTTCAGTAAAAAATTGATTGTAGTTCCAGTTCATGATTCATCAATTTTGGCAGAGAAGCCCTCATGGGTTTCAGCGAGTAGGATGACATCATCGGCAGAAGCCAATGCAGCTACTCGCACCCCAGGGGCCTTGGGGCTGCTTACCCAAGGCTGTGTCCATGGCCAGGTTGAAAAGGAGACACTATATAGTGCAAACACTATATATTCGATACGATTAGAAAACAAATGATAAAACTCACAGAGCTGAACGATCCACTTTGCACTTTTTCAACAGTGTCATTATATATAAATATAAAAGCGTTCAACTCAAGGATTCGTTTCAGAATGACTCAAAATAATCTACGAAAATTAGCTAATGAGTTTGAAAAGTTATTTCTATCATTCGGAATTATAAGTGCAAGAGACTTTCAAAATGAACCACAGATTGTTATTAAACCAAGAGCCAAACATTTGTAAACAAACTAATATACTATAAGTAAATGGATTATATGATGTTAATTGTCAATATCGTAGCTATCTAACAAATAATAAGCTGAAAGTCATGCAAAATTCATAAATAATTTAGTTTTCCAGAACTCCGTCCGGACCGGATTCAACGACGTTTGCAAGTAAACAGCAAATATACGAGGTCATCATTTCATGCGCAGAAACAATGGATTCAATTCCGGCTATAGGGAATTAATTTTCCATAGCGAATTCCTGCTTGTGCAAGGAAAACATGTAAACATTTTCGTATTCAAATCAGCTCGGTTTTAGCCCTTCCCTCATATTTCCGGCGGCAGTTCTCTCCCACTCTGCCCGCTCGCTTCCTTCCAAAATAATAAATACGAAATTTCCAATCAGGGCATCCGCGGAGCACCCATTTTCCGAGCAATATTTTCTTCCAGGTCTTCCCTTCAGGCTCCGAGCTTCCTGGGAGGTTCATTCACAAAACAAACAGACTCATGTTTGCGGCAACATAATAACCCCTTGTATCGGTCCACATTTTTTTTTTCCAGCCCAGGAAAAGACAAGGGTCGTTAGGTTTTATTTGGTATGGAATTGCCATCGGGAACGCCGAATACTCAGTTACGAGGAATTTCCAGTTTCCGTTTATTTCGTTAACAGCTAGTTTGCGAACCAGAACCCCATTTCCATCGACATGGCCCGACATACATCTCGTTATTTGAAAATTTTGGGATAACATGCGATACGTAGTAAGAATCATTATTTTTCGGAATAACGAGTGAAACGGGAATACATGTTTATTCAAAGCTTATTGCGAGGTCCTGCAAACCTTTCCAATTTGTGGCGAATGTTCGATGAGAAATTCAAATCTGCGTTTGCAAAAGAGCAACATAGCTGATATTGACTAAATTAAATAACATTAATCCTTGCGAGAGCTGATTAAATAAATGACATTCTCCATCACCCAACTTCATCTTCATCATTCAATTTTGAACATAAATCATGTGTAGCGATCACACCTAAATGCACAATATAATTGAAATCTAATTTGATTGGGTCAGGATGTCATCATAAAATTTATATATGTAACTACCAATAATATATTAGTGAATACCTGAGTATACATCTGTATATGCGTACATGTTTTAAAATGTATGTATATGTCTGAAGTTAGTCATTATATAAAATGACTATAGGCATTGTATATAATACATAAAACGGCTAGTAAATGTATTTGATTGGAGGCGTTCTATACTTTGAAAATTCATTTTATATATTGACAAAAGCGTTTTGGTCATTGTGTGAAAAGCCATTTCACATTCCTCATGAATATGTCAAAACTAGTTTTAACTGGTCATAACAAGAGACTGATCATATGTCCAGCTAATCTGAATTTTTACCAAGGGATTGACTTCTTGATGTTTTGCGTTCCTGTGATGCGGGCGTAGCGAGCATCCAGACCACTGATCTAAGCATAAAGTGATCTTTGTAAAATCTCTCTCAAAGTGGTAGAAGAGCTTACACTAAGATATAAGGGAATAAAATTGGGGAAACAAGAAAGAACCCATTTCTATAATTTCATTTCACACTTGCCCAAATTATGTTGGCCATTATACAAAATGCTTGGGCGTTATATACAATGCCTAGGCAATGCTTTTAAAAAGTTTGAAATATATATTCACATTGACTAAACAGCTAGTCATTATACTTAATGACTCGGCATGATATGTAATGTCTCAATTAGACAAATTAATTATACACATTAGACACATTATGTACACCTGCACGGAGAACTATATTCAAGTGTAGTTGGTATACACAAAATTATACATCTGTAACATAGGTACATTATGTATGAAAAGATTGTTTAAGAGTGCATTCATGTGCATGTAGATATGTACACTCAGCAAGTATGGGAATCCGGGATACAAATATTGGTGTATCATTAAATGATCTTGGTGATGAGCGTTCCATTTAAAATTCTGAATGATGGACCATCAACACTGATATTCAGATAAAGACTTCTAGAACACATCCAATATCCTGGATCATCTGCTCAACCAGGAAAACTTGACAACGCCTAATGAAAATTCGCCATAGGCCAGATGCAAATAAAATCGGGAACTCCTACTAAACTTAATTTTTTTTCTTTCTTTCCTTAATATATATCTTTTCGATTGTTTAAGGGAGAAATTAGTAGGTAAGTACATACTTCATCCTACGATTGAATACATTGTAACATAAATCGAAGTCCAAGGAAACAGAAATACACGACTAAATTCCTTTGACGTATCCTCGTCGTAATTTAAAACATAAACTCATACCTAGTTAGCTAAAGGTTTTTATAATGCTGTAGTCAGTAAGAGAAAGGCACGAATATTTGTTTGTTTTGATTCAAGTCCGCATGTTTTAACCTATCCAGATTTAAAAATAGAAAACAAATTATTCCTAATGCAACATTAATATCCAAGCCACGAACCGTGGCAGCTACTGTAATTTTCACTTGTAACACTTGACATTTTATCCCGCGGAAAGTCACATTTATGAGAAAAAAAGAGGTAGCGAGGCGATACGAAAGCTCGGGGTTGTGCGATGTGGTATCGCTCCACTGCACGCGACACCCACATGATCATTTTCCAAAGGGCAACACACTTTTACCCTCCCTCGAGAGCTAAACCCTTCTAAAGGCTAAAGAAGGAGTATTCGACCCCAGTTTTTTTTCCAATGGCGGCGTTGAAAAAAAGAAATACGTCGAAAACCTTGGAAAGTGGAAGAGCTCAGAACGGACGACGAAAGTTGAGAGACTACGGCATAGTGTGGAAGCATATTTACTAGATGAATGCAGGTTTAAAATTTACTATGTACGCAACAATTCGTGTGATTGGAGGGTAAAGGGGTTTCGCTGTTCGATAAATAAATTCAGTTAGACTATAATCCTGAGATGCTGGCATTATTAGGTCGCTTCTGCTAACACACCAAGTGCCAATAAACCAAGTGACTATGGCGTGGTGCGGAAGCAGATTTTCTAAATGATTGCAGGCTTACAAAGTACTATGTACGCAGTGAATCATGTGATGGGGCGGAAAGGGTTGTTCCTTAGCGTACTCGGTTAATCAATAATCTAGAAATTTAGACATTTTTATGACGCTTCTGGTAACACACGAAGTGCCATTAAGCCAAGTGACTATGCCACAGTGTGGAAGCATATTTACTGAATGAATGCAGGTTTAAAAAGTACTATGTACGCAGCGATTCGTGTGATGACAGAGTAAGGGGGTTTCTTAGTTGCATAATCAGTTGGGCAGTAATCCAGAAATGCTGGGGTCATTAGGACTATTCTGGCAACCCTCCTAGTGCTACTAAGCTAAGTGACTATGGCACATGTTGAAGCATATTTACTGAATGAATGCAGGTTTAAAAAGTAAGCAGCAATTCGTATGATGGGAGGGTAAGGGGATTTCCCTGTTGGATAAATAATCAGTTAGACAGTAATCCAGAGATGCTGAGATTTTTAAGACGCTTCTGCCAACACGCCAAGTGCAATTAAATGAAGTGACCACGGCAAAGTCAAATCAAAAGTTAAATCAAAATAAAAAAGTTTAAATAAATATGAAAAAGGTTTAACTAAAAGGTAAAATACAATAACTTTATAGAAATGCATAGCGAAGATGAATTAATTAAACTAAATGGAACACCTACACTTTACTAGTCCTTCTGGATTCAACAAGAGCTGATGTCTAAGTACAATAATACACCGGAATACGAAATATCGAAACATACTAACCTAAAATTATATGGAAAATAAATGACCTACCCACGCTTCAAATGTCCATAAAAATGTAAAAGACAACGAGACTTTATTAGTCCTTTTGCATTCAACATGAGCTAATATCTAAGTACAATAATACACCGGAATCCAAGTATATCAACACACACCAACTGAAAAGAAACGAGATTATAAATCACCTACCTACGCTTCACAAGTCCATTAAAACATAAAATACAAAAGTATATATTTGATATCGTGAACTATTGGAATTATATCAGCGGATACGATCGTCGTACCTATAATCCGCGCGGTTTTTCTTTCGCCATGAAAGAACCCCCCTCTACTCTCCCCATTTCCCGAAGCAGTGGTATCGACCTAAAGATACAAAAAGTAGTACATTATTGTTTATTATGCAATTTGTATTATGTTCCACCAGCGGTAATGAGGAAGTAAAAACAAAACAATACTCGACTTTGAAAGTTTTTGGGATATTGATTTTTTAATATTTCAGCCCTTCGATTGTCAATTTAGGTTTGATCGAAATTGATGCCGAACTTTTAAGACCAAAAGGCCCCCAATGTGATTTTCATAAATATTGGCCTGGTAGTTCAGGAGGAAAGCTCTGGACGGCGCGCGGCCGGCGTACAATTTTTTTTTTTTTTCTTTCTTCGGGGTCGACTGAAAAGGTTCATAAGAGGTTCATTACTGAAAATAAACCAAAAGTTCAAGGTTTTCATATAAATATTTTATCCTGAAATCTATTGTCTGCAAAGAGATCAGAACATGTGTGTTGTATGAGTATTGCATGTATATGTGTTATACAGGAGTGATGTATCTTTTTTGTTCAAGCCAGTTGTTCATAATTCAACTTCTAAAACTGTTTTTTATGTATACCTTCAGGTATATGTGTTTATTTATATATTTTTTAATTAATTAATTTTTTGTTGTTGTAATGTTGGTAACTTTGGGGGTCCGCCGGCTGAAACTGGAATGGCTGGGGATGCGTAAGCGAAAGATAGTTGAAGACCGCTGATGTATACAAGAACCACTCAAAATTCAAATTTTCCAAATAATTGATATTCCTACTCGTAGTAGTTTTTGGAAACAAACTCCTCATATTCACATCACTTGAGAATTTTTCAGATCCGAATATTTAAACAGATGAAATTAATCTCATTCTCGCCTCGTCAGAACTTCCTTCTACCTTATATTCCACCACCATTTCCTTCCTCAAAATATAATGAATCCCTCATAAAAGACTCTTAGACGGTATTACTACGCCATAAATAGAAGCCTAGAAGGAGATAAATTAGTGGGAAGGGCTATTTTCAAGTTGGACAGTCATTTTTTCCCTTCGTTCCAGTTTTATTGGCCGTAAAAACCGTCTGAATAAACAACATAATCCTGTCTCGGGTCCAACGTAAATCTTCCAGCGTTGCGACATACTTTAGTCGGAAAACCCCTACCGTCAAGATTTAGCCCGGAAATAATATTCTGGGTACATCAACTAAACCTAAAGGGGTTAGAGGTGTTGAAAAGTGAGTTGAAATTTCAATAATCAGGGCAGGATAACATAATGCGGTCTAGCTTCCTCATCTTGTGGACATCTTAGAATTAGTTGTTCGTTAATAAACCTGAGTGATTATTCGTCTATAAACATGCGTAGGGATCGGTTATCGGTAATTTTTTGGTGATACAGGGAAAGGAAATAGGACGTAGGGAGGAAATATTCAGTATACTGTAAATACTGCAAAGTAATGTGGGCTGAAATGGGGAAACCACAGACAGGAATCGAAACTGTCAAAAAACTGTGAATTGCAAAACCCTCGATTTTGAAGAAGTACGAGTAAAAGTAGAAATTATGGAGAACAGTCGTGATTCTCATTTTTTATCCAAGAGTTGGGTTCTGCGCCCTTTAAAATCTCGGCTGCGAATTTTCAATTCAAAATCCCCAAAGGTTTGGAGAAAAAGTGGCGTTGAGGTTCCCCCAAGGCCCTTCTCCTATGACGTCATTCAGCATCCCTAATTTACACCGCTGTTTCGGTCACTTCCAATCATCCGGTACCCTCCATACTGAATCATTTTGGAAAGCTCTCGGCATGATCTCTCAGCTGATGTGGCAAAAGGTGAAATGAAAATGGATGAAATCGCTCATTATCTGTGTAAATATTACATAAGAACATTTCTTATCAGGAAGCAATTACTAAACAAATATTTTCACTTGTTTTCAGGATTTTACCATTTACTGATGGGTAATTTACAGGAAACTATACATCTTTCTCCACCCATGCAGGAAGTGTGGGCGTGGAATGCGATCCCTTCCAACTTTCTGACAATATGACGACTGACACGAAATTGAATTTCACCTGAATCTGACTTTGTAAACGTCTAACGTTGTCTGACGTTACATCCTCTAATGTATGAACGGGATTGGGTAAAATAAATTGACACTGACACCAACACATGACAAACTACAACATGACGGTTACAGTTATATAAACAATAAAACGCACTGAAAACGTGACTCCGCAACGTGGAAGATCTCGTGAATCATGTACGACCATTAAACATTCTGTTGGTTCAGATACAACGAACTAACGCACTTAGGAGATGAGTATAAATAAGAGAGGAAGATGGTTGAAAACAAACAAGTTGTATAAATACTACACAGGTTACACGATAGGATTCCGTTTCCAATAGGAATAAGTTGAAATTAACCGAACCGGTGAAGGACATCCAAGTTGATTATCAAGTTGTAATAAGTTTCAAATAAAGAAATGTGGAAAACGAGAGACAAAAGGGTTTCATAAGCTCGACCCTCGATGAGAGAAATGGAACAGTTGTTTGACCTTCATGACATTAACGGAGTAGGGGAGATCTTCATGTTAGTATTACCATTCGATTTGAGTGAGAAACAGTCGTATTTTCACAAAGGCTCATTTTTCACGAAAACCCTCGATTTTATGGGGAAAAAACCCATGTTTTTCAACATACAAACATAATTTTTTCCCCCAAATTAGCTAAATAAAAGTAAAATTGACTATACCGTTGGAAAGCTGAAATTTTGAGCAATTTTGTCTTTCACGAAAGCGGGTTTTTATCGATGATGTAATCAACGAAGAACGGACTGAAAAACCAGCAATTTCGAAGACTTTAGTCAATTTTTCTCCCATAGAATCAGCTGGAACATATTTGTAGTGCATCAGGGAAAAAGGAAATGTAACGACTTTCCAACGGTATCCTCAAATTTGAATTTACACGAATATTAAGGGCGTTGTGATCAATTTAGTGATGTGAGGTCAGAATCACGCGGAACATCTTCAAATTAATATAACTTTTTTAATGCAGGTTAATGATATAATGCAGGTTAAAAAAAAAAAAAAAAAAAAAAAAAAAAAAAAAAAAAAAAAAAAAAAAAAAAAATTGCTTCGAGACAAAAGTTGTTCAAATAAGTTGTAGAATCGATTCTTAGAAGGTTAGCAACCCTGCGTGGACAACCTGTATTTAAACTTAGATATGATTTTAGAAAGAAATTAACAAATAAATTGAGAGAAGAAAAATCTGATATTTCGAATTCAAAATCATGATTACAGAATAATATATATAAGATACCGTTCCACATATAGGAAAGCGTATATATGTGGAACATCCGTGTATGTGTGTCCAGTTGAAATCCAGAAATCGCTTCAAATGCCTCTTAAGAAAACAGAACCCCTCATATTGAACTTTGTATTTTAAATTTTGGAGCCATTGCCAATTTCTTTGAGAACTCAGTAACGGAACCACATGGCTGCTGTGTTGATCTACTCCGACGTGGAATATGTTTGTAGAGTCAGACTTTGTCTGCATGTTATGTACGAGGCCGGTTGAGAACGAGGGAAGAGCGGTGCAAGGCACACTTGCAAATTACAGTCCTGTTGCCAGGAGGGAAGAAGGAGCTCCAGGTCCTTGAGGCCTCTTGGCATCGACGGGAGCGCAATTAACTTCCAGCCCGCTCGCCCAACGGGGGGAAAATCCTCCGTCAGCCGCCTCGCACATACACTTTTATTTCTGAAACTGAAGAAGATCCGCGAGACGGCTTGCTGCCATGCAGTACAGCTATGAGGATTGTAAAATGCCACATAATAATAAAAAGTCCAGTCATGCAGCATGACCCAATGAGCGAATTTTGAAGAATAAACTCATCAGTTGTGATTACTTTTTTTTTTTTTTTTTTTTTTTTTTTAACGAGCACCTACTAAGTACCTACGTTTTAAACAGCATAGGATTGGTTATACAGGGATACTTCCATAAGAGTAGTTCAATCTGAATTTGGACAATGTTTCATGCAAATATTACCGATTTTTACGACTAGCGAACGGCATTATTTCGATTTTTGACTGATTTTTCAACTTTGAAATTTTTAAAAACTTGATACATATTCTTATAGGAAATTTCACGCTGATTCCGAATATACCACATGTTAGTATGCTGAAAAAATTATTTCGCACAACAAATCGCAAAAAACAGGCTATTTTGAAATTTTTGACTACATTTTTGAAAATTTCAACCCGAAGATGTAATCCGATCATGCTGGCCAACGAACTTGAACTTTCGTTTGGTGTCCTTAACATTTTAAAATTTGTTTGAAGTTTCTAGTACAATTCTACGGACAGTTATCGTCTGGAATGACACATACATACATATATACATACATACATATATACATACATACATATATACATACATATATACATACATACATAAAAAAATGCGTTAAACTTCAGAATATGATTTAGAATAGCCTGAAACGGATTTCTGCATAATTTTTTTTCAAAAATTCACATTCTACAAATTTTGAGGCGAGAGCAATAGCTTAATTTTCTTCAAAAATTCGCTAAAACCATCAGCGAAGCATAAACCATTGCTCACACAGAAACAGCCATCTATTATTCTCAAAATTGCATTTTCCAAAACGCAAATTATAGGACAATAGACACAACTAATAGGTAACTAATAGTAATCTATCTTTTTCTGTAATCTATCTGTTCCTATAGCTAAATTTGATTACCATGTGATGCATGATTCACCGCATTAGGCATTGTACACATAAAAACAGCTACCTACTTTCCTCACTAAGCTGTTTGGCTTCTACAACTACATTTGGTTCACAAGTACTGCATGTTGCACTGCATTAAGCACTGCAATCACAGAAACAGCAATCTACTTTGCCCACTAAACTGTTAGGGACACCGGCTAAGGGCCTTACTCCTTTTCCTCCACCGAGGGCTTCTAAACATTCTTTCACTTTTTCCCTCTTTACAATCTCGTTTTACTGTCCGTGTTATCTCTGAGGTAATTTCTTCCGTGGGAGCCGCATATTAGCATAATAACCACATCGGAACGAACGTCTTGGCTTTGTCCTTGACCGTCCGGAAAGGTCGCGCAATCAGACGGCTGGTCGTGTCCATGCGAGTCTCTTGTGTGAGTAGCTGAGCCGAGTCAGCTTTTACCCCAGTTAGGTGGGGAAGAAAAACCGCTACAAATTATTACATAAGGGTGTATTATTTCTCTATTTTTTTCTCCCTGCACAGATTATTGGCCTATCATTATTATTAAACCCCGTTTATAGTAAGTAAATGATCAAAACTTGGCGCATCGTGCCTCCCAAAGGGGTTCACACCTTCCAGGTCCAGGAACCCACAATTTTACGTTTTATAGTGCCAGTATATGTAGGAAGATTTAGAAAAAACGCTCCAAATTATTTCACAAAGGTTTATTATGTTTTCAATTGAGTTTGATCGTAGTTTTAGTTGGCTTGCGTACGTCATAAGACCCGTCCAGACTCCTCGGCGTGTCCTATTTCGAGTTGCCACATACTCGAGTTGCTACATTTCGAGTATACCTATACTTCTATCATTATATACGCATGTTTATATTTCTCGATTTGAGCTCATATCTATTCAAATAGTATTGCCTTAATAATATCATTATCTAAGTACGTACCTACGAAAAGTCGAGAGGATATGTTATTAAATAAGCGTAGGAAAAGCATTGGTATCAGCACACAAATATGACCTAGAAAAAAAACATATATTCATGCCTCGAAGGAACGCTGTACCCACCTCATGGTGCCGCGGTGTATTATATGAGTATAACACGTAAAAGTAATAAATATCCATTCTCCTACAGCCCTCTGCTACGCCCCTGGTCACTCCAGCCACCACAAGGTGCCGCGGCGCCTCCTCTCACTCCACCCCCCGCTCACCCCCCTCACCACCAAGCGTGCCAGGCGTGCGTCTAACACTCAAAGCCTCGACACTTTTTCGCCCGTTTTTGGCCCATAACATCTATGCGAGTAAAGCGATCGGGATGGTTAAACGTTAAGACCAACTAGAACCCAAATGGAGTCTATGTGCGAAAGAACGGGTTTTTTTAAGTAAATTCTTAGGCCTTTTATGGCCCGGACGGTGGACGGCGGACGGCGAACGGCGGACGGACATCTCAAATTTGGATACTACCTACGCACCTTGAAACATAAAGTGACAAAGTTTGAGGGCGGGGGGGGGGGGGGGGGGGGGGGGGTATAAAAATTTTTTGCTACACGATCACATAGGCTTATTATTGGAAATAATAAACCAAAATGTAGGGGTGGGGGGTGGGGGTGAAGCAGATTGAAAAGGAAAGAAATTAGCCTAAGGCCCCTCATCTGATCAATGCGCCTCCGTACCTGGTAATTTTTTTTGAGGGGTCCCAAAGGGGCTCGATCTAAATTTCATCACCGTGAGTCGATTAGGAAAGAAATTAGCCTCAGAGGTTCCGAAGCTGATCAGAGTCAATCCATACTTCGTAATTGCATTCTAGATGTCCATAAGGAGTTACATTTCAGGTTTCAGCATAATAAGTCGATTGAGGAACAAATTAGGCTCTGAAGCCCCTCAATTAATCAGTGTGCAGTGATATTGAATTCTAGATATCACAAAGGAATTCCATTTCAAATTGAAGATCATTAGGTTGTCATCAATATACCTGCTACTTTTTTCAAACCTCGAATTATAATAATATATATCAACTCATTTTTCAACATAATCTCCATTTAGAATCACACGTTCATCCCATTTTTTAAATACATTCGGAAAAAAATCCTGGATTCATGTGCTGAAAAATCGATCAAGCTGCAAAAAATCCAAAATATCTTTGAATTTGTGGAAAATGATTAAGAAAGTGTTTTTGCCATGAAATTTGTGATTAATAATTTCTTTTGCCACTCAAGTCCTATGACAAGGAGGTGATGAAAGAGTTCCTCTTCAAAGGGGAGAGGCAATTAACCTGCTACACCCAGAGGATATCATGAAGGTTGAATAAACCGTCAGGAATATCCCTAGCTGCATCGTATTCAAGAATCGATAAGAGGGAGTTACTGCTACCCATCACACTCCCAGGGGCTTTCAAAGAGCAGGGGGTGGGGGGCTCAAAATAAGCAGGGCAGGGGTGTATTTTTAAATGTTTAAGGGTATCTATACGTTTTTTGGGTTTGTTGCCAATTTTGGCAATGAAAGGGGGGGGGGGGGTGCGTGAAGAAAGTCAATAATCGAGGGTTTAAGGGGGGGTTCGTAACCACGCCCTGCAATGATATGACAAGAAGTGATGAAAGAGAGTAGTTCCCCTTCAAAGGGGAGATGCGATTAACCTGCTACACCCAGAGGACATCCTGAAGGTTGAATAAACAGTCAGGAATATCCCAAGCTGCAGCGTATTCAAGAATTGAGGAGGAACTACTCCTATCCATCACAGTCCTAAATTTATAAAACAAGGTAACAATAAAGTACGAAAATTTACGAAAATTCGCTCATAAGATCATGCATGACTAGACAATTTTAATTGATCCCTCTTTTGAAAACTGAGAAATGAATAGTACGCGTTATTTTTCAGCCTCCCCCTCGTATTTAGCATTGTACTATCTATTGTAGTTATGTTGATCAGAGCGATCCGACCTCGACCAGGATGCGTCCGAAGGAACCTCCATCTGCCCATCAGCCTGTCAGTCGCTTCCTCCGAGAAAATTGCACGTCTTCCGCGAATGCACTTGCCCGCGGCGGGAGCCCAGGGCCTGGCAGTCTGCTCTAATCGCGGAATGACCTTCTCCGTCCGAGACATTACGCAATGGGGGATGGTGGGCCCAATGCCACGATTCCCCCTCCACAGTGACTGCCGATGGTTCCCAACAACTACTCACCTGGCTGTATTAATACCCTGTATGTATTGTACCTATTCACCAGTAACCATATACAAGTACATCACTATTCACCTGGTTTTATTGCTTCCAAGTCTTACCTATATTCAATTCAATTCAACAAATGTGTATTTCCAATCAAAAAGACATAAAAAATAAATACGTCTTTAATAATTTTGGGAATTACCCTTCCACTTTAAGGAGTGAGTTTTGCATTGTGGAGGAGTTGTCCTCTGAAAATTATCAAGAATATAGTGTATAATAGTGTACTTTACATGAAAGGTTAATACCATTAATACATATAAATCATATTAGGCATTATATTGAATGCATTAAATGAATACAAATATGGTGAATTATAAAACAATATAAAGTCATAACAAATGAAGAGTACAGGGGAAGAACGGGCTAACTCGATTTTTGTCAAAAGTGATTTGAGAATGGTACCTTATGTATTGGGGGTAGCCGAACACGATGGTATAGTAAAAATGGGGAAAGAACGGGTCTAAATGCTTCAAAACAGCGGGTGAGTATTTCGTATACAGCGAAAGAACGGGCTAACGTAGAGCTATCGCTTCCCCTATCCTTGCTTTCCCCATGCTGTGGTTCAAATTTCACATTCTTCCATTTTTCCGACCTGTTGCTGTCCTATTCAGTATTCATCGTTTGGCCATGTGTAATACATTTGGAGATTATTTATTTTATTTTATTTTTTTTTTTTCGGGGGTGTATAAATTTTATAAATGGAAGGTAGGTAGTGACTGGGGAGGGGGTGTAAAAAATCAATGTGTAATACATTGATTTTTTGGCCTGTTGCAAATCAGGTATTTTGATGGGGCGGGTTTTCTTTGACACAAGATGTACCTATTCGTAAAGCTCAATGCAAACAAGGCGGCTGAGAGAAGTGAAATGTCTTGTTAATTACCCTCGGCTAGCTCCCTATCATAAGAGTTATAATGGAGAATTCACTAGCAAGTTTGTGACACCGAGTCCTCTACAAAAAGAAGAAAAAACTTGTGGCGGCTGCTCTAATTTCAGCAGATTGTTGATTTCGTCCATAAAACTGACTTTTCATCAAGAACTTACGCAAGAAAAATTTCGATCTCATCCTAAAAATTCAGGGATTTGATTAATTTAAAAATATTCTTTACAGAGGAAGCCAGGAGGTATTTCCCCAGAAGTGAGGAAATCAATCACTGTCAAGGGCGTTATCCCGTTCTTTCGCTGTTTTTTGAGATGTTTGGCACTTTTGTCCGTTATATTTCAATAAAATTGATTTTGTGAGGTATATTGGCATTTTTATTACTCTTACCTATACGATGACATAATTTCAAAAATTCAGATTTTTTGAACGCATGATACACATTTTATTGAGTTTTTTTTTCATTCAAATCCGTTTTTCTCCAAACCAGGAAAAACCAAGATAGCCTGTTCTTCCCCTGTACTCTTCAAATGTAATACGATTTATATTCAAATTAATACACAAGGTGCTTATTTCCCGGGTAAAGAAAGGTTCAACATTCATCTCGAGACATCGGGTCTTGATTTCACTATACATACCTTCATACTACAAAACCTATAGGTAGTTAGCGGACGAATTTTAACACAGAATGTGTTTTAGCCTTGGCATCTCCAACCGAAAACGACACGTTCATGTGTAACGAAAATGTGTTGCAACAATTTCTGATGATTTCCGCTTACAACCGAGTCGTTGCCAAGGAAATGGTACTTCGTAATTTTTCAAGCTCTCGATTCACCCAACCATATTATGTTAACTACTGCGAAGTGCGTGGCCAAAAAGCCGGGTTATGAGCATGGTTATTTGAATAATTGTTTACACACTGGTGATCATTCTCAATAATTGATATGGTGAACATGATTGCAACCGCTTGTTAATTTCTGATGATTTCATTGAGCTGGTGGTGAGTCGTTGCGCTGGTGAAAAATAAATAAAACAACTTGACATAGTAGTGATGAGATACACCGCAAAATCTGAGTTATTTTGATATACGGGTTTCACGGGTTTATGTGAAACGCCTGAGCTAAAATACATTCTGTGTTTCAATAACTTCATTCGAAGTATGTAAATAGAGGTTAGAGGGTCCAGGGAGCTTGCCTAACGATTTTTCATAGAAAATGAAACTACTGCAATGGCGTCACTATTTTCTTCATGGAAATCTGTTTTTGAGACATTCTGAATTTAAGGGGCTTTCACAATATCAAAAAGTATTTTTATAGTAAGTATAATAATATATATATATATATATAATACAAATTTTTGAAAATTTTCTTCATTGAAATACGATATATATATATATATATATATATATATATATATATATATATATATATATATATATATATATATATATATATATACCAGACGATAACTTACTGTCCATAGGATTAAGATAAAATTCCCGTTCTAGCGCCAAAAAATTAAGTTTCTAAATGAAAATACGAGTTTGGTTGTTTGTGACAAAATATAAATTGCTCACAATTCTAAAAATATGCTCAAATAATCACTAAGAATGGCTAAAATTGATGAAAATTTAAATCTATATTTTCTGGCTCAATTTTAGACAAAAAAACATGATCAACAATGATCTAGAACCTTGAAAAATTCGTACTCTAAATTTTGCTGAAAAATATATTTAAATTTCATTAATATTTGCTAAAAAAAATAAAAAATAAAATTGAAATCTTTTCTGACTTTCAGAATGTTTTTTAGAATGAGTTTTCAAACATAAAATTGGCAGTTAACCATTTCTTTGCACTCGAGTGCTGAACTCTCAAAACAATGTAGCATAATAGAATACGGTTATTTAAAAAAAAAAATCAATAAAACATATTATATTACGATAGGTGGTAATTTAAGAAAAATCGCTCATACGATCATACTGCATGACTGAAACTTTTTTCAATACAGACGATTACTCAAAAAGCCTTTCTTTCGCCAACAAATCAAGCCTTGAATCTTAAATTCATGATATACTAGGTCTACCTACAACACTAGTACTATTCAATATTGAGGATTCAATTCATTTCTCTGTCCGCGTTTTTTCGGCAACAAATTGCGTCTTAAAAGTCTATAAGCGGTGGGATGGGACTTTGAATTAAAGTGCGAAAGGTTTAATTCAAGGTAAGAATGCTTTACATATAAATTAGCCAATTAAGCCCGGAATCTTGAAAATCAGGGTAGGATTGTTTTAGTGCAAAGCTACTATTCAACGAAGGAATTCCTAGTGATGGGGTATTCAAATATTCATGGTCCAGTAGTTTCTTCATCGAATCATCATTATCATGATGAAGGTGTGTAAGGTAGTACTAGGATAGCTTGATATCAACTGATAACAGTCAAATGCAACTGATAATGTGCGAAATTCTCATTGTTATACTCCTATTGAGTTTTGACGGGTTACAATGGGTATGCTCGTCGTTTTCTACGTCGAATCGGTTTGCCACGGGCTGAATGCTTCTAATGCCATATTTTGACGTCGAATCATCGAAAAGTAGCAAAGATTCTATCGGGCGCTCAGCAAAACATCCTCATGTTGTTCTCGTTATCCAGATCTACAGCTGACTCGAGAAAGTTGTTCAAATTCTCGAGTTAGGAGGCTGCTTAGGCTTTCATCAACGGGGAATTTTCATGGTTATTTTTTATTCGTTCATCAGAAAGATCTGAGTGAGAGCTTTTCTAAAAAGGTACCATATGATGGGTATCTGACCAGTAAAACGGCTTTTGAAATTAATTTGCACGATGACGTCACGGCCCTCATTCCCCTGGGGGAACCCTCAGTACTCTAGCGCTACTACGTCACCCGTGACCTCCCTTCCCTCTTATTGGCCAAACTAAACGGTCTTTTGAACTGAAAAATTGTTACTAGGGGTTTTCAAGTGCGCTGAATCCGAATCTGAGGTCAAATGTGTAAAATTCAAACAAATGAAAGTTCCCCATTCTCGCAAGATACCACGTAATATTTTGATTTTCGACGCACCTGGTAGTTGGCAGTGTATTCTAGCCGTGGATGGAACGAGGAAGCCTCATAACTATGAGTATCATTGTAGTTTCTTTAATTTCTTTAGTTTCTTTGAATTTTATTTACTGTATATATCGCAC